>MU182871.1:231741-260382 GCA_016904865.1 Pissodes strobi | reverse complement strand
ATATATATATACATATATATAGTCGTGGTGAACCAAACTTTAATTTTTTTTAATGGAACGCTCGGTATATAATTATCCCAATTTGTTCTCCACTTGATTGCGATCACTTTGACATGAGGTTTATTAGGGCTAAAACTTATAGTAAGGGATTAGGGCGCGGTTAAAGTTGAAAAACGCTCAGAGTTCGGTCATTTTTTGACAGCATTTGAAACAGGTACAGAAAACCCAAACATTCCATCAAACGTATCATATCCTTGAATACAATAATCGCTTACAATTTGCTTAAAATTATTCATTGTTATACAGGGTGGCCAAGTTTTGCAAGTACACCCTGTGCTCATTTTTTTAAATGGAACACCCTGTATATTTTATTTTTATGGTAAAGGTAACATTTCTAGCTTTCAAAAAATACCATACATGTTACTTCTTTGACCAATAGTTTTGTAGTCAAATAGCACTGAAAACAAATTATCTGCATTCTAATACGATTAAGCTGATTTTAAGTTGATTATTATTGAATATCTAATATTAGTAAGACATGACACCATCATAAATGAAACAGAAGATTTACGAATTTGTGAAAGCTACTACAGCATAATGAACATAACCCATTATTCACAAGTTAAGTGTAGATGGCATAATAATCATAAGTTATGTAAATTGAGACCCGAAACTTTTACATGCTTATTAGAAATATTTCAAGAAACTGGAAATTATTGTTTTTAGGAAACGTAAAGTAAATTAAAAACCCAGTTTCAAACAAAGCTAATCAATTATCAGTTTCTTTTTTTTATGGAAGTGTCACACACACTAAAGGGAGATCCTATGGCGCTCGGCGAGCGGTGTGTGTGCGAAGATGTTGAGTGACACGGTTCTTGAGTAGGTTGTAATTAGGGGGAAACAGATGTCCTGGGAGCAAGTGAGTTCATAGTGATGCAGTGCGCCAGACAAAGGAGGTCTTGTAAAGCTGCTTGTGTCTTTGCTGCATTAAACTAGACCAAATTTCTGTCGTTCCAAGTCTGAACATTCTCCAGGTCTTTATTAATTGCTGTAATCTGCTCCTGTCTGCGGTGATAAGTCTCAGTCGCTCGTAAAGGTTTTTCTGACCTAAATTTTGAGACCAGGGTACTGTTATCCTCAAAACTGTAAACAGGATTATGCGTTTCGGTCAGCAGGTCATTAATATAGATGAAGAACAGAGTTGGTGAAAGTATTGCGCCCTGAGGCACGCCCGCGTTAATGGAAGAAATAAGGAAATTTGTTTTCAGTGCTATTTTACTACAAAACTATTCGTCAGAGAAATATCATGTATGGTATCTTTTGAAAGCTAGAAATGTTATCTTCAACATGATAGTAAAATGTACAGGGTGTTCCATTAAAAAAAAATTTGCTCAGGGTGTATTTGCAAAACTTGGCCACCCTGTATAACAATGAATAATTTTAAACAAATTGTAAGCGATTATTGTATTCAAGGATATGATACGTTTGATCGAATATTTGGGTTTTCTGTACCTGTTTCAAATGCTGTCAAAAATGACCGTACTCTGAGCATTTTTTCAAATTTAACCGCGCTCCATTCACTTACTATAAGTTTTAGCCCTAATAAACCATATATCAAAGTGATCGCAATCAAGAGGAGAATAAATTGGAATAATTATATACCGGGTGTTCACTTAGTATTTGTCAATTATGGCATTTGTTTATTTATTCATTTATAAAGTCCAGATAGTATATCCGAATACATGTCCAAATTGTACACACATTCTTAGCAACTTGAATATTATTTCTAATAAGGGTCATGCTGAGGTTTGACCATATCGTATATGTAGATAAAACATATTTTATCACATACATTTTGGGGATTTTAAAATTTTTGACATGGAAGAGAGATTCCGATAATTACACGCAGTTGAAGATTTGTCACCAGATTTATAAATAGGAAATAGCACACCTTTTCTAAGAAAATAGTAATGTGTCTCAATTAAAATTGAGGCTAAGTCCATTTCCCTCCCCTCCTCAATTCTGATAACCTTGTTTATATAATGAAATTTTCAAATCCACTTGGATTGTTTCGCAAATAATCTGTTAGATCATTATCTTGATTTTCGTTTGAATTTTTTTTTCTGCCACTTCCAGCCCTTCTATTCAATAATCCTGTATTTTTCAAATTAGGTCTGAGGCTTTGTAGGCTTCTAGGCTTCTTTCCAAACTTGCTCAGCTCTTTTTTGTGGAGAAACACCTTCTTCGAATAAAGCAATTTATCTCGCATTCTCGAGTTAATTCATGTTCATGTTAAAATGAAATAACATAATTTTCAAATCTGATGACACCGATAACAATTTGTCAAAAAGTAAAGTGTATTTCCATTTGTTCTAGGTATACCAAAGGTATCTAACATCACATTGGGAAAAAAATAGTGTACGAAATTTTATTTCCGTCACTGTACATACATAATTGGAGATGCTTCAGTGGCGGATGGTCGATGTCGATACGGCTGTCAAACCACTGAGACCATCCAGCATATTACAGGGGGATGCCAAACCTTTGCAGCAACAGAATATCAAGTCAGGCACGATGCAGTTGCGAAGATAACTCATCAGGGACTAGCAGACAAGCTGTTGCTGCTGCAGACGGAAAAGGTAAGTTACTATAAATACACTCCCAAATCTGATATAGAAAATAACAACCATAAGATCTACTGGACCACACTGTGCTTACTGACCAGACGGCGACCCACAATAGACCGGACATCATTCTCGTAGATAAGCGGGCCAAGGATGCCACGCTGATGGACATCGCCATACCCAACAACAAGAATTTCCAGGTCAAGCACGCCAAGAAGATCGCCAAATATAGATATTTACAAGAGAAAATCATGGGGAATAGCGAGCGCGAGTAAGAACGGTGCCAATCATTGTGTCATCAACAGGACTCATTCCAAAGAACCTGTTAATAAACATCAAGGAACTCGGATTGAGCGAATACCTCTTCATATTGATGCAGAAAGCAGTGCTTCTCGCACAAACCCCTCAGAAAGTTTGTAGGAAATCCGTAGATGCCACCAATGTCCCGAAAATATGGAAAGGGTTCCCTCAGAGCTTAATCCTTTTGATATCCGGGATATCTGGGATTAGAGGGAGTGCGAATGCTGTAAGGCTAAATCATAATAATAATAAAAATGTTTATTATTTACTAGAAAAAATATAAATATTTACATAAGCAATAGAGTGACAATTTACATGTATGAATCGAGCAAAGAAAGGCCTACACACCAAACTTCTGCATCAGGGCAGATTCTGTTCTACCAATGCGGCCAGACTTAATGCAGATAAAAATGCGCAAAAGGGAAAGTTTTTTTTTTCTATATCTAATATGACGATACAAGCAAGGAGGAAAGCAAACAGAAAGAGAAGAGAAAATTATACATTTAGAAGTTGCTTTGCTGAATTTTCTTCAAAGAATCACTGAGGTTCGAGAAGTTGTCTTTGAATTTTCCCTTTAAAACCCTGACATATGAGGGTGGACCGCACTATATGAAGTAGCAGTGAATTTACACTGGATGCAATATTATAAGAATAACTTCTCTTGTCTTGTGTCTCGGAATAGTTAAACTATTTATCCGTAGATTTAAATGCTGTACATCGGTAGGAAATTTCATTTTATTTAGACAAATATGGAGGGCATTTAAATTTAAGTATTTTATAATATAAATATGAGGCATGTAATTTTCGTCTATTAAACATATTTAACCATAACATTTCTTTAAGTCTATAGGATACTCTATTCCTTCTCGCGATAACAAATACAAATCGAATACAACAATTTTGCAATTTTTGTATTCTTTTTGAGTCATGACGATTTAAGCATGACCCATAAACCGTGTCACAATGATTAAAATGTGACAGAATTAGAGAATCGCACAATTCCTTTTTGATATTTCGATCAAGATATTGCTTATGAGGATCTATTGATTTAAAGCGGAATATGCTTTTCCAAGTACACGAGAAACATGATGCTTAAAGCGAGGCTGTGAATCTAAAATAAGTCCTAAGCTTTTTGCATGTTCGACTATTGAGAGACGTTGGCCCTCAATTCTTACGTCAATAAATTGCTTAATGTGGTCCAAAACAGCTTTTCTACCAAAAAGAAGAACAACCGATTTAGCCGGGTTAAGTTTTAACTTATGGTCTAAAGACCTCTTTACCAATACATTGAAGTCAGACTTAATTTTAATATTTACGTCCATGTAATCTGAGGTTGCAAAAAAGTAGTATAACTGAGTGTCCATCAGCATATAAGTGGTAGTTGCAAAATTTAAAACCCTCATGAAAAGCACTAGTATATAATGCTGAATAAAAGAGGACCTGCAGATAGTGGTAGTTGCAAAATTTAAAATCCTCATGAAAAGCACTAGTGTATAATGCTGAATAAAAGAGGACCTAATATCCTACCTTGAAGCACCCCTGTGGCAATGTACAGAGGGTCTGATATAGTATCACCAATTTTTACACGGTGCGACCCATCAGTTAGAAAATATTTTATTATGTTTGACGCAGTATTTGAAAACCCGCGATTAATAGAATATGGTTCAAGAAATCAAAAGCTCTCGTAAAATCTAAAAGAATTAGAGCGGTAATCCTATTATTATCTCGAGCTTGAAGAATGTCATCCGTCACATCAGTGTTTGCCGTTGCACAGTTATAACCTGAGCGGAACCCAGATTGTTTTAAGGGTAATATATTATAGGTGTTAATGGGTGTACGTGTTTGGGTTTCTAGTACCTTTTCCAATGTTTTAGACAGAGTAGGAAGTATACTTTTTGATCGGAATTGACTAAGTTGTTTGGGCTCACTAACTTTTGGAAGTGGTATAACTACCCCTTCTTTCCAAATCTTAGGAAAGTATCCCTGTAAAATGCATTCATTAATTATATGTGTTATATTATACTCTAGAATATAAGGGCAGCATAAGAAACGTAAAGTTAGATTAATGCGGTCTGAACCAATAGCTGCACTTTTAATTTTCTTTATTATTTGAAATGTGTCGTTGTTTTTTTAAATATTAAACGACAACAACAATTTATGAGCTCATAGCTTTGGGAAATATTTGATTTTGTTGAATTTATAAAAAATTTATTAAATTTATTTACATCCTTAAACATCTCAGGGATTTCTCTGATGTTTGATGGTCTTAACCTATTTAGTTCCCGCCTATTTTCCTTGACAGAGCGGGTAGAGAATTTGTGTCTATAGTAAGGTTTTTTTCCATTATGATTGATGTATTTATTAGGTTACTTAATTGTTTGTAATAGTTCCATTTGCTAGACGATTTTTTGGTTTTAAAATCTTTAAGGGCCTTATCTCTGAAATTTTGCATCCGCTTGACATTTTCAGTAATCCAAGGTTGAAATGGTTTCTTACTCTGAGTGAAGTATTTAATGGGGGCGTTATAATCAAACATATTTAATATATCAGTATTTAAACATTCTATTTTTTCTTCAATATTTGGTATTTTATAAATTGTACTTAGTGGAATTAAATCAAGGTTTCTTTGAAATGAGTTAAAATTAATATTATTCGATGCTCTATAGGCTATTTTATTAGATACTACTCTAGGAAGAAAAGTACGATTTATTCGGCGAAAAACTGAAAAATTATCTGAGAAATGACAATCAGCAACCCCCTTGTTTATTACTTGATTTGAATTTGTAAATATTTAGTCTATTAAAGAATAGCTCGTATCAGTCATTCTGGTCGGATCTGTGATTATTTGTTCCAAATTAAAAGGTTCTACGGTTGATTACAGCCGATTTGTTATAGAATTTTCACAGTTTAAAACATTTATATTAAAGTCACTAAGACAAAATATATATCATCATAACCAGAGATTAGTAGGCCCTAGTATCCTCAAATGTAATTATAAAGGAATTGCTGTCAAAGTTGGGTGGACTGTAGAGAACACCCACAACAAATACATGCCTCTTCATAATAACTTTTATCCACAAGCTTTCCAAATACTCATGATTTCGGAAAGGATTAGTTCATATTTTAAATCATTCTTAATATACAGTGCAACTCCTCCGCCACGCCGACCATCATGCCGGTCATTTCTCAGTAAAGCATAATGAAGATGTTTGAATGTAACCAACTTTCTGTTATACGCATAGTGTCAAAGTTCTTATCCAAAAAAATAATCTCTAAATTCGCTAAAGTGTGGAACAAGAGACCGAACATTAATGTGTGTTATATTAAATGTTATTGAAAGAGAAAAAAATCAACAGAACTAGTTAAAAGAATACAATAAAAGCAGATAAGAGAGGTAAAAAGAACAAAAAACGAAATAGTAGGTAATAAATCGAGAGCAGACTGTAAAAAATGTAGAAAAAAAACCTATGTACTAATCAACGAAACTTAAAAGTAAAAATAGAAATCAATTCCCGCTGCCCCAAACGCAAAACTCTCAATAATGATAATATGTACACATAGATAGATAGATAACTTTTATTTGGCAACGTTAGATACATTTACATGTTTGTTGCAAGTCAAGTTGCTAAATTTAGCAAGCCAGAATCTTATAAAACATTATACTAAGTAGCAAAATAATAAATGACATTAAAATATGTAAAACAAACAAACAGCAATGGTAAATTAAATATTTAAATTACGGACGGCGCCTCCATGTGTTCGTTCACAGAATGAAAGCACTTTTCCAACAAAAACCGCTTGACTTTATTTATTGTATATCGAAATATTTAGGGAGTTGCGTGCAGCATTTGCAAGTCGATGCCTCGGAAAAGTAGTGTTCTAGAGGATCTTGTGTCGTAGGGTATGGTTATATGAAGGCTTGACAAATTTTTCGGGGTGTTGGTGAATTTCGAGAAGAGTCTGATATATGAATATACATGGAAAGGGCATGATATTGTATTTTTTTAAAGTGGTCTGCAGGTGTTGAGTAAACCCACGCCTTCAATTGTCCTAATCGCTCTCTTTTGCATCTTAAATGCTCTGTCTGTATAGGAAAAACATCCCCAGATTACAGCGCCGTAGCTCAATAGAGCATGAACATTAGAGAAGTATACCATTAGCAGTATATGTAAGTAAATTTGATTACTTAATCTTGAACAGAAGTTATCTATATGGGTGGACCATTTTAGCCCATCATCCAACAGGATCCCTAGCAGTTTAACATGGGCACCCGAAATAGTAGCATTATTAAAACTAAAAATTATTTTTTGTTTTTTGATTATTTAATTTCAGCTTGTTACTGATTTTCAGCGTTGGAAAGGGCATAACTGGTGTTTTGTTCAAGAGTTTCCCTACTGGTAGCAGAAGTTAAAATAGTTGCGTCATCAGCGTATAATACGCACCTACTTGGAGACACACAGCGCTAAAGTCGTTAATGTAAATGATAAACAACAATGGCCCGAGGATTGACCCCTGGGGTACGACAGATACAACATTCCCCACGTTTGACAGGTCACCGTTAAGCAGGACAGCTTGTTTCCGATTTTGCAAGTAGGATTTTAAAAGATAGTAGGCTCTTCCATTAATTCCATAGTAATGCAATTTTTCCAATAGGATCGAGTGACTGACACAGTCAAAGGCCTTCGATTGATCGCATAAGGTTGCACCCCGCAGCTCGCCTGCATCCAAGCATCCGACTATGTCATTCGCTTCTTCCAGGACTCCACCTATCGTCGAGCATCCGCTTCTAAAGCCATATTCACTGTTGACTAAAATATTGAATTTATCAAAATAGGACACAAGCTTATGTTTTAAAATAGATTCGATAACTTTTCCAAATAAAGGTAAGATAGAAATAGGTCGATAATTATCTGCTTGATTACGATTGCCCTTTTTAAAAATTGGGAACACCTTTGCAACTTTAAGAAAATCCGGAAAATTACCATCAGTAAAGCATTTGTTTGTAAGAGTATGGTAAGATATGGGACCATCGTTTTGGAGCAAGACTTAAGTATTTTGGTGTTATAGCAATTTGAATTTTTTAAAGCTTAAATTGCCGCAGCAACCGCATGTTCGACCACAGAAGGCAGATAAAAAAGATATGCTGGACGAGGCATTTTGTTGAGAAATTCAGAGTGTGAGATACTGGATATTGATAATGAATTATCGATTGTGCTAGAAATGGTACTGAAAAACTTGTTAAAGACGTTAACGTCAATGTTACAATCCATGTTATCTTGTATTTTGTTGCATTCTTGCTTTATTAACTTCTCTGGATTTATTAACAGAATGTATTAGGAAATCCCTATAAGAGGCAGACTTGGCATTATTCATTTCTTTTCTATATTTATTTTTAAATAAATTAAAGGCATTATAATCATCAGCAGATTTAGTTTCGACACAGACAGTTTTCAGAGCAGATAAGGTGTTACGCATACTAGGTAAGCTGTCGTTAAACCAGCCAGATGGTCTGATTTTGGAATTCACAGTGGTGATTTTTTTGAATGGAAAATGTTTGTTTATAAGATCGTTAAATATACTTAAAAGATAACTGGTCAGTATATTTGAGTCAGAATCGGTCCCATAAAAGTTTATGTTTTTAAAAGACTGATTGAATTTATCTATAGTTTTACTACTTAAGTTTCGAATGTTTAATATCTCATCTGAGGACTATGATTAACAGAAATTATTTGACCGTGGTGGTTGAACAAACACGGGTCAATGACATGCACATAATATTTATTGCTGTCTAAGTTGGTATACAAGTTTGTGACAGAGTTTATTCGCGTGAATTCAGATATGCATACCTGCAGACCATAGGAAATTATTAAATGTATAAGTTCAGTTAAGTTACTGTTAGGATTGGGCATTCTAAAATTGATATTGAAATCACCTAAAACAATATTCTTTTTGGATTATACTCCAAGAGTAATTCAAATTTTTGTAGAAAAAACGCCAAAATTTCCGAGGCACGTCCTATACAGACAAATTACAGCAGTGTGCGACTTTGGTAGTAAGATACCACAGAACTTGGCATCCACTTTCTGGTAATAATCATTTAATTCAAGAGATTCGGCACAAATGTTTATAAATATGGAGGTACCCCCATGTACAGCGTTCGACCTACAAAAGAAATTAATTAATTTAAAACCATAAATATTCACATGTGTTAAATTGAATTCAGTTGCCCAATGTTCAGAAAAACATAGTAGGTATGTCATATTAATTAGTTTCAAGGAATAGCAGGAGTTGATTAATTTTATTACTTGAACAATGACATATTTAAGTACAGGGTGTCCCATTTTCGATGATATTACGGGGTATCTCACTTACGAGTAAAGATAGACAGTTGCGGTTTTCGCAATACTTTGCTACTTTTTTGTGAAAAGAACGATGGTATAAACAAAATTTTCATAGCCCGCTTCCGCTGTACAGTGTATTCGTCGTCAACAGGTTTGCTACTTAAAGGCTGATTTTCACATGTCGGTCGTGCACCTAGCGTGTTGTTTTTACTGTACATCAAAACGTTGTTTGAGTAATTACTCAAACAACGATCAAAACAATAGGACTGGGCGACCGCAACACGGTCGTAGCATAGTCCTATATGTGTAAATGTAAATAAGGGCTTCAGTGCGTTTTATATAGAACATACAATTTTTTGATGTACAGTAAAAACCACACGCTAGGTGCACAGTCAGTGCATGATCGACACGTGAAAATCAGCCTTAAAGCAGAGTCTATAGATATTCTAAAAGGCGTCGCCTGACGTTGACAAGGTGTTTAAAATTTTTTTTCTGGGGAATTTAAATCGGCGCACAGCGGTTCCAGTAGGCCAGATCTGAGTATCGTAGCCTTATCGACGTCAGTAATCGGAAATGCGATTTTGAATGAAGCACTGTTCTCTGTTTTATTCCACAGTTCGCACTTAAAGTCGATCTCCGGCATTGAGTTTTTTTAACCGGTAGTTTCTGGGTGAAATCTATACGCATGTAAATATGCCAATTTGGGTATAGTTTTAATTTGGCTGTTATCTGTTAGTTGTCCAGTGCTAATCAGCGGTTTATTATTATTTTTGTTTGTGTTAGCCATGACTGTTTATGTTTACATTTTGACTGTTTGTTTTCAAAGAGTCCATTGCACTAACGATTCCAATATTTACTTGTGAACTTGTAAACACGTTATTTGTCACCGGGTCTAGAGCTGTTGTATTTTGGTTTATGCATTTTTTGTTAGTGTCTCGTGTCCGGTTATTTTCGGCTTTTGATCGTGCAGTATTTTGCGAAGATCATAAAGATGTAGAAATCTGTTGTATATTGATACCGGCTGAGCTCGCAGGAGGTTTGCAACCTTACACATATACACATACAAAATATGCAATGCCTTATCAAATAATCCTAAACCACAATAATGATGCTTCTGATATACGATATAGATATCCAATCAATATTCTCATTAAAACTAAAGTTTTCCGGGCTGTTAGGCCGTGGTCGATTTTGGTTTACTCCAAAGCTTTCCACTGCAGCTGCGGCAGTCATCTTCAGTGGCGCTGTGGACGCGGGCGAAGTGTACGATGTGGCGTCCCAGGTGGTACTGGTTCGGGCGACTGGAATTCCTGTCGTCTTGATCCCTATTTTGGTGCGTGCGCCCTTTAGGCGCCTCCTGGCGACGTGAGGGAAGATTGCGCGCCCTTTCGTGGATGTCCCGTGGGTAACCGGACTCGGAGGCAGGTCTGGGAGCGAAGTCCTAGAAATGTCCTGTCCGGGCGGGCTTTTGTGTGACTAAATGAAGCTGCATTGGGGTTGAGGAATATGTGGGCTGTTCCAGTAAATGATCCTCGCCTGATAACAGCTGTTGTAAGCGATCAAGTGATTCCAGAAATGGTGGAGGAGGTATATTGTTGTCCATGTCCCTGCAATTGTCCTCTGTCCTAGATCCTTGAGTCTCGCTATTCCGTTCACAGGTGTGAGATTCCTTATTTACGTCCGTAAACAGGATGGCCGATATGGATACCCGATACATTTAAAGTTTTATTTTTCTCTATGTCTCAATCAGACACGAGTTTATATTAACCCATTACCGGCCAAAGGTGCGTATGCGCAACCTTTTAAAAATATTTTTTTGTTTTATTTAAAAGACAATTTTTTTATTGAATAAGTCGCCGTGTTGCTCCTCAAGTGTCTAAACAATTTATCTGTATTTTTTTCTAGTAAGAATTTGACATTTTTTTGGTATTTCATTTCAAACAAAAATGTGACATTTTATGGTATCGTGCACACCTCCAAATAAATATTTATTTTTGTAACTAAATGATTTTTTTCAAATATTTATTCTTGCAATATACAAGTAAAATAGATCTATTTTGACAGCCACGTATCTTTTTATTTGTAATTTCAAAAGGACATCAATAATGGGAAGTATTACATATTATGGGATGCGTATACGCACCTTTGGCCGGTAACAATATCTGTATTACGGTGTGCCAAACGTGATGTGCTTTATTACGCTTGCATCCCCTGCTGTTTTTATGGCCATTCTAGACAGATATGGTATTCTGTAAACTTTGCTTGTGTGTTGCATTTGTTGAACACATTGTGAAAATGCTGAATCGATTGATGTTACTTATATGCCGCCAGTCCCAGACGAAATGACCGATGAGGAGAATATCGATGAAAATATAATTGGGGAAGAAAGTGTGGATACAGATATTGCGGGAACGTATGAAATTCATGTAAACGGAGATAGTGACTTTGATTCAGAGGATGAACTGCCACTAAGCGCTTTTGTAAAACGTAAAAAGTCGAAACCTAAAGAAGCTCTCAAACCAACTACTGTGCCTAACTGCAAAAATACCGACTCAACAGCTTATTCCGCTGTTCCTGAAGCGTTCGATAATCAAAATATTGAAAATATAGTATCAGAACACGGTGGCAAATCACAACTTGATTTTTTTTTATATATTTTTTGACAAAGAAGTAATTGACAATATTATAAAATTTTCAAGCACGTATGCATTCCAAAACAATTGCCACGACTTTGAACTTACCGAAGTAGATCTAAAGAAATTTTTTGGTATACTTATACTATCTGGATATCATAAATTGCCACAAACTGACATGTACTGGTCGAAAGATGAAGACAAGGAGGTGCGTATTGTAAGAGAAAGTATGAGTCGTAATAAGTTCAGATCAATAAAACAAAACATTCATTTATCGGACAATACTTTGCTAAATAAAGTAGACAAATTTGCGAAGCTTACGCCCATGTTTGACATCATAAATAAGAAATGTACACAGTTTGGAATATTTTCAGAACATCTTGCAATAGATGAAGAAATGGTCCCATATTTCGGTCGGCACTCGTGCAAAATGTTTATTCGTGGAAAACCGGTGAGATTTGGTTTCAAGCTATGGTGCCTTTGCTCCAATACTGGGTACCTATTCCAATTTATTCCATATGGTGGAAAGACAGAGACAACTGAATGCAAGAGTCCATTAGGATCAAGAGTTGTATTAGAGCTTCTGTTTGTTGTAAAAAATCCACAACAACACAATAGTTATTTGTGTATTTAGAGCGCAAAGTAACAGATTGCCGCTTGAGAAAGAATATTACTGCGCGACGCGTAGCGGAGCGCAGTAATCTTTCGAAAACGGCAATCTTACTTTGCGCTCGAAAAACACACAGAACTTTTTCTACAGCCGCATTTTTAAAATTAAAGCACATTTTTCTCTATACTTATTCTGAAATTTGCAAATGCCTGTCAGTTTTGACATATTATGTTCGGGCTTCGGGCATATTTAGAACAGGAGTGCCAGCAACAAACTGTAACAAACGCACGACTGTCATTTATTTATCTGCGGTTTCCATGACCATTCAGCACACTAGACGGAAAAAGTGAGAATTTCCTTTTCCATGTTCGCGCTAGAGCGCAAAATAAGGATCCACGGCATTCGTCGATTTTGCGATTTCATTTGAATTTAGTATTTAGTTATTTTGCGCGCGGCTGTAGAAAAAAAATATTTTGACAATTTTTTCACATCATATTCTCTTTTTGAAAGCTTAGAGGAAAAATGATTCTTTGCGACTGGCACGGTAAGAGACAACCGCACTGCTAAATGTCCACTTGAAGGCAACAAAATTATGTCAAAAAGGTGAGAGGCTCCTTCACTTTTGCTTTTGACCCAAACCTGAAAGTTCTTGCTACTCAGTGGAATGACAATTCTGTTGTAACTGTTATGACGAATTTCTGTAATGTTTTACCGCTTATATATGCTAAACGTTACAATCGCAAGGAGCGAAAAGAAACTCTTATCGATCAACCAAATCTCGTTCACCAATACAACCAATACATGGGTGGGGTAGATCTCCACGATAATGGTATTGCCAACTATCGTATTGGTATAAGAGGTAAAAAGTGGTGGTGGCCATTGTTTACAAATGTCGTTGATAGTATGGTGATAAATAGTTGGAAAATCTTCAACATCGCGAATGAAGCTAAAGTTTCTCAAATTGAATTTCGTTCGAGTTTGGCATTGTCTTTGCTCAAATACAGCGGGGAAGCACAAAACAGCAATGAAGCTTCCAACTCAGCAAAATACAACTCATCTTATGGAAGACCCTCTAAATCTGCTTTACCAAGTGACATAAAGTTTGACAATATCGGGCATATTATAATTAATAGTGCAAGAAAGAAATGCGGATTTTGTAAAAACAATACCATTTATCTGTGTAAAAGATGTAACGTGTATCTGCATCCTGATTGCTTCGAAAGTTTTCATATAAAAGTCTAATTTTTTTTATAATTATTTTAACTGTTTTCAGCCAAAGGTGCGTATACGCACCCATGTTTTTTTTCATATATATAACATATATATTTTTTTTTTATAAAAATTGTTCTTAATCTATGTATTTTTAATATGCTTTAAGACAAAAATCTTTAAAAATATAATTTTAACTTCTCTTGGCCAGTAATGGGTTAATTAAGATTTTGGGATGCCAAGAATCTTTACAACTATTCAGATTAAGCTTAGTGTATTAACTCCGGGGTTTCTAAGTCCAGGGGGAGTGGACCCACCGCCTTCCCCGTTAACAGGAAGTCGTTAGCGGACTACCACAGGGGAAGTACGAAGAAATTATTTATTTTAAATCAACAAGAAGAGACCCGCCTTTGTCCTGGGACGCGTAGCAATGTATCACCGGACGTGGAATATCCAAAATACGACAAAAATTGGCCTACGGTAGGCACTTGGCGTCAGCGGCCTAATTCAAATCCAAAAAAAGCAACCTGTACAAACGGCATACGTTCCTTAGAACGGTTTAGAAGTCAGAACTTCTAATATGAACGGGCTCAGATTGTTTATTTACTTTTTTGAAGTAAAATTTGGTTTCTTGAAATGTATCTTCTTTTTGGCGGGGGGATGCTTTGTAATGAAATATTACGTTGAAAAGGTGAACAAGGGTTTGCCGTCCGTCTTCCTACGTCAGTCACTACAGCCACCTTCCTGCTAATACACTAATTGTTTGCAAAATAACACAAAGAAAGGCCCAAGAGGAAAATTCCTGCTAATTAACACTTTCCACAACGAGACAGCAAAGTTATACAGTCAAAATTGGAACGTTAGTCCAAAGAACCTCTAACTAGGGGAAACTATGATAAAACGGGGTAGGTGAATTGTTTTTAGTTCTAGCACAGATCTATATAGCTACGCAACAGATACCTCTTCCAATGCTTTTTATGCGGGGCCAAAAATGTTCACCGGCTTTCGCGAGCGGGTGAACCAGTCGTCTAGGTACGGGTTGATGTTGCCAAGTTATCACGTCGAACAATATTTCTGCTGACTTTTGACCCGCTCAAATCATCGAGTTTTGTTATTAATGTTTATTTATCAAATACATAAACATGTTTTTTTAGAAAAATACGATTTTTACATTTTTTAGTAAGTATGAGAGTTTATTAATGAAACGGCAATTTAAATGAACAAATTTATAATATTGATAGTAGAGTTTAAAACAAAATTTAATGGTACTTTGACATGTCTATAAACATTTCAAAAATTCCTTTGATCTAACAAAAACCTGCGTGATAATATTAGGTATTACTTAATACAAATAAGAGATATTACAGTATAAGTTAACAAAATTTGTAACGACCTTTTTCACCGATATTTAAGGTGAGTTTTAGCCCATGTTCAAGCACACCATTCACTGAATCTGATAATGAACTTTAGTTTGACATAATATAACATACGATTGCCAAGAAAATGAGTAATAGCATAATGTGATATGAAAGGTAAACTACAGTTCGTGACTTGGCAACACAGAGAGGCAAAACGCGTCTAAATAGGAAAATAGTTACGTTTATTGCATTATTGGCAAGCGACACTTTTAATACCGGAGTAGGTATCTGTTGCGTAGCTGGACGCCACGATATATAGAATTCACATTATATTAATATGGATTCCTATAGTGCCCTTTCTAACATAACGGCAGATTTAAATGTGAAAATTTAAATTTGTGTCTCCTAAAATTATTTTTTTTAAAAGCATGGTTTTTCCCCGTTTTATCGACCAGGTCTAACAAAATGGGGTAATTGCTTAAAAGCCAGTTTAGTTTCATTTTTAGTAACTTTTATTAAGGTGATGTTAAAGGAACGTAAACAGAGTACTTTTAAATAGATTTTAATGAAGTTTTTAACATATTATTAATAAAAAAAAATTAACTTCCAGACACAACTTGTTGTATAGCTTCCTCCATTGCCTTCGTGATTGGCGGTCAGTCTTTCGTACGTACTTCGAATAAGACATTGTTGAACCATGCAAAAACACATGAAAATTAGTAAGAGTTGTGATTACTTCATGAGAAGATATAGCCGACCGGATTCAGCATAACTATAGCTGTAAATTTGGGTACCCGCTTTTATGCAACTATTTTCCTCCCCATTTTGTCAAACTCGGAATTGCTAGGCTATTCAATATGGCATCCTAACCAAACAAATACTTGAAAGCAAACTAATAACACATTTCCATACCTAAACAACCGAACTAACATAATTCATATATAAATTAAACTTACCTGCTATTTTGGCCTGTACAACTTGTTAGAAAAACCGATCAATTATCGCTCTTGTCGTTGAAATTCGATCCGTTCAGGAACAAACGCGCGACACGCTGCCATTCAATTCGTAAATACAATATGATATGGAACACGTTGCCGTTTCAACTGTTTTAGGAAGTAGCTCTACCGGTTTTTTGCAGATGGCACCACTAGTTTCCTTTTAATTGGGTGGTACCCCGTTTTATCAGATTCCCCATTTTATCATACTTTCCCCTACTTCTAACTACTAATATCAGTGATTCGCTTTGCCTCTGGAAACGCCTGCAAGGGAAATATGCGCGCACAGTATAAGCAACTCTCCAGGGTCCTAACTCTAACAAAACAACTTATTCTCTCGCTCGACTGAGCCTGTCTGAGAACAACCGTTTAAAAATCAATTTTTCTATCTGCTGCTAAAAGAAAAAGTACTCAAAAAGAAAAGCTAAGTGTATAAAACTGTTTTTCTATTTAATGCCAAAAGAAAACTACGGAAAAGAAAAGCTAAGTTCAAACGTTGCCTGCGGTCTTCAAGAGAGATTCACTTTATCAAAAAGTTAAACAAAATACATCTATTATTACGTTAGATAATCTCTACAAAAATTTCACTTTTGGAAATGTGTCCAAAATTTGCAACACCCTGTACAGCTCTGCGAGCTAGGATGATAAGCCAGTTGTTAAAGAACACTTATTAAAGTAATTTGCAAAAAGAATCACTACTCTAGGCACTCAGATCTATTAGTCAGATGGAATTTAAAATGTAGGTCAAATGTTTCGATCGAGAGTGACCCGGTGACCTACTTTCGAATGCGGTATGTTGCAGGTGTCAGATTCAGTTTTTACAGAAAAGTTCAACGTTAGGCAATGAAAACAATGTTTCTACTAGTCGTAGAACTAAAAATTACTAAAATGCGTCTAGACTATGATAATTAGAATATGCTAACTCAATTTCGACTGCAAAGAGAGATAGATACTCATACAATATGTTAAAAATTCTAGGAAACTTAAACTACGGTGTTAATTATTATATTAAGAACACACCACGTCCCTAAGCATGAAATTTCTAACACAAATCAAATATTAACGAGTTTCCAAAGCTAATTGAAAAGTTGCCTCTAAGAGCAGGATTAATTAAATAATTAAGTAATCAAAATCAAAATAAATCAACTTTTAAACTAATGCGCTCTAGCGACTTGAAAAAGCTAATAGTTTATGAAAACCCACGGCTTGAAAACAGTAACTAAGTATCTGAAACAAACTAGTTAAGAGAGCAAAGTTATTATTCGATTACAACAAATTATGAATTAATTACGACAAATAACGCGATGCCTGGGTCCCTACAGAGGAATATATGGCAAATCAAAAGTGTATGCGACCTCACCAAAAGTTCACTGAAGTCAGCTAATCCGTTAAAGTGTGTAATAATCCAATTTAGTTAATCCAATTAGAGCGTACGAACGGTGAATGAAGATCTCTCCGGGCGTCGGGATACGCTGAATCCGGGATGATCGTCTTTGAACAGGATTCCAGCGATGTTAGAACTCAGCTTAGTCAAGGCTTCTGGAAAGCACTGCGATTCTTCTTAATATTGATGGCAACTCTTTCGCGTTCATAGTTATATGTGAAGTTCTGCCGATTTGTCTCGGAGACTCAATTAGGCAGGATGAAAAACGCTATTTATCAATCACACGGTATGATGACAAAGACTTGATTAAACTGTTTAAACTTTAATATTATTCTGATTGTCAAAGACACTATCAGTCAAAATAAGAACAGAGTCACACGTTGACAGCACAACGATCGACGAGACAATCATGCTTTGTCCCGAAAACGCGGGGTTTTTGTTACGCCGCGATGCACACGGCACGCGGAATTGTTCACACGGCACCACCTAACTCCTGCTTAACCAGCAGTAAACCAGGGAAAACCTACCCTAGAATGCACACGTCCCCACGAAAAGCTGTGAAAAACCAACCCTAAAACTTCACACGTTACTCAACTTCCATATATGGGCATATTGCGTAGTTAACAGAAAACGCCAATTTTTTGCATTAAACTTTGTTCAATACATGCATATGTTACATCAGATAAAGAAAATTCAATTTCCTACATGCTTATATGCATATCTTTTCTGTACGTTCAAAATTCGCAGAAAACAAAGCGAAAAACTCTTTCGAAAATTAAAAGCACGTGGCTTGGTCCGCCTGGCGAGTGGCGCCGATTGGTCTAGCGCGTCAGGCTGCTAGTCGCGATATACGCGAATTCTTAGATTTACTGTAGTTTTGGCAATTTTGGTCCGATTCGACATTCCTGTCGTAAAAGCGGATTTCGTTTTCTGCGATTTTCACGCTTATTTTTGCTCCTACAAGCTTCTGCTTGTAGTCGCTAGATCTCGTCGAGACGCTCATTTTGACCTATCAAACGTCAAAATCAGACCAAAATTGCCAAAATTACGGAACCGCAACGTACAGCAACATACGGAGAATCTAGCTAAACAAAATGTACAGGTTAGTGGTACTTCTCGCGGCAGCTCGAATAATATAAATAACCTAAATATTGCAAACGGTATGTCAAACCTAAATAATGTGGTCAATAGAATTAACAATCTGGTTAACCTCGACCAACTATTCTTAGCTCTTGAGCATTATGCGAATATGCTAGAATTGTGCCAAGTCGATAGGGCTAAAATAGTTCAGGCCTCATTGCGCTTTTTCTCGCGCGAGTATAGCAGATTTAATATATAATGCTTATAGTCGCAAGTTGGAACTGTAACAGCATCAGACGCAAAATGGGCGAGTTTCGTAATTTTGTGCATAATACCAATTTTCAGTTTTTTTTTTCATTGAAACGAATATAGATCCTAACTTTACGCCTAAAGTTGTTTAAATTTTTCCATATAAAAATTAGCGACAACCGGGCTGATTGGACTTCCCATGGCTACGCCATCTTTCTGGCCATAGAGAGTTTGATTCCATTGGAAATACGTCATTATGAGGCACTGGTGGAATAGGACAGATATGTCTTCAGGAAACCTTTTTCTTATTGCGTGCAAAGTTAGGTCTAAAGGAACGTTCATAAACAGCGAAACAACGTCGAAACTGACTAGGACATCTTCAGGTTTCAGAGTGATGTCTTTTAGCTTTTCCAGAAAGTGTGTCGAGTCCCGAAGGAACGACTGCGTTTGGCCAATATGCGGCTGAAGTATGTCCGATAAATAACGGGCTAGTTCGTATGTCGGTGAACCAATGGCGCTTACAATTGGCCTCAGTGGAACGTCAGGTGTATGGATCTTCGGTAATCCGTAGAGCGTGGGTGGTAGTGCTTCCGATTTAACCAATTTCTTCTTGAGCTCTGGTGTTAACGTCGAACTTTCAATCAGTCGGTTGGTTTCTGTCTGTATTTTACGAGTCGGGTCGCGTGGAAGGATTTTGTATGTCTTAGGATCCAATAGGCTCTTTATTTTATTGTTGTAGTCCTCGGTGTTCAGTATTACTGTGGCGTTCCCCTTGTCCGCCGGCAGAACGATTATACTCCTTGGCGCCTTGTTTAGCTCTTTTAATGCCCTGATTTCTTCCTTCGTGACATTGCTTTTCATCGGTTTTACGTGTTTTAGGATCCTGGCTGTTCCCGCTCTAATTTCTGCAGCGATCCCTCGTTGTAGCTTTTGGATCCCTGCTTCAACGTTTGCGATAATGTCCTCAATCGGTATAGTTCGCGGTGAAATTGCGAAGTTTCCTCCCCTTGATAGCATAGAAATTTCAACCGGCGCCAAGTCACGATTCGATTTATTTATTACCGTTCGTTGCACATCCAGAGTCGGTGAGGTCGGACTAGTGCGTTTGATGCGGTCGAATTTGCCCTTTTGTTTGTTTTCGGTTGCTCGGAAGGTGGTCTCCATTGATTGGTATGTGATTTTATCGATATTGTCCCAATCCGCTGGATCCTAGTTTCAGGTGTAAGGAAAACAGCCGATGATCGTTGCATGCGAAGTCGCGGCGTGTGTTGTGAATCCGTTCACGTAAAAGGCATTTTCTGAACGGTTGTAAATGCGGTGTGCTTGTTGGGTTTTGAAACGTCTCCTGGAACGTAGAAATCCAGGAGTGGTGCCGGTGTCACGGCAACGAAGCAGAAACGTTAAGGCGCACAGTAGTCTAGCATTCTTCTTGCGTAGAAATTTCAGTTCTCGTACTAATCTGTGAATCTCTTCCCTGTAGAGGCGAATAATAAAATTACTTAGGCTTTCACGGCCGGTATCATTAGAACTAAAGTTTTCCGGGCTGTTAGGCCGTGGTCGATTTTGGTTTACTCCAACGTTTTATGTAATTCATGTTTGAGCTTTGCAGGAAGCAAATTATTTCTACCTCGAGTGTTGTATTGGTGTCGATCACCTACTATAGGCAGTTTATTCCTATTTTTAAATATAACTTGAAGAATTTTCAAAATGTAAATACTTACCAGATACTGTCAAAATCTTTTTTTCTCCAAAGATATTTCGACATGATAGTCTAAAGAGAATAATAAAAAGAATCCTAATAATGCATTTTTGAATCACAAACACTCTCTCCAAATACCCAGCCCTACCCCACAGCACTATGCAGTAACTAAATACGCTGTATACTGAGCTGTAGTATACATTCATTAAATCCTTAAAATCCAATGACTTCTTTAGTTGGTTTATAAGAAAATCACTCTTACTTAAGTTTCTACAAACAGTATTAATGTGTTCCGACCAGTCCATGTGCTTGTCTAGCTGAATTCGAGCATGAAATTGATTTACCTTTAAAGTTAAAAACAAAATTATTTCATTTTCTATACTAATTGCAAATTTCAACCGCATCAGTTTTTGTATGATTTAGCATGAGTTTATTGGATACACACCAGTCATTGATTTCAGTTAGACATGAAAGGACTTTTCGTTGTAGGTTAACTGAATCTGGATCGGAAACAACGGCTGTAATGTCATCACAAAAAATAAAGATCCTAGCACTTTTAACAAAATCTGCCAGATCATTAATGAAAATTGTAAAGATAAGTGGACCCAAAACACTACCTTGAGGTGTACCCAAACCCATTACAAACTCCGCAGAAAGTTCTTCTCCAATCTTTACACTAAATGGTCAGTCGGCCAACAAAGACTGAAACATCGTGTTTATGTTACCTCTATTTCCCCCTCTATCCAACTTCATAGCAACAAAATTAGGATCCACTGAGTCAAAAGCACGCGACATATCAAACAGCAAAAGCATTACATGCTCATTTCTGTCTACGCAATCAAAAATGTGCTGTGTTAATTCCAGCACTCTATGTAGATAGGCCTTTACGAAAACCGTGTTGACTGTAAGAGAAAACATTATGAAAATGTGACGCTCTGTCATGAATCACTTTTTTAAAAATCTTTGAAATTATACTCAGAAGTGCGATAGGTCGATAATTTTCAATATTATTTTGCTCTCCCTTTTTAAAAATTGGTACAATCGCTGATTTTTTAAGTTGTTCGGGAAATAGCCCTTGTTCCATTGATTTGTTTATAAATATTGAGAATATTATCGAAAGCTCTTCAACACATGCTTTTATAAGACAAAAAGGGATGTTATCAGGTCCAGTTGATTTTTTGTTTCGTAGAGATTTAATTATATTTGCGATTTCTATTGAGGTAGTCGGTAAAGAAAACATAGAGTGTGAAACATGTTTCCCAAAAGTCCATGTCGTGTCCGATAGCTGGGTGCCAAAATGGGTATATAGTCTATCCTTTACAACACCAGAAAGATATTTACCAAACTTATTGGCAATATCATTCTTATCCGTTGATGTTTTATCTATACTCTATTTCGAAATGATGCGAAGAAATAAATCATTTTCTGATGGCTGATACATAGGCGTACATAATTACGTACATATACGTACATATTTTAAACGTTTACCTGTCCTAATACTCGGACTTTCCCAGCATTATATTTATCACACTTAGGTTTTTTATTACTATTGTAAACATTCAAATTTGACGATTTTTTGTATGCATACCCTAAAGTTTAAGTAATTGTAATTTTTCAGTTATATTTGTTCTTTCGAAGAAGACACAGTGTGTTTGTTTCATTTCATAGTTTCAATTAAAATGGCTAATTCAGTTTTCTCTCCATTGAAACGAGCGAGCAAATGTCCATTTTCTGTTAACGAAAAGAATATTATTCTTAATGTATATGACGCCTTCAAACATCAAAATCCTCTGTATAGCGTTGATACTGTGGTGGAAATGTGTTCGCAAATGACGGGTGTTTCAAAAACGTCGATATATAAATTAAGGTGTGAACGAAAAAGTGGAGCTGTAAAACCACCTATACCATATTCAGGAAGAAAGACGGCGCCTATCGATGAAGACTACAAACTTATAATTAGAAGAACAAAGCAGGAATCTTTAAAAAATGACGATTCTGAAAAATGGCGTAAGTGTATTGAGCATGTTATAAAAGAAGAAGAAAAAATGTGGAAACTAGACCATTTAATTGACCTAATTGTAGAGCCTTTAATTATATCCTTGGAACATGACGAAGATTCGACGGATTTTTCTGACGACGAAAATGATATACCATAGTTCTCTACATAACTGTTTACACAAAATCGCAATTCTTATACCTTATTATATAAATATTATATGTGATATGATGTTACAGTAATACTAACTGTTTTTGAATATACATAAATAAGTGAATAAATAAAAGTACTTAGGTAAAAGAGGTATTTTAAATTAATTACCCAAACGTACGCTACTGCAGGTAGAAAATGGCCCCTTTGCTAATAAAGCCTATTGTTTGCAGCGGGATTGCCATACAAAACAGGGTGGAATGGTTAAAATATAATACAGCAGGCTATAACAGCTGTGGCTAAATATTTAGAAATCACAAAAATTTATTTGACCACTCTGTTAGCGTTTTGCATTTATAAGTAGGTTTTATTACTCGGCACCATTTCGAAATAGAGTATAATATGTTTATTTCCGTTATTACATTTACTTTTCTTTGTTTACTATTGAGTTTGTTTATGAGATCCCTGCCTGCTCTTGTTTTATTTTTCGCCTCGTTAATAAATTTATTGTTTAATGCTATCTTTTCTTTTCTTATTCTATAACGAATTCGTTGTTTAAGTTCTTTATATCTTACATGAACAAGAGCGTCGCTCGTTCTTTTCCTTATCCAATTTAGGTTTACTAATTCTTCCCTTTGCCTTAATAGATCATCAGAAAATCTTACTCTATGCGATTTACCATGATTTAACTTCAATATAAGGGCAGTAGTAATGCCGGTGGTTTGCTCATTACCTGGGTTTACACCCTTCAATGTCGCTTAATTGAGTTATTAGCCTAAGCTGGAAGCTGAAAATACAGTGTTCATTATAGAATGTTATTACCTGGCGATTACGCAAGGAAAAGTTAAGCAAAAACCTTGCTTAAACTGCTCTATGGAGCAGGCGCTCATAATACTAAGGACAATACACTATGTACAACATATATCTATTTACAGAGCTATATAAAAAGTATAATGACTTGTGATGCAAAAGTCGATTCCAGTGTGCTACCATTACATCAAGAGGTAACGGACGAGTCCGGCGGACCAGGCTGCGGGAGCAAGGATGCTTCGGTGGTTGGAAGTCAAGTAAGGTACTATTATAGGTGTTGCTGCATATTTATATGGGGTGCAGCACCTTTAACAGGCCTTGCCCCATGTCCGAACATGGTCGGCTGGCCAATCAGGAGGCAGGGGCACATATTGCCCGCGAAGGCTATGCGCTCCTGCTCTCCTGTTACTTGCGAAATTTTGAAAATATTAAAAATTGGTTTTTGAAAGTTGCTGAAAAGTAGGATGTTGTTTGAAAGGTGAGATTTGAGAAAATAGATGATTTTTAAGTTACGCAGGTCTTAGCTGCTTATGGTACATTGATGTTTGTCTATATATGGTGCCAGGAGGGGTGCGATACTCGGGGTTGAATCTCCTGTCGGCGATGTTCGCTGTTAGCCGCGATCCCTTAATCTGGTGTTCGAAGAACCTGCATGCGTGGTTGTCGATGTACTCCTCGACATATTCAACTCTAGCCCACGCATGCAGGTTCGCAGTTCTGGTTCGATTACGCAGAGTAAGGGAAAACGCCGCCCGCAGCCACCTTCCCGAGGGTATTCAACAAAGATATCGGCCGGTAGGATGACGTAAGGGAGGGGTATTTTTCCGGTTTCAGAAAGTGAATAACGCACGCTGCTTTCCAGGACTTAGGGAAGTGTTGCAGCCTGATTACCGCATAAATTATGTGCAATAGATGGATTAGTGACTTTTTAGGTAAGTTTTTCAGGACTAAGTTCGGAATGCTATCCGGACCGGGAGCTTTAATTCTCGGAAGACAGCAGAGAGCTTTGCGGAGTTCCGCCGGAGTGACTCTCAGCTGCCGGAGGAATTGGATACTTTTGCTGTAAGAAGGTTCTTACAGCTTAGCTGTACTAAGTTTGCTCAGGGAGAGTGTTAGGCGACTCGCTGCAGACACCTTCCAAGTAGTCCGCCAAGGCCTCCGCTTTTCCCGGATCGTTCACCATGTCTACGCCACGGTGTTTGATCGCGGGCATCGGCGTACTACCTCCACTTATTTTCCTGGCCAACTTCCACAGCGAGCCGTCTTTCCTGTTGATTGTGTTAATGTAGTCAAGCCATGCTTGACTACGATGATCCCGAATTTTTATTCTGATCTCTATCGTCAGCGCATTGATGCGAGCGGATCCCATTTGTGTTCGGTTTCTCTGCCATCGACGTCGAACTCGGTTTCTAAGTGAAATTAACTCAAGGATATGATCAAGGAGTGATTCTGTCCTAGAGTGGATGGTAGCCCTAGGGCACATTGCATCACGGATGCGCTGGATATTTGAAGTAAGTGTATCAACTTCATTCTCTTGCTCCTGGATTGTCTGTATTTGCTCTGGGACGACTGTTATCTCGTTCAACCTTGCTCGGAACATCCGCCAATCAATATTCCTGTAGGATACGATGGTGTCACTCGTCGTGGGGACCCTATGGTACAGGCTAATCTTGATCGGAAGATGGTCCGAGTTTAAGGTACTGATTTCTAACAGCTGGGTGGTTCTTATCGCTCCCCGAGTAATAGCAACATCCAGGAACGAGTCGCTACGAAGATATGTAGGATTTGGCGTTCTGTTATAGGACATTTCCAGATTATTTTCGATTATCCCCTTCAATAATCTACCCCTGCTGTTTGTTACGCCGCCCCCGTCGGCGTGCGTGGCATTCAAGTCCCCTATCAGCAGGGATACTCTGTTTTGCGGTAATAGTGCAAGGAGATCGTTTGCCGTGAGGCGGAGAGCCAGGGGCGCGTAGCAGCCACACACACGCAGGCCGCTATCCAGTTCAATTGCAGAGCGCACGTTATATACACTAGTGGCTAGGTCACGCCGGTTTAAAAACCTTCCCGATCAGAAGTATTACAATATTTCACTCACGCGTGGCTCTCCGCTCGTTACGGGGGCTCAATCAACAAGAACTAACCAAGTGCTAACCAAAGGCTAACCCAAACTAACCCAAATTTCAGAAAAAAAAATAAATTAATAAAAAACATAAACAAAACATCGATCTCTAGACGCTTGTGCTACGAGGGCTTAACAAACCAAAACTAACCCATGGCATACCCAAAATGAAGAAATAAAACTTTTTACGAACAAAAAAAGTCTTGCAACCAACGGGAATCGAACCCTAGATGCCCGCAAGACAGACAAAGACGCTGTCCATTACACCACTACACCGTTTGGAAAATCTTTGCTGAATCGCCACGACATGGGTAATTGTCGTAACGCAGCGCCCCCTTTAGGTGGCCTTCTATAACGTCGCGTCGCAGGCAGTATTTCGTCACCGGGAACGATTTTAGACCGGCGCGACCTAGCCGCTAATGTTATATACGCGCCGATAGCGAAGTGACTTGTGTATGAGGCATGCCACACCTCCTCCGGCTCGATCGGGCCTATCAAACCTCTCGATGTTATAGTTCCTAACTTTAAGCGTAAAGTTGAGATCTAAATACGTTTCATTGAGAAAAACAATCTGAAAATTGGAGGTTTGCATAAAATTACGAAATTCGCCCATTTTGGACCTGATGCCGTGACAGTTCCAACTTGCGACGTTTAACATTATATGTCAAATTGAGAATACTCGAATGAGAAGAAGCGTATCGAGGCTTGGACAATTTCGGCTTTGTCGCCCCGACACACTTCAAGCATATTCGAGTAGTGGTCGAGTGCTAAGAATAACTGTTCTAGGTTAACTAGGCTATGTCTCCTAGCTACTGCGTTATTGAGATTAGATAGAATATTAGCTATATTTATATTCTGGTTATTATTATGTTGTTTAGGGTGAATGTAAGTTGAGCTACCACGGGCAGTACCACTAACCTGCATGTTAATATTTTGTTTGGCTACGTTCTCCTTGGTGAGCCGGGCGTTGGTGCCTCCTAGGGGTGGAAACTGTTGCTGGTATTCATCAGTTCGTTGGGCATTGTTTAGCCCTTGACTCCGTGAGCCGTCTGCTGTTCTGGGAGCTGTGTTATCGCGCCAAGCCGGCTTGCATTTTTACGTTTCCTATTTGGCTAGCGCAACCGAGTGCGCTAATCGTGTAGAAAACTGAGCCGAAACCTGCTTTCCGTTCCCTAAGTGGTTAACGCAGCGAATCGCGCTATGTCTTCGCGATGTAATCAATTTGCGGCAAGAGCTCTCGTGGTGGAGAGGTCTAGATGGTTAGGTCTCAATTTGGCGACCCGGGTTCAAACCCCGTTGCTTTTTTTTATTTTTTTAGGTTGTTTTTGAACAGTTTTTTTCTTGATTTTGGGTATGCCTTGGGTTAGCACCTGGTAAGTTTCATTTTCTTGAGCCCCCGAAGCGAGCGGAGGGGCATGCGAAAAGTAAAATATTATATAACAGCTTATTCCAGGTGCCTAAATTAGTTAGGGAACGGAGATATCCGTTTCCTACATGATTAGCGCACTCCGTTGCGCTAGGCAAATAGGAAACGGAAATATGCAGCCGGGTTGGCTGGCGGCGGTGCAGGCTTATACGTTTGTTTAGGAGTCTGCTTCGTTCTAGCTGCTGTGTTTTCGATGATATTCAGTTTGTAGATATATACCGGGCATTCCTCATCAATAGATCTATGAGGTTCGCCGCAGTTAGCACATTTTTGAAAATCTTGCGTACATTCAGCATTGTCATGTTGCCCGGCACACTTACTACATGTGGTCTTTCGATTGCAGTAAGTCTTGGCGTGCCCGTACTGCTGGCAATTTTTGCATTGCAGTACGGGTTTGCCGGAACGTCTAGTCTCCCATGATATGCGGACGTACATAAGGGTTTTTACTTCGTTGTTGAGACGCCTTACTGTATAGTCTGTACCGAGGACGACAAAGTACATGGGCTGCATTGTCTTCTTCATTTCAAATATATTGCGTGTTGATATGCTGTACTCGTCTTTCAGTGCTTCTTGGATTTCTTGGGGCTTGATGTTGCAATCAAGCCCCCGGAGTACGAATTCCCTTGTGTTCTTATTTGTCTCCGCATAGGAGTGATACTCCGAATGTTCCTGGTCTAGGGTCCTTTTGAGTGTATGTAAGTCGATAGCGTTCTCACAATACCTTATGACACAATTCTTGGTGTTTTTAAGTTGGTATTTCGTTATACGCAACGCTTTTAGGTCATCCCTTAGTTCCCTGTGATCGGCAGGGCGGCCTTTGATAACTACCGGGGGTGGGGGTAGTATTTTGGGCTTGGGGGGCGGCTTTGCCCTATTAGGTAGCCGAGATTTTGCGCTTAACCCCCGCGGAGGCTGAGGTGGACGCCACACTTACAGTATCCTCCTCCGCCGTATCTATATTTTGGACGGGTTGGTAGTGGTTGGAGATGGCCACCGGGGGTTGACCCATATCTAGTTAAACAATTTTAAAATTCTTCTTGAAGGGTATTTGCCTGAATGGCGTTTTAAAAATGTCTTTCTGGTTTTAACTTACCAGGGGCACAGAAGTGGTCGTTATTGGGGGAGGCGGCGGGGCCATTATATTAGGGTCGCTAACGGGTATAACAGTCGGTTTGGCTGTCTCTATGCCAGAAGAAGCATCTTTGGTTTTTTGTTGTTGCTGGCGGTCACCTTGGGTGACCCTTCAGCTCTTTTGCGTTGTCCGAGCCTTGCAAGCTGGTCGGGCTGGCCTTCTTTTTACCAGTATCTATCTTAGATACTAGTGGCGTCTTTATTCTTCATCTCGGTAAAGAGCAGTCCTATGCAGAATTAGCGATCATGCAATCGTAAAATAAAGAAACACGCAGAGCTCAGTCCTAGGAACTCCAAATGGTTTTTGTTCCAATCGCGGTCGAAACAAGAGTCTGATCGAAACAAGAGTGCCGATTGCCAATTTATTCATATGTTTGATTACAGAGTTGCTTAACTACGTTACTAGGACTTAAATATGATAAGAACTCATACTGCTGTTAAGCCGGGCTATGTTCTTGCATTGCCGATGACCAGCAGCTTAGATCACCCATGGGGGGTCGTTGTTAGACCTACTTAAAAACTAG
>MU182871.1:216404-231731 GCA_016904865.1 Pissodes strobi | reverse complement strand
CTTAGATCACCCATGGGGGGTCGTTGTTAGACCTACTTAAAAACTAGAAACGTGGAACTGTTCGAGTATGCTAACTTTCCATGGGTTGCCCCTTCAAAATAATTGTAAGTTAGATGGCTGGAAGCCAATGTTTAATAGTGAACGCTGAAAAATTTATAAATATAGGCAGTTTTCGTAGGGAAAACTACAGGAAAAAACCCTACATCAGCTACTCTTATGAGCAGGAGGTCATAAAACTACATTATTTACATATGTACAACGTGAATTCAAACAAAACAATTAAAACTATATACAATAAATGTGGGGCTTAACCATGTTAAGTCTATTCCGGTGTGAAATAATAGTATTAGGTAAGGTAACGAGTACCGCAGTATCGGCTACGGATGTACGGATGCTTCGGTGGCTTAGAATCATATGCTTTGAAATTTTGTCTTGAGCGTATTTATATGCCGGCCAGCTCCCTTTGCAAGCCCCGCCCACACGTAATAACGCCGTGGTTTGGTACTCCGCAAACGAGTCATGCACGCTTATGATGGAGATGTTATGCTTCTGTGCTCCTGATACTTGGAGCTATTTTTGAATGATAATGAATGTTTAAAAGGTGTAGTTTAAGGGTAGGTTTAATAAGTGTTTGTTTAAGTCGATTCCTGAGGGGTATTAAACTATGGAGGCATAAGTTGACGGTAGTGGAGCAATATTTCCCGGTATATAGTACCGTGCCTTATTGGATTCTCCGGGTTATAGCGAACATCGGCAATACTAGCCGTCAGCGGGGACCCCGCTATTTGCCTCTCAAAGAATCTGCATGCGAGGGCATCGATGTAGTCCTCGATGTATTCCATCTTTGCCCACGCATGCAGATCTTCAATTCGGACACGATCCCCGAGTGTAAGGGAGAATGCAGCCCTTAGGTAGTGGTTTTGTATAACTTGGAGCTTGCGCTTGTGCGTCCTGGCTACAGAACACCAGACTGGCGCGCCGTATAAGAGGGCTGGCCAAATAATTGCTCTATACAAAATAAGCTTATTGCCGGGGCTCAGGAAAGCCCTGGCAGTAAAAAGGGTGCTGAGTCCCTTTTTTATCATAGCGTTTTTTGCAATTATGGATCTTACGTGTTCTGAAAAGTTGAGTTTGCTATCTAGTATCATGCCTAGATACTTGACTTTTTGCTTAGGTGCTATAGGGGTGTTATTGAGAAATAGTGGGCTGATGTTAATATCTTTACGCTTTCTGGTTATGACAATAAGCTCTGTTTTGGCATGATTTAATGATATTTTCCATTTATTATAATAAGGCATAAGGGTGTGCATATGTTCCTGCAGGTTATTCTTTGCCACCTCTGCTTGGGGATTAAGGGAGTAGATCGCTGTCTCATCAGCGAACAGGGCTTTATGGGTGTTAGGATTTGACGGGATATCTGCTATATAAAGATTGAACAATAGCGGGGATAATACAGTTACCTGGGGCACTCCTGCCAGCAAGTTCTTGCTGGCAGAAATTCTATTGCCAATTTTTGTCGAAAGGACTCGCTCGGCAAGGTATGACGCGATGAGAGCTGTCAAGTGCAATGGCATGCTGTGTATTGCCAGCAGCTTATACAGCAGCCCATCGTGATACACCCTGTCAAACGCCTTCTCGATGTCAAGCAACATGAGGGTTGTTGACTGCTTATTAACAAAGCTTCGATAGATATCAGTTGCGATTTTCGCAGCCAGCATGACGGTGCCATGCTGACCGCGAAAACCGAACTGTTCCTGGGATAGAATGTTGAGCCTATCGACTTCCATAGTAACCCTTGGCAATATTAGCTTTTCAGCCACCTTCCCGAGGGTGTTCAGTAGCGATATAGGCCTATACGATGCAGGCTGAGTTAAATCTTTCCCAGGTTTTGGGAAGTGTATCACGCTCGGTATTTTCCAGGACGCAGGGAAGTGTTGTAGCCTGCTAACTGCGTTAATTATGTGCATGTATTGGACTATGGCTTTCTGGGGTAAGTTTTTCAGGACTGTGTTTGGAACAGAATCCGGGCCGGGAGCTTTGTGTCTCGGGAGACGGCTGAGAGCTTTGCGGATGTCCGCCGGAGTGACTCTCAGCTTTTCAAGCACTGACGGGGGAATAGGATATTTGCACTGCTTAAATGCGTTCACAATGCGCGTAATGTGTTCGTGATCTGACAGGGTGTCAGGCGTCGCATTATAGACGCCGGCCAGGTGGTCCGCGAAGGCGGTCGCTTTTTCGGCGTCGTCGCCGCATTCGCGGCCTTGATACCTTATTACAGGAATTTGCGTCGAGCCTCCTCGGACTCGCCTAGCCAGCTTCCATAAGGAGCCGTCGTCCCTGCTTAACGTGTTGATGTAAGCTAGCCACGTTTGATTCCTGTGATCGCGGATAGCTATCCTTATTTCCTCCGTCAGCGCATTGATCTGAGCGGATCCCACTTGTGTCCGATTTATCTGCCATCGCCGTCGAAATCGGTTTCTGTAAGTTATGAGATTTAGGATATGATCCGGGAGGGATTCGGTACTAGGACGCAGGGTGACCCTAGTGCATAGTGCATCACGGATGCCCAGGATGTTTGATGTAAGAGTCTCCACCTCGGTTTCGAGTTCCTGGACAGTTCTCAGCTGCTTCGGGGATCACAGTCAACTCGTTCAACTGCGCCCATAGTTCAAGGGGACCCTGCAGTATAAGCAAATCTTGACTGGAAGATGGTCCGAGTTTAGGGCATTAAGCTCTTGCAGTTGAGAAGTCCTGATAGCTCCCCGAGTGATGGCAATGTCAAGGAACGAGGCTCCACGAAGATAAGTGGGATTAGGTGTTACGTGACAGGACATTTCCAGGTTGTTCTCGATTATTCCCTTAAATAATTTACCCCTGCTGTTAGTTACGCCGCCCCAGTCGACGTGCGTGGTGGCATTTAAGTCCCCTATCAGCAGGGATACTCGATTTAGTGGAAGAAGAGCCAAGAGATCGGCTTCTAAAAGACGGATACCCGGAGGCGCGTAGCCACCACATACACGCAGGCCGTTCTTTAGTTCGATACTAACGTTTTCTATGGCAGAACGTTCGTTATATATGCGCCGGTATCGGTGCGACCTATGTATGAGGCAGGCCACGCCTCGATCGGGCCTGTCATATCTCTCTATTCTGTAGTCGCTAACTCGAAGAGTATAGTCCGGCGACAGATTCGTTTCGACGAGAAAAACAACCTGAAAATTGGATGCATGCGAAAAACTACGAAACTCGCCAAGCTTGTTTCTAATACCATTGCAATTCCATGATAAGATTTGGAGCATTTATATGTCGTACTTCGCATAGTCGACGGAAAAAAGCGGAGAGAGGCTTGAATCATCTCTGCCTTATCGCCTCTGCATGCTTCGATCATGTTACAGTAGCAATCTAATGCTAGATAAAGTTGTTCTAAGTTGATTAAACTATTAATTTTCGATACTAAATTATTGAGACTAGACATTGTGTCTGCAATATTAAGTTTGAGTTATTATTTATGTTATTTAAGTTATTAAGAGCTCGAACAGAACCACTAACCTTGCTTTGATGTACATTGTTAGAATTTTAATTGACATTAGTCGGTTGCTGCTGTTGTCTTCGGCTATTGCGTAGTGGCGGGAAGGCTTGCTGGTAGTTTTCGTGTCGTTGGCCATTGGCCCGCTTGGAGATCAGCTACGGGGTTGTTTGGGCCTCTCCAGGCCGGTTTAGCAGGGGGTGGTGCTGGGCGATATGTTTGCTTCGGTTTGCTTGCAGTTGTTGTCATTGTGTTTGTTTGTATAAGATTTATTTTATACAAAAATACGGGACATATTTCATCACTGGACCGGTGTGGGCCATTGCAATTAACGCATTTTTGAAAATCGGCATTGCACTCGATAATTTCATGGTCGCCCGCGCATTTACTGCACGCCACCCTACGATTGCAATAAGTACTCGCATGTCCAAATTACTGCCACCGCTTACATTGCAAAAGCGGCTTATTGGAACGGCGTAACTCCCACGTTACGCGAACACACATGATTGTTTTCACCTCGTTGTTTAGGAGTTTAATGCTAAAGTTTGTACCGAGTACAACAAGGTACATTGGGATGCGTGTCTTTCGCATCTCAAAGACATTCTTTGACGTGATGTTATATTCATCACTAAGGGCATTGACTATGTCTTGAGTGGCAATATCGCCATCGAGACCTCGGAGGACGAAGGCTCTGGTCTTCTCTTGCGTTTCCTCATAAGAGTGGTGCATGGCTTTTAGGTCTTCGCGTAGTTGCCGGTGGTCTGCCGGTCTACCCTTAATTACTACGGGGGGTGGTGGGGTTACTTTTGGTTTAACCGGCGCTTTCTTTGCGTTTACGGCGTTTTTGCGTCGAGCTCCGGCCGACGCTGATGTAGAGGTCACACTTACCGTGTCCTCGTCCTCTGTGTTAATGTCCTGAAGGGGTGCGTACTGGTTCGAGGTAATAAGGGGTGGCTGGCCTATGTCCAAAGTGACAGTAACAAAGTTCTTCTTGAAGGGCAGTTGTTTAAAGGGCGTCTTGAAGGGCTCTTTGCCACTGTCGGTTATCAGGGTCGCAGAAACCGGTGTCGGTGAAGGCCCCATAATCCGTGAGTCGCTAGTGCCCTCGGTTGCTATGAGCTTCGGATCGCAAGAATCGACAATTTTTTGTGTGGATGGTCTGTCACCTTGGGTGACCTTCAACTTTTTGTGCTTTCAGCTCCGGTAAGGCTGGTAAGGCTGGCTGGGGTTTTTCTTACCCGTATCTATTCTAGATGAAATTCTGTGCTTGATACCCAGGGGGTAGGTATCCCTCATGTGTTGCCTAATACGCGAGATTAACTTGTATCGCTCGTTAGGAGAAAGTTCATTGACTTTTTTACATTTTTCCGAATCCATCCTACATTGGACACAAATTTCTGTATAGCTTTTGCATTTGTTGGCTATTTTTCTAACGGTTGACTCGGAATACTTATAATCTGTATTGGATTCCATGGAAATATTGGACAGAGCATCCTCGTCCTCGGTTACGTCCATGGCAGTGTCAAAAGCCGGGGTTTCGTCCCCGGAGACTAAAAAATTAACGGTAATAAACCTTATACGGCCTTTACTGATTACACAGTATGTAAAAAGCAGGCCAAGAACAAAGAATAATGATCGATCGATCGTTACGAAAAGTAAACCGCAGTACCAAGCACTAGTGATACCAGCTAGCCCTGTATGGTTCGCGACCAAAACAGGAGTCCAAGAGTACCAAGCAAGCAAGCATGATCTTTATTGAACATTACTGTATACATGAAATGGTTAACCTAACTATGCTATCCTACGAGGCGGAGTTCCTACAAGCTAGACGCGTTATTAACTCGCTAGCCACTCCACTCTCGCTCTGCACGCAGGCAGACAGCTTACGCTAGTGTAACCTAATTATATTAACATATTCACTTATTTAGGCCTTGCCTTTCAATGGTGTTTACAAAATTTCGTCGCTTTACAAGTGCTAGTGAATCGTAGCTATGGTTAACATAAGTCTTAACTGGTGAGGCATTGAATCCAGGAAAAACTGTGTGAAGAAACCTGGTTTTATATAAACAACACAACATTTACTATTTACATATATGTACATTGAGATGTGGCTAGTATGAGGAGCACAGGAAGTGCTTTTGTATATATATACCAGCCACATGTTATAGGCTCCGCCCACTATACAGTGGGTGGTGCGATATAAAGGAACCGAGGTTCGCTTACATCGAAAAATTTTTGGATGCTATACAAAACGTATTTACAGGATTTTTATAATAATATCGGTATAATAAATGAAATTTTATGATTGAACGTTGCGAATTTGTATCTATTAAAAATCGTAGTTTTCGATTTCATTCGTATAGAAATTTAAGGTGGTTTGAAATATTGCTTTCTTATCCCCTTGACAGGAGATAAGGAGGTCTGCAAAATGCTCTAATGCTAAGATTAATTGAGAAATATTTACAAGGGAGTTTTTTTCCGTTATTTCGCGGAGTTTATTGAAGTCATTTAAATTAGTTTGGGGCATCGGTTGTTTACTTACATTTCTATTTTGATTAACTATATTTACACTGTCACTTATAGCATTATGTCTGTTTACGTTTTCTGTCTTTAAGGGTGGAAATTCTTTGCTGTTGGGGTCAGCTCTGGCTCCGATTAGGGGATTCCTCCAGGCAGGTTTGGTGGGTTGCGGGGGTGGTTTATACATTTTTGATGTTTGTTGTTGCTTCATTTGGAGCTGTTTCAGTTAGCCTACTTTGAATAAGTAGACCGGGCAACCAACATCTGTCGAACTATGCTCGCCGCCACAGTTTTGTGCATTTCAGTGTAGTTTCATTACACTCTGTAATTTGGTGGTTACCTGCGCATTTACTGCACCGGTAATCACGTTGGCAGTAAGTTTGAGCGTGTCCGTGCCCTTGGCAACGTTTACACTGCATTATCGGCTTCTCAGTCTTTCGATAATCCCATGAAATGCTTACATTCATGACGTGTTGACAACGAGTGTTTAAGTGCTTTAGGGTTATGTCAAAGTAGGTGATCACAAAGTACATTGGGGAACGAGTTTTCTTCATGAGATAAACGTTCTTTATCGTCATGTTGTATTCCTCGATTAAGGCATTACGGACTTCTTCCGGTGATATGCCTCCGTTGAGCCCCTTTAGGACGAAGGCGTGCGATCTTGTTTGCTTTTCAGCATATGAATAGTATTGGACATTGTCCTTATCGAACCTGCGTTTCAGGTTGGTCCAGTCTTTTATTTCGTTGCACCAAATAACGATGCTATTTTTAGTGTATTTTAGGCGATAATCCTTAATACCGGCTGTTTTTAATGTCGCTACAAATTCGTGGTGATTTACTGGGCCACCCTTTGTGACAATGGGTGGCGGTGGAGTGGTTTTAGTCTTGAGCGGGGTCTTCTTTTTAGGGATAACGCGTCTATTCCGCGCTTTACCCGCGTTGCTCGCAGAGGCTTCTGATCCCCTGTCATTGTCGGTGTCTTCGGAGTCGCTTAGGGGTTGGAAACGGTTGCTAGTTTTTAGGGCCTTGTCTTGCCCGACATCCAGGTGCATCTTTCTAATATTCCTTTTAAAAGGAATAGTTTTAAAAGGTGTTTTGAAAGTTCCTTCCGGTTTTGTTGCTGATTCCTCGATTTCCATTGACGCTTCGCCCGTGGGAGGAGCCGTCTCGGCTTCTTGCGGCGGGGCCGTTGGTATAGGCTCGTTTTGGTTTTCTGTTGACGATGAGGCCTTCAAGGTTGTTTGAAGGTTATCGTCAACGAGTCGCCGTTTTTTGTCCTTCGGTTGTTTTTCTACTTTCATCTTTTTAGAGTAGGTTGGCGAGGTTTCGCTCTTACCTTTGACTAGAGTAGAGATTTTACTAGTGGTGGCTTTTTGACGACAGTCAACCCTAGCCTCCACTTTCTTCTTTATGCTCTTAGGGTGGGCATCCATTACATGTTTAAGCCCTTGATAAAAGGCCTTCTCCAAGTCTTGTTGCTCGGCGTTTTCGTTATCGAAGACGGCGAGCCATTGCGTGCAACTGATACATCGCGGGTGGGTCTTGAATTCGGCTACTATGCGCTCAATTTCTTTCAGCGAATTTTCACGTTTACTACGTTCGGAATCCCGTGAGATGGAGGATGCTTCATCTCCCGTCGAGGACATTGCAAAAGAGTGTACTTCGTCTGATTTAAATGACGCATTTGAGTGTGACATTTCGAACCGGGGGTCCGTCCCCGGGAACTAAAAAACGTTTAAGATTCTTACTCTATTACTAGGGCTTGACAACAAACCCAAGCTAGAGTATAGAAAATAAGCACTATTACTTTCAAGTGTACAAAGCACGAGTTTCGGGTTGAAAAGCGGGCGGGCCCGATTTTTCTGGAGACCCCGCAAAATCCAGTCTGCTTCGATCGACGGTTCAAGACAGAGTTGCAAGAGTACCGAAGGGGCCCAACGGGATGGTACCTCCGTTTAGTCCTCAGTCCGTCCGTCAGTCATAACTACGTCGGAATGTCGTCTCGATCCCTATTTCGGTGCGTGCGCTCTTCAGGCGCCTTCTGGCGACGTGAGGGAAGATTGCGCACCCTTTCGTGGATGTCTTGTGGGTAACCGGACTCGGAGGCAGGTCTGCGAGCTAAGTCCTGGAAAGGTCCTGTCCGGGTGGGCCTTTGTGTGACTGCATGAGGCTGCATTGGGGTTGAAGAATATGTAGGCTGTTCTAGTAAAAGATCCTCGCCTGATAACAGTTGTTGTAAGCAATCAAGAGATTTCAGAAGTGGTGGAGGATTGTTATCCATGTCCCTGCAAATGTCATCTATCCTGAATCCTTGAGTATCGCTATTCCGTCCAAAGGAGTGACATTCCTTATTTACGTCCGTAAACAGGTTGGCCGAGATGGATACCCTATAAATTTAAAGTTTTATTTTTCGCTATGTCTCAATCAGACACGAGTTTATATTTATTAAGATTTTGGGAAGCCAAGTAGCTTTACTACTATTCAGATTTTAGTGTATTAACTCCGGGGTTTCTAAGTCCGGGGGAGTTAAGTGGACCCACCACCTTCCCCGCTAACAGGAAGTCGTTAGCGGACCACCACGAGGGAAGTAAGAAGAAATTATTAATCAATCAACAAATAGAGACCCGCCTTTGTCCTGGGACGCGTAGCAGTGTATCACCGGGCGTGGAATATCCGAGATACGACGAAATTTGGCCTAAGATAGGCACTTGGCGTCAGCGGCCTACTTCAAATCCAAAAATATGCAATTAACACAAAAACAACCTGCACAAACGGCGTACGTTCCTTAGTACGGCCTAGAAGTAGGAACTTCTAATGTTAAGGTCACAAGTTGTTTATTTACTTTTTTGAAGTTAAATTTTGATTTAATGAAATGTTTCTTCTTTTTGGCGGTTGGACGCTCTGTAATGAAAGTTACGTTAAAGAGGGGAGCAAGGGTTTGGCGTCCATCTTCCTACGTCAGTCACTACAGCCACTTTCCTGCTACTAATTTGCAAAATATTACAAAGAAAGGCCCTGAAGGAAACTTCCTGCTAATTATCACTTTTCACAACGAGACAGCAAAGGTATACGGTCAAAATTGGAACGTTAGTCCAAAGAACCTCTAACTACTTCTAACTACTGATGTCAATGCTTCGCTTTGTCTCTGGAAACGCCTGTAAGGAAATATGCATGCACAATATGAACAACTTCCCAGGGTCCTAACTCTAACAAAACAACTTATTCTCTCGCTCGACTGAGACTGTCTGAGAACAGCCGTTAAAAAATCATTTTTTCTATTTACTGCTAAAAGAAAAAATACTCAAAAAGAAAAGCTAAATGCTAAATCTATTTTTTATATTTGTTGCTAAAAGGAAACCTGCGAAAAAGAAAAGTCAAGTTCAAACGTTTCCTGCGGTCTTCAAGTTAACCAAAACACATTTATTATTACGTTAAATGATCTCTACAAGAATATATCACTTTTCTGAAAATGTGTCTGAAATTTGCAACACCCTGTATAGCTCTGCGAGCTAGGATGGTAAGCCAGTTGTTAAAGAACACTTATCAAAGTAATTGGCAAAGAGAATCACTACTCTAGTCACTCAGATCTATTAGTCAGATGGAATGTAAAATGTGGGTCAGATGTTGACCTAGTTTCGTTCGAGAGTGACCCGGTGTCCTACTTTCGAATGCGTTATGTTACAGGTGTCAGATTCAATTTTTACAGATAAGTTCGACGTTAGGCAATGAAAACAATGTTTCTAGAAGTCGTAGCGCTAAAATTACTAAAATGCGTCTAGACTATGATAATTAGAATATGCTAACTCAATTTCGACTGCAAAGAGAGTTAGATACTCATACAATATGTTAAAAAATTGTACGAAACTAAAACTACGCTGCTAATTAGGAAAATTAAGAACACACCACCTCCCTAAGCATGAAATTTCTAACACAAATCAAATGTTAACGAGTTTTCAAAGCTAATTGAAATGTTGCCTCTAAGAGCAAGATTAATTAACAAAATCATCTTTAAACTGATGCGCTCTAGCGACTTGAAAAAGCTAATAGTTTATGAAAAACAACAGCTCGAAACCAGTAACTTAGTATCTGAAACAAACTAGTTAAGAGAGCAAAGTTATTATTCGATTACAACAAATTATGAACTAATTACGACAAATAACTCGATGCCTGGGTCCCTACAGAACAATATATGGCAAATCAAACGTACAGGGTGATTCCCTATAATGTCGCCCCCCTTTAACTTTTTTAGTTTAAGTGTCTCAAAAAAATTAAAAGTATAGTTATGTAGGTACTGAAAAATACTTTTTTTCTGCGTATAAAAAATATTGGAAAAATGATCAGTATACAGGGAAAAGCAAAAAGTAATTTTTTTTCAATGGAACACCCTATATATGAATCTATTTTTCGATTCCTCGTAAAATTCTAAGCATATTTTATGTATGATGTTATACCTCTAGGGTTAGTAGTTTCACAGCTATAAACAGTTGAAAATCGGTACTTTGGCTACTTTTCACCTTGGTAGCAAGAAGATCATTAGAGATGGAGTAAAATGAATTTCACATTCTTATCTTAACTTTCCAAGAGATATCTGATGGTGCTAACTTATGGTACCTATCGAGGTACCAGATTTGGTACCCATGGTACCGCCTGCCAGTTAGTACCGTCAGATAGCTCTTGAAAAGTTAAGATAGGAATGTGAAATTTATTATACTCCATCTCTGATGATCTTCTTGCTACCAAGGTGAAAAGTAGCCAAAGTACCGATTTTCAACTGTTTATAGCTGTGAAACTACTAAATTTAGAGGTATAACATCATACATAAAATATGCTTAGAATTTTACAAGGAATCGAAAAATAAATTGATATATAGGGTGTTCCATTGAAAAAAAAATAACTTTTTGGTTTTCCCTGTATACTGATCATTTTTCCAATATTTTTTATACACAGAAAAAAGTATTTTTCAGTACCTACATAACCATACTTTAATTTTTTTTTTGGACACTTAAAATAAAAAAGTTATAGGGGGGCGACATTATAGGGGATCACCCAGTACATGCGACCTCACAAAAATTTCACTGAAGGCAGCTAATCCGTTAAAGTGTGTAATAATCCAATTTAGTTAATCCAATTAGAGCGTACGAACGGTACTCTAGAAAGCGCGAATAACGAGCGGTGTCACAGTGCTTTTTGTTGAACGCTGATGGTTTCTAGATTGAACCGGAGTCGATTGAACGATGAATGAAGATCTCTCCGGGCGTCGGGATATGCTGAATCCGGGATGATCATCTTTGAACAGGCTTCCAGCGATGTTAGAACTCAGCTGAGTCAAGGCTGCTGGAAAGCACTGCGATTCTTCTTAATAATGATGGCAATTCACTCTTTCGCGTTCACAGTTGTATTAGAAGTTCTGCCGATTTGTCCCGGAGACTTAATCCGGCAGGATGAAAAAGACTGCACGCTATTTGTCAATCACACGGTATGATGACAAAGACTTGATTAAACTGTTTAAACTTTAATATTATTCTGATTGTCAAAGACACTATCAGTCAAAATGAGAACAGAGTCACACGTTGACAGCACAACGATCGACGGAAAAATCCTCCAATGTTCCAAAAACGCGGGGTTTTTGTTACGCCGCGATGCACACGTGTCGTGAAATTGTTCACACGGCACCACCTAACTCTTGCTTAACCAGCAGTAAACCAGGAAAAACATACCCTAGAATGCACACGTTCCCATGAAAAGCTGCGAAAAATCAACCCTAAAACTGCACACGTTACTCAACTTCCATATATGGGCATATTGCGTAGTTAACAGAAAATGCCAGTTTTTTGCCATTACATATTATTCAATACATGCGTATGTCACATTAGATTAAAGAGAATTCAATTCCCTACATGCCCATATGTATATCTTTTCTGTGCGTTCAAAGTTCGCAGAAAACAAAGCGAAAAACTATTTCGAAAATTAAAAGCACGAGGCTTGGTCCGCCTCGCGGGTGAGGAGTGGTGCCGGCGCCGATTGGTCTAGCGCGTCAGGCTGCTAGCCGCGATATACGCGAATTCTTAGATTGGCTGTAGTTTTGGCAATTTTGGGCTGATTTTGACGTTTGGTAGCTCAAAATGAGCGTCTCGACGACAGCTAGCGACTACAAGCAGAAGCTTGTAGGAGCAAAAATAAGCGTGAAAATCGCGGAAAGCGAAATCCGCTTTCACGACAGGAATGTCGAATCGGACCAAAATTGCCAAAACTACAGCGAATCTAAGAATTTGCGTATATCGCGGCTAGCAGCCTAACGTGCTAGACCAATCGGCGCCACTCTCCACCCTCGAGGCGGACCAAGCCACGTGCTTTTAAATTTCGAGGGTTTTTCGCTTTGTTTTCTGCGAGCTTTGAACGCACAGAAAAGATATGCATATGGGCATGTAGGAAATTGACATCCCTTTAATCTGATGTAACACATGAATGTATTGAACAAAGTTTAATGGCAAAAAATTGGCGTTTTCTGTTAATCTCGCAATATGCCCATATATGGAAGTTGAGTAACGTGTGCAGTTTTAGGGTTGGTTTTTCGCAGCTTTCGGTGGGGTCATGTGAATTCTATGGCAGGTTTTTCCTGGTTTACTGCTGGTTAAGCAGGAGTTAGGTGGTGCCGTGTGAACAATTTCGCGAGCCGTGTGCATCGCGGCGTAACAAAACCCCCGCGTTTTTGGGACAATGAATGATTTTCCGTCGATCGTTGTGCTGTCAACGTGTGACTCTGTTCGTATTTTGACTGATAGTGTCTTTGACAATAAGAATAATATTAAAATTTAAACAGTTTAATCAAGTCTTTGTTATCATATTGACAAGTAGCGTGCAGTCTTTTTCATCCTGCCTGATTAAGTCTCCGGGACAAATCGGCAGAACTCGAAAGAGTGATTAAATCTGTATTTCACCTTGTAAACAAACATCCCAGTAAAACACTAAACTGCTGAAATTATGGTATAATGACTCCACTAATTAAAATCACTAACCCGGTGAACTGCACCATTTTTATCTATTATATGTTTCTGTAATTATAATGGCGTTTATATTTTTTCCTTTATCTTTAACAGCATGAAAGAAATTTAGTTAAGATTTAGAAAAAGTTATCTGCCAGGCAGCTAGTAAATAAATTAATACATTGTGTCACAGTTTACGAAATTGTAGTGAGTGTAAAAAGCTACATGTCTGTGTTGTTTGAGTAGGTAAAACAGAAAAACTCATTATTACTTTGTCTTCAAATTAGCTGAATATATTTTATGTCATACCAGTACCACAGCATATATACAGCAAACCCACTCCGCCTGAAATCCCGTGTCGAGATAGGGGCTGCTGCGCATCTAGTTGCCATATTCTCAGCCGCTCGAGCTAAAAGTTTCATGTTGACGCATGTTGGCGCATTGTGCTAGAGTACAGATTCGGAGTCGGCAAATTTGTGTTTATTGCGTGAAAATTAAATATAATGAGTGGTATTCGTAGTGGAATAAGTAGCTTTGCAGCAATAAAGTGTACAAACAATTCAAAAAACTGTAATTTTAGTTTCTTTAGGTTCCCACGAGATGTGAGAAGGTATGTAGTTACAGATTTTTATCGAAATAACAATATAAAGTATATATAATGAAAATTAAAAATAACAATAGTGGCTTAGATAACAAAACCAGTAGGTAGATTATTTTGCTAGTGTCAAGGTCCTGTTTGTCATACCTATTGTGAAATTTTGTAGCAAGTGATATAATTTTACATTTTGTCGAATTAAAAAAAAAATTGCGGATAAAATTAACCGGAACTTTTAGACCTCCAGTTAAATTCAAAGTTACTATCATTCGATAGCTTATGAAAACCCAAGATAGGAATATGCAAACCGTTTTCCTTGATCTTGTGCGGTTTAGATTGTAGAGCCTGTCAAAGTGTCAAAATACCCGACTTTCAATTGTCAATATTTGGTAAACAGCTAAAGATAGGTATAGAATATTATTCACAAAATGTGTTTAGATTTTCTAGAGAGTCCAACAATTTAGTAATTTACAGGGTGTTCCATTTAAAAAAAAGTGAATGTGACACCTAGCACTTTTATTTGATGTTCATTTGTTTTTTGCTGAACATATCCGAATTCGCGTGAGAAAATTACATAAGATGGCTATTTCAGTTTCTTTTTTATAAAAGTACAGGGAAAGTCAAAAAATCGCCTTGTCAAGTCCTCGTTGGATAATCCTATACATATCGCCCTCGGATGATTGAACACTCCGTCTACGGAGTCGTGCCCAAACTTTCGTCCTCGTGCGATATGGTCAACAAATCTACCTTTGTTGTGCAATTTACTATTTTGTACAGGATTTTTCCTTATAATTTGCCACCCCTTTACAAATTCTATTTAAAGAGACTCAGAATGCTCTATTTATTATTACAGTTTAAAAACCTCCTTAGCACTCGCTTTTTAAAAATATATAATTTACCTATATTTGGACTAGCAGTTTTTCAGTCATTTCACTTTAAATAACTTAGTCTAGTCAGCCGCGCCTTTGGCAATGCCGGCAAATAATGCGATATTTTATCGCAACAGCCCTGGATCATCAAGGAAAACAAAACATTGTATGACATCAAATATTTATTCTCACGTTAATTATTTGCGTTATTATTTGCCCACATTGCAAGACTAGACTTAGTTATTTAAAGCGAAATAATTGAAAAACTGCTAGTCCAAACTATATATTTTTAAAAAGCGGAAACTAAGTAGGTTTTAAAACTATAATATAATAAAGGACATTCTGATAAAAAAAATAAAAATAAATTCTACATTTTCTTGTTTTCACAGTCATTTGTTTTTTTGCTTAGTTTCTTTAAAATTTTCAGAAAAAATCTTAAAACTTTTATTTGAACTTTTATTTGATTTATCTTGATAACATTTTGATTCTCTGTAACTTTGTTGACTTTAAAGATATCAAGGTAAACAAAAAAGCAAAATGCAGGATTGATAGCAAAGTTCTTTCTAAGTTGCATATAAAACAAAACACTAACCGTTTTCTGACATATAAACCAAATCTATATTTTTTTAAATGGAACACCCTGTATATTACTACATTTCTGGACTCTCTAGAGAAATCTAAACACATTTCGTGTATAATATCCTATACCTATCTTTAGGTGTTTACGAAATATTGACAACAAACAAAGTCGGGCATTTTGACATTTTGACAGGTTTTAAAATCTAAACCGCACGAGAGCAAAGAAAACGGTTTGCACATTCCTATCTTAGGTTTTCA
>MU182871.1:161091-201404 GCA_016904865.1 Pissodes strobi | reverse complement strand
TTTGCTACTGCGCATCCCTCCACGCGGTGGAGGATGGTGAACATAGGCACTATATCTACTGATAAAGTAGTTATTTTTATTACTAAGACAAGACTGGCCGTAGAGAAAATAAAGTATGGAACTCACCTTAAATGGCTATTAAGACGCTCGCATTTCGTAATTCTCATACTCCTGTATTATGTACACATAACTTTTTTTTTAAGAGACAACCAACGCGATACCAATGTACTTCATTTTGACCTTACATAATAAATTCACGTACACATGCAGAGCATTTCAAAAAATGCCCAGCTTTATTTCCGAATGAAAGAGTTTTCTTGTTACACCCTTGATTCTAAAGAGTTTTACAAAGGTAGAATACATAGCTTCCGGCGATAAAAATGCTGACAAAAAAATCAAAATGGAACACTGATGCATTCGGCTTCACATTGTTCGACCATGTTATCAGTCCGGTGTAGGTATAGAACGCTTTCCTGGTTCCCAAGAATGAATCAGATATCACAACTAAATAATAAATATTTAGTTATTTTTGCAGAAATATGTCATATTTTGTTTATAAAAAATATGCGTGCTCTTTCCGCTAAAAAAAATAAAGCATGCCTTACTCTAGGGACATAAAAATTTGCAAGTCCGGTCCCGTTTAATCCTCAGCGGGCCGCCATAGCCAGGCCGCCGGCTGCTGCATTGGAGGGGGTTTCTATGTGCGTAAAAGTTTATTATTTTTACAACATAGGAACGAAGCGAGAGTGGGCTTGCTGTATGTTATATATGCTGTGCCAGTACAGGGTTATTCATTATAAATGGACACCCCCAGTAACTTGGTTATTTTTAAAGATAGAGGGATAATTTTTTTATCGACTTGTAGGTAAACATCTTAATTTTTTTATTAGTTATGAAAATATTATACAGGTTGTCCCATAAGCAAACGCCAATATAAAGTTATATTTTTTTAAATGGAACTCCCTGTATTATATGGCATTTTTGGATTCTACTTAAAATTCTAAGCATATTTTATGTATGATGTTACATCTCTAGAGCTAGTAGTTTAACAGCTATAAACAGTTGAAAATCGGTACTTTGGCTACTTTTAACCTTGGTAGCAAGAAGATCATTAGAGATGGAGGAAAATGAACTTCACATTTCTATCTTAAGTTTTCAAGTGCTATCTGATGGGGCTAACTGGCAGGCGGTACCATGGGTACCAAATCTGGTACCTTCGCAGGTACCATCAGTTAGCACCATCAGATAGCTCTTGAAAAGTTAAGATAGGAATGTGAAATTCATTTTACTCCATTTTTAATGGCCTTCTTCCTACCAAAGTGAAAAGTAGCCAACGTATCGATTTTCAACCGTTTATAGCTGTAAAACTACTAACTCTAGAGGTATAACATCATACATAAAATATGTTTAGAATATTAAGTAGAATCCAAAAATGCAATAATATACAGGGTGTTCCATTTAAAAAAAAATTAATTTTATATTGGCATTTGCCTATGGGCCACCCTGTATAATATTTTCATTACAAATAAAAAAATTAAGATGATTACCTACAAGTCGATAAAAAAATTATTCCTCTATCTTTAAAAATAACCAAGTTAAGGGAGGTGTCCATTTATAATGAATAACCCTGTACATTATTGTGTTTTTATACCTTAGATACCATTTACATAATGGATTACTTTATGCCCGTGCGGGCATAAAATACACTTTATGGACTCAAATAATTGAATTGAATTCGTATTGTTTTAAATATTTACATATTGTGAATGCAATAACGAACTAGTATGACATAAAAGTTTGTATAGATGTGTACGCCCTCGGGCGACTTATAAACCCTCTGGCCAGAGGCCCTCGGGTTTATAACATTGTCGCCCTCAGGGCATAAACATCTATTTAATACCCTTGGTACATAAATAACTAATATTGCACCCTTAGACATTTTTGGTATTATTTGCTTATTCATTCATTCAGGTAGTACCAGTCTTCTCAAACTCAGGTCAAACCGTGCGATCTACTGAATTAAATTTAATTATATTCGTTACAACATTATTTTATCAGGCCTATATAATTTTTGAAAATAATAGAATGCAAAAATGTTTCTAGGCATTGAAATGCACTGCTATAATTATTAAGAAAAACCCTTTTTCTTACTTTTAATCAATACTTATAATACAAATTAGAGAAGACAAAAAAGAATACCTAAATAGTTTGAGAATAACTCAACAATTTCTTAAGACGACACGACTGGGATAACTAACAAAAATGAATATTAATAAAAAAAGTAAATACATTTATTCTTTGATATTAGGTATAAAAATAGTATTATAGATTTTTGAGAAGAAATGAAATTCTTGTCAAAAATAACTTCTAGATTATTATTCGAAAGCTTCTTATCATCAAGGTTATATTCGCTATTGAATATGTCATTTTGCCTGGAAAACTGAACAATATTGCATGTTTTAAACATGCAAAATAAATATAGGTAGATTAGTAAAAATTATTTAGAGTGCTACAATCAATATAACCGACGATTATGATTGACGTTTATTCTTCTATTTTGTTAAATCCCATTAATTCGAAAAAGTCAAATAACTATATTATTAGAGTTTTAAGATCCTTTACAGGCGTAGGCGACTATGTGAAAATCGGCCTCTCTTGTTGGTCGATCCATCTCGTATTACAATGTGTCTTTGCGATCCAATCAGTTGTCGTAAGAGCTCTCGTGGTCGAAAGGTTTATATATAGCATATAACCTTTATTAGGGACAATTATAGTACAAGTCACTTAAGCCTACATAGTAGCTCTGCGCGTAACAAGCATCTCAAAGCAGATGCTTCATGAACCCCGCAGTACACGCAAACGAAAACTGGGCTGCTGTTCGCCCGGAATCATATGCTTGCAGACAAGTGGCAATACTGTGATCAACTAGCTTTCTTAGGCGTAGCCTTTCAAGGGTGCTTTGGTACCGATTACAAACAGAACGATTTGGATTTTGCAGATTTCTCTGCAAGTCCATATCGGCCACCCCAGGAAAGAACTGCACGTGATACGCGGGGTGTTACCCCCTGACCCTACTTCTACGCATGAAGCCCATGAAATTTTGAAAATTTTGTGATTTTTGAAAATTTTTGAAAATAAGAATGATATTGATATTTTTATTTGGGTTGTTTGATTTTTTATAAAGTGTGAGTTTGAGTGTGATTTAGTGTTCTGGTGGAAGTAGTAAACTTTTTTGTACTGTTCTGTTTGGATGCGTAATTCTGCTGAATAGTGTTTTTATGGTTGGATTTGTGTACTTGTTCCAAGAATCTTGTGTGTTTACCTGCCAAGTAACTGTTGATTATGTCTATTTTGAGATCGTTGTGTATGTCTGCGTTGTGAACGTACCAAGGTGCTTTCACAATTATTTGTCTGAGTGTTTTGTTTTGGAATACTTGAAGTTTCTTTTTGTTTGATTTGTGTGTGTGTATGTGTGTACACTATGGCTCCATAAATTACTTTGGGCTTTATTCCTTGGTTGTTAAGCAGCAATTTATTCTTTAGTGACATTTTACCCTGTTAATTAGTGGAAAGAAGGCTTGCTTGGCGGCAATGCCTTCTCTTATTTTTGCTTCGATATGTTTATTGAATGAAAGCTTACTATCTAGGATTACCCTTAGGTATTTTAGAGAATCAGACCATCTTATTACTGAATTTTGAGAATTTAAATTTGGAATCTGTCTATTGCGTTTAGTTGATAAGAGCATGGCCTGAGTTTTATCGTAGTGTATTTTGATATTCCAAAATTCCGCCCATTAGTTTATGGAGTCTAAGTGTTGTTGCATGTAATTTTTGAGACTTATGTGATTGCTGTTTATTGAGAATATGCATGTGTCATCTGCATATATGAAAAGTTTTGTGTGTGGGTGTCTTGGAATGTCTGTTGTGTATAATGTGTATAGAGTAGGCGATAGAGGCGATCCTTGGGGGACTCCTGCCTCTATGCGCCTTGTGGTAGTACTGTGTTTATCTGTGTTTCGAAGGATCTGTGTTTAAAGAACGATGCAATGAGTTGTGTTAGTGAAGGTCGTATTTTGTGTAATCTGTCTAGTTTGTGTATGAGTCCCTCATGCCAAACTTTTCGAAGGCTATTTCGACGTCGAGGACTACAATTCCGGTCGATGCCCGTCTTTGCAGTCCTCTAGTCGCCTCCTCGTCTCATCTGGCTAGCTGAAGCTCAGTGTTGTGCTGTTTTCTGAACCCAAATTGTTCGTCTGGGATCAGATTGTTTTGTGTTATGTGAGTGTTTAATCTTTCCAGCATAACCATCTCCGTCAGCTTGCTCAGTGATGAAAGCAAGGTTATGGGTCGCCAGTTCTGCGGAAAGATCAAGTTTTTGTGCGGTTTTGGGAGTAGTATTACTTTTGCTTTTTCCAAGGCTTTGGAAAGTCTTTTAGTGATAGTATAGTGTTGATGATGTATGTGAGTTGGAATAGCACTGTTTGTGGTAAGTTTTTGAGTGCTTTGTTTGTTATGTTGTCGTGACCGGGTGCTTTTTTCGGGTTTAATTCCGCAATTTCTGTTGTGTTGGTTGGTTCAGTTTCATCGTCTTGGTGTTCCTTTTCGTATGTCAGTATTTCTCTGTAGATTCTCTCTATGGTTGCCTCGTGATCTATATCCTGAGCCCCATCTCCTAAGATGAATTGTGCCTCCGGCGAGTCTGCGAAGGCCTCGGCCTTCTCTTCGCTAGAGTACACCATTCCTGGATGGATATTAGGATATGCCACTTTGTTGCGTCCTTGCAACGTTTTGACAATTTTCCATATTGAGTTGTCTTGTACGTTGAGTGTGGTCAGGTATTCTGTCCACTTGTTATTTTTGTGTGTTTTTATGTCTGTTTTGATTGTGTTCGTGAGTCTGTTTGCTTGTGTGTTTAGGTCTGCGTTGTTTGTTAGTCTGGCTCGTCGTTTTAGCCTGTTTCGGAGTCTTATGTTGTTTTTAATGTTATGTGGGAGTGCATATAGATTGTTTCGTTTTGTGTGCACCGATTTTTTGGCTGTGTTTATGGCTGTTTGACTCTCCTCGGTAAACCTAGCAACTTCGTTGTCTAGCTCCTCCTTGGAGGCGATGTATGGTAGGTTTTACATTTTTTGAGTTAAGTGTTCTTTGAAAGTGTTCCATTGTATGAAGTGTTGAATATGTGCTTGTTCGTGTTCGTGTATTTTGTTTATTGTGATACGAATGGGGGAATGATCCGATGCAGATAAATCCTCCAAATTGTCTATCACAACATTGTGTGCGATGTTTTGTGTTAGTGCTATGTCCAGTATATCTGCAAGTTCGTGATGAAAGTGTGTGGGTTCGAGTGGCGCATGTACTGTGTAATGAAGTTCTTGTGAAGCTCTTAGCAATGCAGTGCCGCTTGTATTAGTGGCCCTGCATCCCCAAGATCTATGTTTTGAGTTAAAATCCCCTGCATGCCGCAAGGACGGGTAGTGTTTAGTTGAATAGTTTAGTGATTTCGTCTAGTGTTAGTTTTGTGATGGTGATTTATACACTGAGTGAATGACAATATATCCATCAGTTAGATTGACTTTGATGCTTGTCACCTCCAGTATATCTGATTGTGGTGGTTGTATAGTGTCGTGAGTAATGTTGTTTTTAACAAAAATGGCAGTGCCGCCCCCCATACGCTGGGCCCTATCGTTTCTGTAAATTGTGTAATTTTTTATATGCAATTTTGTTTGTGGGCGTAAATGTGTTTCTTGAACGAGCGTTTTCAGTCAGGTAGTCAGCGAACCCATGTCTTTTGGGGTAAAGAGAGTTCGCGTTCCAACTGACTAAAAATAAATGCTTAAGATTATTAGCCATTGAAACTAGCTAATAATTTAAATGTCGGATTACTATTAATAATTATTATATTTGTAATTTTGTCCAATTTTGCTACTATGTCTTGTTCGGACATAGTTAGGAGAGTTAGCAGGCCGTTGGGTTGCGGCATCGCACTTGTTTGGGAGGTGATGTTTGTATTTCTGTTTGAGTTTGAAGGTCCTGTATTGATAGATTTGGTTTCCTGTTGTTGTTGTTGTTGTTGTGGATTCGTGATATGTGCAAATTATTTGTTGGTGTCTACTGGTCGTGTTTGTGGTAGTGGTTTTTTGTAATTTGGATTTTTGGAACAGTGTGAGTAGTTTGCAGGGTGATTGGCTGGGGTTTCGAGCGTTTTTGTACACTCTTTTTAAAAATGTGGGCCAGCACACCTGTGGCACACAGGTTTGGCGAAACAGTTTGATTTGGTGTGCCCAAACTGCTGGCATTTATGACATTGAGAATGTATTTTATTAGTGCTTCCTCTCTGAAGTTCAATAATTACGGGCATGTAATTTATTCTTTCTTCATCAAGGATTTTTATATCGGTTTGGGAAAGTACCTTCACAAAATCGGTAAGAAACTGACGTCTCTTACCGGTCTTGAGCCAGTAAATTTCCTTTGGGTGGTAGCCCTTGTCTGCTATGTCATGTTTTATGGTTTCGATCTCCATTTTATTGTCTAGGCCTTTGATAATGACATGTAGTAGCCTATTTTCCGGAAGGAAGTAAGAGTGGAATGGGAATCTTTTATTTTTTAAATAATTGTTGATGCCACTGTGATTGTCTGGAGTTTTTGGGGTGATTTGTATGCCTAGTTTGGATTTTTTGATGTTGTCGAAATTGAACTTAAGATAAGTCATATCCTGATAAATCTAGGTCCAATGTTCGGGGCACCTAATGACGATTGGCACCACATCGGATTTATTGGGGGCTGAAGTCGAGTTAGGGGTGGCTTGGGCCTTGACTACCGGTTTTTCGGCTAACCCATACTCTGTATGGGTGCTGCTTGTAGTGGCTTCTGTTGTGTTTTGTGACTGAATTGCATTCAGATGGTTCTGCCGGGCTAGTAGCGACAGATACACTTGTTTGTCGTCGTTTGATTTATGTGCTCCTGCTACCTGGCCTTTTACCACCAGGCAGCAGGAGCGGTTGAGAGGGTTATAAGAGTTGTAAATGTCGGACGCTATTTCCGCAGCGAGCATATTAGTGCTATGCCTGCTGCAAAGGCCGAACTGTTCCTCTGGAAGAACACGGAGGTTCAGAGCGGCCTTTTAAATCCTGGGTAGTACGAGCTTTTCGGTAAGCTTGCTCATCGTGTTGAGCAGCGAAATTGGCCTTTAAGAGCTCGTTAGTTTGGCGTCCTTCCCGGGCTTGGGGAACAGCACTATTCACGCGATCTTCCACGAGCTAGGAAAGTGTTGCATGCGCAGAATAGTGTTTACAATATGCATTAAATGTATCAGAGTTTTCTTGGGGAGGTTTTTGAGGAGAATGTTCGGGATTGTGTCAGGCCTAAGCGCCTTGTTCTTTAGCAGATGGCTAAGAACAGAACGTATCTCAGCTGGGGTGACCAGAAGCTTCCTCACTACGGAGGGCGGGATTGGATAGGAGTGGTTTAAGAACGGTGTTATCCGCTCCGTGATATGGGCGTACAATGGCACGGTATCCGGTATCTCTCCGTTTATTCCCTCGAGAAAGTTCGCAAAGACCTCAATCTTTGCCTGATCGCTCAGTATATCCTCGACTTGATGGCGAATCGCGGGGATCTCAGTCGCATGCCTCAAGCATGCAACTAAACTCATCGAGAGCAAAAAATAATTCTGAGACATTTACTAGTGAGTTTATTTTGGCTACGACATTTGAAAGATTAGTAATCATAACGTGTGCATTGCCACTTACCCTGCTTTCCGCAGTTTTAAGATGCGCGGTTTGCGTGGGTTGCGGGGCTCTCAGAGTATTTGGGAAGTTTCTTTCGTACTGTGTTCTAGGGGGGATTATATCTTCTTCCTGTTGTCTTTGCGCTCCTTGGGGGCGTTGTTCCTGGAGTTGCTGCCGTCCATCTCTTCCTTTTATACCCCGGCCTTGAACGCGCCCCTGCCAGGCCGGCGTGGCAGGCGCGGATGCTGGAACGTACTTTTTAGGCGGTTGCTTACTGCTATTTAGCCGTTCCAATTTATATTTGTAAACAGGGCATTCGAGATCGATTGCCCTCTGTGTCCCTCCGCTGTTAGCGCATCGGACCTCGTCATTGTTGCAGGGGGTGATTTCGTGGCCCTGAGCACACTTAGTACGCCTGAAGTTTTTTTACAGTACGTCATAGAGTGCCCGCGACCCTGGCACCTCCTGCACTGCATAATGGGCCTTGTGTTGCGTCTATGCTCCCATGATATACGTATATTCATGATATACCTTATGTCTTGTTAATTCTTTTTGAGCATCACTGTGGCCTCAGTGACTACTAGGTACAGCGGGTCCTTGGTCTTTTTCATCTCAAAGACGTTCTTTATGTTGTACTTGTACTCGTCAGTTAGGTAACGCTTGATTTCGTTAACCGAGATGTCGCCGTCTAGCCCTCTTAGCACGAAGGTCTTAGTTTTCTGATTTTTCTCAACGTAACTATGGTATTTCACGTTCTCGCTGTCCATTACCCTCTTAAAGACGGCTTAGTCCTTTTCGTTTTCAAAATAAAAGATAGTGCTATTGCGCGCGTACTTAATCGTAAATTTACTAATTTGCATTTGCCGCATATTCTTTAGAAGGTCGGCATGCGCTTTTAGCTTCCCTGGCATGACTACAGGGGTTGGTGGGCCTACTTTTGCCTTGAGTGCCATTTGGGCTGGTCCTGCTTGGCATCTTTCTATTTTTATCGCTTACGTTCGATGTAGATGTATTGCTGTTCGTTTTGTCTTCCAGGTCCGAATGGGCCTCGAAACGGTTATCCAGGGGGATGCTGGGGGGTCCACCCATGTCGCGTATCACCTCCCTCATATTTTGTTTGAAGGGGATGGTTTTAAATGGGACCTTAAAGCAATCTTTGTCGGTTTAGATGGTTAGGTCGCACTTCGGCGGCGCGGGTTCAAACCGCGTTGCTTTTTTTAATTATTTTTTTAAGATTATGTTTCTAAGCAGTTTTTTCTTGATTTTGGGTATGTTAGCACTTGGTCAGTTTTCTTTTTTTGAGCCCCCGTAGCGAGCGAAGCGAGCGGAGGGCCATGCGGATCCACCAATAGGAGAGGACGATTTTCATATAATCGCCTACGCCTGTAAAGGAGCTTAAAATGCATATTATTAACATTTATTTTTCTTCCTTTATACAATTTAAACATACCTACGCTAATATCTTGTGTGCACGAGGTATATGTACTTATTTGTTAGATGCATGAACAATGATATAGAAAATCAACAATAGTATCCCTGGATTATCCCAATTAGTGCTTATTGGGATTCTTTTTTTTTATCGTATCCGATAGATCTATGCATTTGGTCAATGTAGTTGCTGATTTGACAATAAATAAAAATAACGGTGAAGTTTAAACCTATGTCATTGAAAAAAAAACATATTTCAAATATGGATGTATTATACATTATTACCTTAAGTGAAGAGTAGTGGCTGTGTGCATGTATGAATCATACTAAATGAAACACTTTGTATTCCATACAAAATTTAATCCAAAAAGGACTTCCTATAAAAGCATAACAGAGTGCTTTCGGCCTAAGCCACCTTCAGTGTTACTTGTCATTGGACCAGAAGAGCATATCAACGAAGAGAATACAAACAACACCAACAAACAACGGTCAAATCGCAATTAAAAAGTAAAAAGTCACATTTTAAAAAGTAACATAATTAAAGGACAATGCCTAAACCACGCTTTTCGTGGAACTTTTTAAAATGTGACTTTTAACTTTTTAATTATGATTTGACCGTTGTTTGTTTTCTCTTCGTTGATATACTCTTCAGCTCTAATGACAAGTAACACTGATGATGGATTAGGCCGAAAGCGCTCTGTTATGCTTTTATAGGAAGTCCTTTTTGGATTAAATTTTTCATGGAATACAAAGTGTTTCATTTAGAATTATTACCTTGATCGTTACTTACCGTTGGCTTCATTTTCGGACAATTCGGATGATGCTTCTTAGTATAATTAAGTCTTATTGTCTCTCCCATTGTAATCTTTTGGTCCCTTCTAAGGTCTCTTTGCACCCTGTAGAGCCGAATTTTCTTCAGTAAACGCCGCTTAGACCGCCTCCACAAGTGACCGATATACTTCACAATCTCTGCGTAGCAAGTGTTTGGCTCGCTATTATTTGTCGAAGAAGCCAACGTGCTGGTACTTTGGAATCGTGCCCTTTCCAACCGCATACGCTCCATCTCCCTCTTCTTTGTCTCAGAAAACTGTGTAGCTATGACGACCAGACATAGATTAATCATAAAAAATGAACCAATCTGCAAATAAGTATCACGATAAATGGTTTGAATTAGGATTTACCTCATACATTGTAGCCATTGTAAATACAGTACGATTTAAAAATGTTTCTTTTTGACAATATTTTAAAGGATTATGATGCATACTTAATTGAGATTCGAATATAAATATTAGCTTATACTGCAGAAACGTTTCCCAAAAATATCAACATAACGACTGGGCTGCATTTTAATATTTTAAATGAAAAGGATAGTTTGGGTTAGTTTGGGTGCAAGCGTTTACGCATATTCCTCGGTAGAAGACAACAAAAAATTAGATTTCTTGTATTAAAAAATTCACGGTCGTTCGCAAAGATGCTACCGTGGGAACATAAATAAAAACGAAAAAAAATGTGATATGTGTTGTAATTCAAATAATTTTTAAAGCAGAGTTTAAAAAGTAAAGATACAAACATGAGTGTTTATAACATATTTAATTAAAGAAATGCATTTTTAAAATTAATATTAAAGATTATCATAATTAAAAAATAAATAAATAAAAAAAGGTGCAAATTATATGAAGACCTAAAAAATTACCTTCCACTTGTAGATAGGAAAATCTTTTATATGCAGTGTGTCCAAAAAGTATGCAATATACGGGAAACTTCTTTATTATTGGTTTCTCAGAAAATTTTATTCTTGATAAAATATGCTGCTTGCCCTAAAACAATAAACGAGTATTTTAGAATTTATGTGCTGCATTCAGTGCGGGAGCAAATGTCATTTCTCGGAATCGCGTCAAGAATAAAATACCTTAACTTATAAAGATACAGAAAAATCTTATAAGGAAAAGTACTTTCAAATTAAAAAAATAATCTAAATATGAAATTTGACTTAAGTACATCAACTATTAATTTCCCTTTTTTTTCTCGATCTTGTCTTAATCGTTACGCTACTAGTGAATGTTTTGTTCTTTTGTTATTAGTATGCTTGCCAAGAAACTTCAAAATTTATTTAAGATAGAAATTAGTTACATAGTTGCATAATGTTTCAGTTTTTCTTGAGATAAAAGCCAGTCTAGGTATAAGTGTGTTGCAAACACATTAAACACTTTTGGTCCAAATAATTGTCCAAATAAAACACAATTGGAATGACTGACTGAATAATGATTAATTTTGTATGTCAGAGTGAAGTAAAACTATTGCTATTTGTTTTTATTCCAAATGCAGGGCCTACTCTACAAGACCAAATATTTTATATGGTTTTTAGGATACTTGGGCATATTTTACTCATCGGGTGTCAACGATAAATTAATTATTTGTTGTTTTACATGAAATGAAAAGTTGGGTCCATTCGTGATTTTGATTGTAAAAATTTTGATCCAAAATTGTTTATATGTGTTTGCAACACACTGATACCTAAACTGGCTATTATTATTGGAATAACTGAAACAACATGCAACCATGTAACTAATTTTTATCTTAAATAAATTTTATTACTTGGCAAGTATACTAAAAACAAAAGAGCAAAACATTCACAGGTGGCTTAACCTTTAAAAAAAAAATTGAGAAAAAAAAGAGAAATCAAAAGTTGATGTACTTAACTCAAATTTCATATTTAGATTATTTTTTTAATTTGGAAGAACTTTTCCGTATAAGATTTTGCTGTATGTTTATAAGTTAAGATACTTTACTGTTGACGCAATTTCGGAAAATGGCATTGGCTCCCGAACTAAAAGCAGCACATACAATTTGAAATACCCTTTTATTGTCTTAAGGCAAGCACCAACTTTTTTTAAGAATAACCTTTTTTGAGAAGCCAATAATAAAGAAGTTTCCCATATGTTGCATACTTTTTCAATGAAGGTGAAAAAACACACTGTATAATTATTAGCCATAACGTTACTGTAGTATTTTTAATCTTTCCGATTCGTTTTAGCCCGTTTTGGTGCCTTTGGTTATTTTTAATTATTTTCGGTTAGTCGTTCAATCAACTTTCGGTTAGTTTCAATTAGCTCCTATTTATTTTAGCCATTTGAACCGACTCCGATAAGTTATAATCAAATTTAATCTTTTTGATTAGTTTTCGTTAGTCGCCAAAATTCGGTTCGTTTTGGTTAGTTTTAACTTACTTTAATTTTTGCAACATATTCCGATACGTTTTAGTGGTTTTGGCTACTTTTGATTAGTTTTAGTTAGTCATTCAACTAGCTTTCGGTTAGTTTTAGTTAGCTTTAATTTACTTTAGTCATTAGAACCGGTTGTGATACATTGTAACCAATTTTAATGTTTTGGTTAATTTTAGCTAGTCGCCAAAATTCGGATAATTTAAGTTAGTTTCAACTTACCTTAATATTTTTGATCTGTTCCGAGATGATTTAGCCCTTTTTGGTGCTTTTAGTTACTTTTGGTTAGTCGTTTAATCAACATTCGGTTAATTTCAGTTAGTTTTAATTTATTATTGTCATTTGTTATGTTACAACCAGTTTTAATATTTTTGGTTATTTTTGGCGAGTCACCAAAATTCGGTTAATTTGGGTCAGTTTTAACTTACTTCAATATTTTTTATCTATGTCGATGCGCTTTAGCCCGTTTTGGTGATTTTAGTTACTTGTGGTATGTCATTCAACCAACTTTCGGGTACTTTCAGTTACTTCCAATTTATTCTAGTCAAGGTTAGTAACTTGAATAATTTTAATCTGTTCCCATACGTTTTAGCCCTTTTTGGTGCTTTTGGATACTGTTAATTAGTCGTTCAATCGACTTTCGGTAAAGTTCAGTTAGTTTTAATATATGTTAGTCATTTGAACCGATTCCGGTATGTTATAGGTAAGCAATTTTAATGTATTTGGTTAGTGTTGGTTGGTCGCCAAAATTCGGTTAATTTAGATTAGTTTTAACTTATTTCAACATTCTTAATCTGTTCTGATACGTTTTAGCCCGTTTTGATGCCTTCAGTTACTTTTTGTTAGTCCTTTAATCAACTTTCGGTTAGTTTCAGTTAGTTCCAATTTATTTTAGTCATTTGAACCGGTTCTGACACAATATTATAACCAATTTAAATGTTTTTGGTTAATTTTAGTTAGACGCCAAAATTCGGTTAATTTGGGTTATTTTCAACTTACTTTAATATTTTTAATCAGTTCCGATACGTTTCAGCTCTTTTTGGTGCTTTTGGTTTGTCGTTCAATTAACTTTCGTTAAAGTTCAGTTAGTTTTAATATATTTCAGTCATTTGAACCGGTTACGGTACCTTATAAGCAATTTTAATGTTTTTGGTTAGTTTTGGTTAGTCGCCAAAATTCGGTTAATTTGAGTCAGTTTTAACTTACTTTAACATTTCTAATGTGTTCTGATACGTTTTAGCCCGTTTTTGGGTGTTTTTAGTTACTTTTGAGTTATTTAATCAACTTTCAGTTATTTTCAGTTAGTTCCTTTTTATTTTAGACATTTGAGCCGGTTCTGAAACGTTATTATAACCAATTTAAATGTTTTTGTTTAAGTTCAGTTAGCCGCCAAATTTTGGTTAATTTGGGTTAGTTTCAACTCACTTTAATATTTTTAATCTGTTCCCGTACGTTTTAGCCCTTTTTGGTGCTTTTGGTTAGTTTTGGTTAGTCGGTCAATCAACGATCGGTAAATTTCAGTTAGTTTTATTAAATTTTAGTCACATGACCCGGTTCCGGTACCTTATGAGCAATTTTAACGATTTTGGTTTATCTTGGTTAGTCGCCAAAATTCGATTAATTTGGGTTAGTTTTAACTTACTTTAACATTTTTAACCTTTTCTTATACGTTTTAGCCCGTTTTGCTGCTTTCAGTTTCTTTTGGTTAGTTTTGGTTATTCATTCCTTTCGGTTACTTTCAGTTAGTTCCACTTTATTTTAGTAATTTGAAAAGGTTCCGATACGATTTATTAATCAGATTTCGGTTAATTTCAGTTAGTTTCAATTTATTTCAGTCATTTGAACCGATTCCGATACGTTATGATGAACAGTTTTAACGTTTTTGATTGGTTTTAGTTTGTCGTAAAAATTCGGTTCATTTCGGTTAGTTTTAACTTACTTTAATATTTTTTTTGTTACCTTTGGTTTGTCATTCAATCAACTTTCGATTACTTTCAGTTAGTTCCAAATTATTTTAGACATGATCTGGTTTCAATACGTTATAATAAAATTTAATGTTTTGTTTAGTATTTGTTAGTCACCAAAATTCGGTTAGCTTTACCTTACTTTAATTTTTGTAACCTATTCCGATACGTTTTAGCCCGTTTGGGTTAGTTGGGCTTTTGGCTACTTTTGGTTAGTTTTGGTTAGTCATTCAATTAGCTTTCGGTTAGTTTTAGTTAGCTTTAATTTACTTTTGTAATTAGAACCGAGATGTTTTAGCTCTTTTTGGTGCTTTTGGTTAGTTCTGGTTAATCGTTCAATCAACTTTCGGTTAATTTCAGTTAGTTTTAATTTATTATTGTCATTAAAACCGGTTCCGATATGTTATAACCATTTTAGTGTTTTTGGTTATTTTTGGCGAGTAACCAAAATTCAGTTAATTTGGTTTAGTTTTAACTTACTTCAATATTTTTAATCTATCTCGATACGTCTTAGCCCGTTTGGTGCTTTTAGTTACTTTTGGTATGTAATTCAATCAAATTTCGGTTACTTTCAGTTAGTTTCAATTTATTTTAGTCATACGTTATAATTCGGTTACGTTTTAGCCATTTTCCGGTACCTTATAAGCAACTTTAACGTTTTTGGTTAGTCGCTAAAGTTCGGTTAATTTGTGTTAGTTTTAACTTACTTTAACATTTTTAGTCTGTGTTTATACGTTTTAGCCCGTTTTGCTGCTTTTAGTTACTTTAGTTAGTTTTGGTTATTCATTCAATCATCTTTCGGTTACTTTCAGTTAGATCCAATTTATTTTAATAATTTGAAACGGTTCCGATACGTTATATTAATCAACTCTCGGTTAATTTCATTTCTATACGTTATGACCAATTTTAATGTTTTTGGTTAGTTTTGGTTAGTCGCCAAAATTCGGGTAATTTGGGTTAGTATTAACTTACTTTAATATTTGTAATCTGTTTATCGATACGTTTTAGCCCGTTTTGGTGCTTTTTGTTGCTTTTGGTTAGGCATTCATTCAACTTTCGGTTACTTTCAGTTAGTTCCAATTTATTTTAGTCATACGTTATAATTCGGTTAATTTGGGTTAATAACTTTAATATTTTTAATCTGTTCCGATACGTTTTAGCCATTTTTCCTGTACCTTATAAGCAACTTTAACATTGTTGGGTATTTTTCGTTAGTCGCTAAAAAACGGTTAATTTGGGTTATTTTAAACTTACTTTAACATTTTTAGTCTATTCTTATACGTTTTAGCCCGTTTTGCTGCGTTAATTACATTGGTTAGTTTTGGTTATTCATTCAACCATCTTTCGGTTACTTTCAGTTAGTTCAATTTATTTTAGTAATTTGAAACGGTTCCGCTACGTTATATTACCAATTTTAATGTTTTTGGTTAGTTTTGGTTAGTCGCCAAAATTCGGTTAATATGTGTTAGTTTTAACTTACTTTAATATTTTTAATCTGCTCCGATACGTTTTAGCCCGTTTTGGTGCTTTTTGTGGCTTTTGGTTAGTCATTCAATCAACTTTCGGTTACTTCAGTTAGTTTCAATTTATTTTAGTCATTTGAACTGGTTTTAATACGTTATAATCAAATTTAATGTTTTTGGTTAGTTTTCGTTAGTCGCCAAAATTCGGTTCGTTTTAAGTTACTTCCATTTTTGCAACCTGTTCCGATACCTCTTAGCCCGTTTTGGTGCTTTTCGTTAGTTTTGGTTAGTCGTTCAATCAACTTTCGGTTAGTTTCAGTTAGTTCCAATTTATTGACCGGTTCCGATACTTTAAAAACAATTTAATGTTTTTGGTTAGTTTTGGCAAGTCGCCAAAATTCGATTCGTTTTCGTTAGTTTTAACTTACTTTAATTTTTGAAACCTGTTCTGATACGTTTTAGCCCGTTTTGGTGCTTTTGGTTAGTTTTGGTTAGTCGATCAATGAACTTTCGCTTAATTTCAGTTAGATCCAATTTATTTTAATCATTTTATCCGAGTCCGATACGTTATAATCAAATTTAAGTTTAAATCTGAGGCCCTCTAATAGGATAACAGAAACATTTTTAATGTTAAAAAAATTACTGGGGCAAAAATGCCTCACTATGATTCAGATGGTTTTCAAAAAAGGTTTCTGGTATTTTGAAGCCATTAAACAGCCTGCAACAAATTGTCTTCCCCGCATATTGATTGATGTTTTGTCAATCAGTTTTAATCGATGATGAAACTTTTCTGTCTTATTGGAATGTGCGGTGTCCGCCAGGCTAGTTTACTATCTGAAAATATGAAGCGCTTATTTTAAAATCTATTCACCACTCTTAACACCGTAAATATTTAGCTAATACAAACTAGCAATAACTTTAATGTTAAACAGGTGATATGCTGTCATTTATGGGTGAGTCATATACTTCTGCGCATGCTCGGTATCTTCCAGAGAATAGTTATAGCTCACTGCAGCCCCGTCTCCAGGGGAGAGGCGGCGAGGCAGCCGCCTCGGGCGGCCGATGTTTAGGGGCCGCCTTTTTTATCTTTTCTATAAAATTTTAATGTGCTTGTATGTAACACGGTAAACACTCTCGCAATGAATATGTAAAACCCTTCATTCGTACAATAAGCAGCTTATCGCGCGTTGTATGCAATAATAATCAACGCCTTAAAAAATAACATAACGGTCTATTCGCAATTAGCATTAGCAGTTTAAATTTGCAGTGAATGAAAAATCGCATTAACAATCGCAACTGCCAATGAAAAATCGCAACTTAGCACATCTTTAGGGACGGGCGACATCGCCCTAAAGCAACTCAGGACAATTTTTACGGAAGTGGCCGAAACGCAACCCGATTGATTTGATCGATTACTGAACAGCATGTAGCACATATTGAACGTAGAGCGAGCGCATGTTACATATACGTACTCGTGCGATTTTTTAGACCAAAACTTCGAACTCCGAGCCCCGAAATACCCCGCTTTAGAATACTCACATCAAAATTATTTTTTTTCGGAAATTATTTTTGAAAAAAAATTTCGCTTTGATTACAGACACGGTTAGAGAGATCTACGTACATGTCACCCACGTACAAATATTTTTTTTTATCACATACAGGATGTTAAACCACAATTTTCCCAAAAAAAATCCCCAATTTTCGAAATATTTCGGTATAGCAAATTTGTGCGATTTTTTAAACCAAAAGTTCGAACTCCGCGTCCCAAAATACCCTTCTCTAGAATACCTACATCAAAATTTATTTTTTTCGAAAATTATTTTTTTCGCTTTCATTACAGAAACGGTCAGAGGGATCCACGTACATATCACCCAAGTACAAATAAAATTTTTTAAATCACATACAGGGTACTAAAAATAGAAATTTCCCCAAAAATATCCCCTATTTTCGAAATATTTCTAAACAGAAACTCGTGCGATTTTTTAGATCAAAAATTCGAATTCCGTGCCCCCAAATACTTCTCTCTAGAGTACCCACTTCAAAATAATTTTTTTTAGAAAAATATTTTTCAATGTTTTTCCCTGCTTTTATTACCGAAACGATTAGAAGGATCCGCTTACATATCACCAACGTACAAATAAAATTTCCAAAATCATATAGAAGGTGGTAAAACAATAAATTTTTTAAAAAAATTCAACTTTTTTCGAAATATTTCGGTACAGAAAACTCATACGACCTTTTCGATGCGAAAATCGAACTCAACGCGCCCAAAAACCCCTCCATAAAATATTCGAAATAAAAGAGATCATCCCCCTACGAAATTTCCTATTTCGTGCCGAAATCTAAAGAAAAATGCTAGATTTTGAGACAAAAATTACATTTTATCGAATATCTACCTTATTTGAACTCCCATCGAAAAACTTTATAGGAGCTTTTCGATCGACCTTAAAACGGCCCAGACACTGGCGCAAATCGATTTGAGATATCTCTTTCCGGTACTACACAAAAGAAGAAAATATAAAAATCACGTTTGGTCGATTTGAAAAAAACGAAACGTCGTACAATCAAACTGGATACGGCACAATATATTGCCCGACGAGACCCGTCTTTTTTCCTTTTAAAGTTTACCTCTAACTCTTACCGTTTTCGAATTATAGACGATTTAATGAAAATCTCGATTTTTTTAAGGTAAAAAATCACGTTTGGTCAATTTGAAAAAAACGAAACGTCGTACAATCAAACTAGATACGGCACATTATAGTGCCCGACGAGACCCATCTTTTTCCTATTTAAAGTCTACCTCTAACTCTTACCGTTTTCGAATTATAGACGATTTAATGAAAATCTCGATTTTTTTAAGGTAAGTTAAGTAGACACCCGTGAATTTTTCCGAAAAATTGTTTGAAAGAAAACTTCCGTTTTCATTATGGAAACAAATAAAGGGGTTCAGTTACATGTTATTACATAAAAATAAAATGTTCAAAAGCATATACGGGTGATAAAAAAAATGACTTTTTGAAAAAAATCCCCTACTTTCGAAAAAAAACGGCAATATATATATTTTTTAAGTTCGACGACTCACATACGAGCTAAAGACCGTCGAAATACACATTTTTGGTGGCATGCATTTTTTTCGTATCACTCGTAGTTTTGGAGCTACCACCTCGAATTTAAACGGCCGATTTCTCGAAAACTAAGAATACTGTTTTTTTCGTTAAGGAAGCTTTTTCGTCGGACTTGAGGTCCTCTACCTACATGCCGAATTTCAAATCGATTGGAAAAAAGCCAATAGGTTCCACCGATAGGTTTCAGGTAACTTCCGGTTCCTATGGGACAAAATGAAGGGTAGGGCGATATAAAAATACGGTTTTTTCCGTTTACCGAAATTCTTCTTTTTTCTACCGGAACCTACTCGTTAAAAAACGTGTTTCGCGATATCCCCCACTTCTCGATAAAAACTTGGCGAACGAGGGGGGGGGGGGGTACCCACTAACCAGCCAACCTTGACTCAGCCGTGCGGAGTTTGGTCGCGGCAAAATTTCGCTCCGAGCTCCCGTTTAGCCAGATATAGCGAAAAATCCCGCGATTTCCATATACAGGGTGGTGCATCGATCCACGCAACATAGGAAATCCCATGCAAATTTTGAGATGGTAAAAAATTGGCTCCCTTGTTTATTTAAGGCCGATAATTTATTTAACCTTATTAAAGGGAATACTTTGACGAACTTCCTGACGAAATTTTAGCGCGATTTATTAAGTAATTAAGGGCTTATTTAAAAAAACGCCAATCTATAATTGGCGAAAAATTTTCCGTTATACAAACAAAAATATAGAGGAGGAGACAAGTCAATTAAACAGTATTGGTAAACAAAAAGTACTTAATTTTTCGAGAATTGGACTTCCTAATACATAATAAAACAACTAAATTACATACTTAACTAATTATTTAATGAAATGTTCAAACAACCCCCCCATGTGCTGCTAGACAATACCCTAGCTGATTACAAAATTCGCCTCGAACATTTCTTAATTGATACACGTACAGCCTTTCACACTCTGCAGTAATAGCATTTTTTGAATTCTCCAGCGTCTCGTATTTAAAATTTTTGTAAAGGGTTGTTTTTAGGTGTCCCCATAAGAAAAAGTCATTCGGCGAAAGATCGGGAGACGCATTTAAAGATCCTTTATACAAATAGTGCACTATGTAAAAATCGACCTCTCCTATTGGTCGATCGATCTCGGATTACGATATGTCTGCGTGATGCAATCGATTCCTGTCAAGAGCTCTCGTGGTGTAGAGGTTTATACGACTGAGTCTAACCTGGACGGCCTAGGTTCGAACCCCGTTGCTATTTTTTTAAAATTTTTTTAAGATTATATTTTTAAACAGTTTTTTCTTGATTTTGGGTATGTCTTGAGTTAGTTTGGGTTAGCACCTGGTTAGTTCCCTTATCTTGAGCCCCCGTAGCGAGCGAAGCGAGCGGAGGGCCACACGGATCGACCAATAGGAAAGGCCGATTTTTATATAGTGCACTATTTGTGTAAAGGATCTTATAATGCTCGGGAGACCTAGCTGGCCAATTAATTGTGTAATTTAGTCCAATAAGGTTACCCCTAAAACATTTTCTAAATACTCCCTAACTACTGCGGAGTTATGAGCTGGGCAGCCATCCATCTGGAACCAAATTTCTTGATTTTCTTGAACAACTTCATGCAACGCAGGCATAATTTCGTTTTGAACCAGTTCAAGAAAATATTGTGCGGTTAAATTTTTATTTAAAAAGAATGGTCCAATTATATGATGTCCCAAAATGCCAGCCCACACGTTGATTTTTTGGGGATACTGCGACCTTGTTTCAATAAACCCAAATTCATTTTCTTGGCCTCAGTATCGAACATTTTGTACATTAGGTTCGTTATTCATGGTAAAAGTTCATTCATTCGCCGGTGAAACAAATATTTTGCAAAAATTCCCTGTCATTATTTGCCCTCACCATCATATTAAAACAAAAATCAGCCCTTCGAATCATCCATCTCTTAGTTCGTGAACTCTATGGTATTTATACGGATGATATTTATGTTTATGTAATACTCGTAAAACGGTTGTATGATGTTTCCCCATTTCGTCTCAAATATGCCAGATACTTATAATTCCCTTATTTTCTTCCACACTTAACAAAATATTTAAGTCTTTATCATTATCTGCAGGATTATTACATTCGTCTTCTCTTTTGCATTTACGTTTATTGATAAGCGTTCCACTATTTTCAATTTTTTTAATTATTCTGGTTATGGTGGATATTGCTGGAATTGCTGCATATCGGATACTTTTCTGCTGCTGTTTCCTGCATAATACCACTTAGCTATAGCAATCTTTTCAGACGTAGAATAGTTCATAACAAAATAATATTTATAGTTAAAAAAAATTGTCAAACTTGGTTTGAATTTGACACTGACATAATCAATCAAAATATCGTCATTAAAATTCAGACCCGTATTATCCATTTTAGGAAAATAAATGATAATATTATTTGTTAAATAACTTTGAATAGACTGCATGAAAATTATTAAAATTTTGCAGCTGAGTTTAGTTTATTGAATTCTTTAAAAAGTTTAGATAAACTTTTGCTCTAAAATAAATTGGGGAGCCAATATATGACCACCTTAAATTTTGCATGGGATTTCCTATGTTGCGCCAGCCAATGCACCACCCTGTATAAAAAAAAACCAAAACCCCTCTTAAAATCGAGCCCCGTACCCGATTTAGTTCCAGATAGCCCCCACGTGGTACATCTACCATGAAAATATAGACCCTGCAGGTCATATCGGAACATAGCGGTATATCTAAATGAGTTCGGCATTGGTTATCTTACTCACCTCAGCATATATTAATGACTTGTCTAAATTTCAGCAAGCAGAATTTTGCCGAATCTCCAACTTTTTCATGTTAGAATCGACGTCATTAATAAACATGTTCTCTTTGTGACTGTAATGTTTAATGTATTACGCAGACGTTCTTTCAATATTGCTCAGATACAGCCATTCAGGCTTTAGAAATATATACCGGGAGAAATTAGGTTCTGATTGGCACGTTTAGATCAAAATTAAATGAGTATATTTTATTAGAAGCTAATAGGGTAACGTCGCCGTCGGATCAATGTTGGCGCATCATATCATATATTCGGAGACAAAAATTTGTTTAGTTTAAGAGTTTAGCAATATTGAAATTAGGTTGGTGACCATGTTAAAATTAATTTTTTAGTCAGATTTCCTAAAATTTCGTTAGGAAATATTTTTTAAATGCTGAAATGATTCCTTAAATTTGAGGATTTTGAGGTTATAAGTTTGTCCTCTATGTTGGGGTTTGGAACCTTCTGCAACATGCACTAAAACGGATCTTTATCCACAATATCGAATGATTAAAACAGTTTTAATCATCCCCTGATGATGCTAACATGGTTAGCGAAACGCGCGTCGATTGCAATAATTCTGTTTCGGTATTGTGGATAAAACTCCATTTTAGTTAGTTATAAGTTTGTTTTTAAATTGTTTGTAGCACTTATGACTGGGAGGTTTTTGGGAATACTGAATCTAAATATGATAAGAAAAATAGTAAAATTAAAGCCCAATATGCCTTTTCTGACAAAATCGACATCATTTAAATTTTTGTAACATACTGCCATGCAAACTGAATAAAAGTTGGACTCACTGTCTAGTGGACATAATGATTCAATTATTTCTGAATATGTCGTAATCTCACTAATAATTGGGACTATCTGACTAATAAAAAATAAGTTTCTTTCTGCAGTACAGCAATAAAATTGTGAAGGATTACAAAAGACATGCATATGCTATACTTTTCGTGAATGTTAATATTTTACAAGAGTGAAATGGACTATGAATATATTTTTTTTAAATCGAGATCTGTCTCAACAATAACTACTATCTCATTTAGATAATTTGAATTTGGGACCGTTACTTGAAAACTTTAAAAAAACTTGTGTGTTAAAAAATATCACTTATTTATATTATTTATTTAATAATAAAAACTCTATCATAGCATGAACATTACAATGCATACCTTTATCATCAATAAATTGTTTACTAGCTAAGCTTATCATTTCTGCATTATTAACATTAAAATATTTGTTGGGTATTTCGCTGTGAATAAGTTTATGGATCTACTCAAGTAAATATTTTAACTGATATATTTCACGAGCCCCAATTCCATAAAAAATCAAAATGCCGCTACCATGTTGACTTTTCCGACAATCGTTAATCTGTGCTGCAAGAAAAGAAAGTATTAGTAGGTATAGTATCTTTTTGTATCACGAAACCTAAATAAAAGCATTTTCTATTGTATAAAGGTGCTTTGAGATTTAATTATCTGGCTAAAGTTGAAAAACATCATTCATTTTTGAGCTGCACTGCAACAAGGATCCAAATATATTATTTGCGAGAGATATAGGATAATAATTCTTTTAAAATATGCGTAAAAAATCAATTATGTTACATGTTCAATAATATAGGTATCTGTAAAAATCTATTTAAATAATTTTATATTTTATCATACGAGGAACCTCTAGTTGCTGATTGATCATCTTACTAGAAACACTTTTACCCTTGTACGTTATTCTGCGTGACATATCACATAATAAGTTAAGAATAAGCCATAAATTACTAGCAATATACATATAAATATTGGGTCTAAGCTGAAGAGTAATGATTTATTGGATGCAACTAGTGATTAAAGTTTGAAGACTTTAACTTGTAATTGCAATACTTTCTAAACACTATAAAAACGGGATTATTTCCATTTCCGTTTTAAATTAGTTATTTGTGTATTTAGAGCGCAAAGTAACGGATTGCCGCTTGAGAAAGAATATTACTGCGCGACGCGTAGCGGAGCGCAGTAATCTTTCGAAAACGGCAATCTTACTTTGCGCTCGAAAAACACACAGAACTTTTTCTACAGCCGCATTTTTTGAAATTAAATGCAAATTTTTCTCTATACTTATTCTGAAATTTGCGAATGACTGTCAGTTTTGACATATTATGTTCGGGCATATTTAGAACAGGATTGTCAGCAACAAACCGTAACAAACGCACGACTGTCATTTATTTATACTCGGTTTCCATGACCATTCAGCACACTAGACGGAAAAAGTGAGAATTTCCTTTTCCATGTTCGCGCTAGAGCGCAAAATAAGGATCCACGGCATTCGTCGATTTTGCGATTTCATTTGAATTTAGTATTTAGTTATTTTGCGCGCGGCTGTAGAAAAAATATATTTGAATTATACATGTTTACCAATAATATATTATACGTACCACAATAAGTAGTACAAAATATATCCAATCCCAAAAGCTATGTCCATCCTGGACGTAGTACATAATTTCTGTCCATCCTTCTAATGATATGACCTAAAATATATTCGAGGTTTTAAAAGAAAAGATTGTTATTTGTTTTTTTTATAACTGATCGTATAGTGCCATGATATAATTTTTTTACGCCATTAACATGAAATACAAATTCGTCTATAAAGCGTGCAAAAAAGCAAACAATTTTTTATTTATTTCTCAGAATAAATCAATATTTGCAATGTTAAACGTAAAGTTGAATATACAAAAACGTATAAAATGTCAAAATGTTATTTTAGAAAATGGAAAATCATACAAATCAACATTCACAAACTGGTAGCACATAACAGAACATAAAAATGTTACTTGTGGTTAGCTTATAATATTTTTTTATTTACCAAAATTAAAGCTAAAACATTTTTCATAATTTAACTTTAATCTGACTAAAAATTATAAGTTCTAATAAAACGAATAGAATTTTTACTATGATGTTTATGCTCTTAAACTCGGCTAAAATAGTCAGATTCTGGTATTAGTTGCTGTACTCTCTTCCTTGCCCTGTGCGCATTTCACTCAAAATTTAAGAATTCTAAAACGAGTATTTTCTTATGCACTAAATTTACCAAAAAATATTTGAGACCCAATTAATAAAAGTTCTACATCAGTTGTACACTTAGTGTGTCCACACTATATAGAAACGACCATTGTTTCAACTGCTTATTAGGCTTTTTTAAGGTTATTAAAAATAAGATATTTATCACAAGCCTTCAGATATAGGTTTCTTTACAGCAATGTCTTTATTTATAAACAACTTTGAAAACGATCACCCTGCAACAGCAATATGTCTGGTGGTATTAATTGAATTAAAAGTACAAAGTAGCTTCCAGAACCACTTTTAAAAATAAACTCAAAGATTAGGCAATGGCGGCTTGATTGACATGCGGAGGTATATTAAAAAGAGTTGAAATTGTACTCACCAGAAATATTGCTATCCATGCCAACCCAATGTTATCAAAAGATATGGTATTTTGAAAAGGGTTTGGATTATTATCTGAACATGTAGAATAGTACAAATGCCAATTTATACAATACTTCACATTATCGGCATATTCTGGCAACTGCTTTTCTTCATAACTCAATTGGCATTCTGTTGTGCCGTTGACAAATGGGGGTAGGTAGTGGCAGGTATGCATTCCGGAGAAATTGCTTTTGCTACAAATGTAATCCGTATCCATAGGCTTGTAAATAGGTGAAATGCTGAAAAATAAGCAAGTTTTATATTAGTATGGATATGTAGTTAAACTAATTACTTTTTCAGATATTCTGTACCTTCTTCCACTAACCGATTGCTTTTAAAGCCTCAAACAATTCAGGGTTATTCAATATATGCCGAAGAGGATCTGTTTGATTTAAAAAGGCACAGAATGCCCACAAAGTATAGTCACTTTAATAAATGTTGCTAATTTACTTAATATTTCATATTTGAATTTCTCAATAAATGTATTGATCGGTGGCTCGCAACACGTTTTTCATATTGAAGGTAAAAGGTAAGCAAGTTAAGATTTTCATTAAAAAACAAACCTAACACCGGTGAGTCGTGTTTGCAATACCCAGCTTCGGGAGTGGAGTTTAAGAGAACTGGTAGTTCTTACCAACTAAACTAAAAAAGCTCCGCTGGTGTTTTAGGGCTAAGGCACGCTTATCAAACAAAGAAACTTAATCTTATCTTAACAAGCAAACACAATCTGAATTTACGGATCAATTTATTGGCTTCTAGGTTTTTTTTCAACAGCAACAATCTTTCAGTGAAATTTTTGCAATTTAAAGGCAACAAGAGTTTTATTTAGGTGAATATTTTAGAAAAAGTTTATGAATTTGTTGAATCTAACAGGCGAAGGGATGTCAAAAGACTATTAAGTAATTAATAATAATGGTACAATATGATGATTGTACTGAGACCAATTCTGTTGTTAACTCGGTACTGTATGCCTTACACCTAAACGCTCTAAACACTACAATCCGAAGTGATCACTTTGGTTTACCTAAGCTTATTGCATATACGTATGCGTGCGCTAGTAGCTGCACCAATTATAAATGTAGCGATAATAATATCAATTGATAAAAGGCCACATTAATTATATCAATCGAACAGATAAACAAATGAATAAATGGAATCAATCTAACTTAAAGCTTGGCCGACAAGACTAGATTTATATTTAAATAATAAAAAAAGGATTTTCAATTGACCACAAAAATAAATGAGTGAATAAACTTAAGCTATCTTAAAGCTTGGCTATCAGGACTAAATTTATATTTAAATAATAAAAACGATTCTAAATCGGCAGGAAAAATATCAATCAAATATATATCAATAGTAATTATTAAATCAACCGGCAAGAAAAATAAAGAGATTACATTAGAACCTAGTCAATGATACCCCATTAGATCCGGTACGTCAAGCTCAGTAGTGGAGGTAAGAAGTACCTCTGGTGGAGGGGCCTGGCACCTGTAGAAAAACCCAGGTACTGCAATGGCACTCGATAGCCCCGATGGTAAAACTGGCAGTAGGGTAACTCGGTGGTATAGTTTGTAAACCGAACGTTGATCGTTACGTCATACCATGTCTTTCTCTCTCTTATCACCGTCAATCGAGGGTGACAGAAAGTTGACGTCACGGACGTACGTTGAGCTGCGCATGCTAGGATATCAGATGAATTTAATGAAATTCCTCATCTGTCAAAGTGTCAAATATATATTTATTTACTTTATTTGAAGTCCGTCCAACGTATTTTTCTGTTTTTATTTGTGATTGTTATCGCAGTTGAAAATACCTGGACATCGGTACACTGAAAATGAGCAACTCCTCATTTTAAAACTAATAGACTATTTTAATCGCGAAAAAGCACCAGGAAAAACGCTTTTACCCGTGAGTGCAATATATACCTAATGTAAGTTGATACAAAAGTACAGTTTTAACAATATATAAAGAGTAGGATTATTTGTTGTAGAGAGTTTCTGATGCTTTAGGAATATCGTCAGCCACTGTGCAAAGAATGCATTGAAAAGCAGTCTAGAAACTTGTTGACTTTAAAACCAAGGCAAATGTTGCTATTATTTCCTCTCATGGAGAGCCTCTTCACAAAGTTCATGGCCATACTATAAGGAGAGCATGTATAAAGAAAGGTAATCTGCATTTAATTTTTAATTATTTTAAATAATTTATTCATTATTTCGGTTTTATTGTAGGCGAACATCTCACACTGCGTTCATTGCAAACGAATCTGATGAATATTGACATAGTGCAGATATCTACTGATCTGCTAATATAATCCTATTGAGATGGTATGGTCAGAACGTAAGCGTTAGGCGGCGGTTACATTGGATAAGAATTCGTACGAAAATTTGTTCGTAAGAATTCGTACGAATCAGTTATGGCGAATTCTTACGACGTGGGTGGTTACACTGCTCGGTTTCATTTATACGAATACAGTACGATTATTAACTTATTATAAAGTGATAATGGATTCTATCTCAGAGTTTAATTTTTTGGGAACATCACCATTATTGAGATATCTCTCATTGAAAAAATAGAAGCACAGGGGTTGATTTGTGTGGAATTTCACTTACTATCAAACATGAACAATTTGTAAAATGTACCTAAATAACAGTCATTTTATGTTAAACATAAATATTGTTGTTAAATAAATATGTTTTGTACTTATTTTTTGCTAAACATTAAAACTTGTCATTGAATAAATATATGTCAGTCAGTACCCAAATGGAAATACCTACCTTCTAGTTTAATTCCAGCCGCTACTTTCCATAATTTTTTATTTAGGTAACTCTCTATTATGGTATTGATTGCTTTTCTGGTCCCATAGGGATCTTAGTTCGTGAACCAAAGTAATCAGTACTTTGCAATTCATGTCTTTTAAAGTACAATGAATTCAGTTAGTCGTACGAACAACTACCCAAAAAAAACAAAATATTTTGGTCGCATTGAAAATACGTATGAACTCGCACGAATTCGTAAGAAATAATCGTAAGCATACAGAGCTGCGGTACTTGAATTTAGTACTTAAGTAAAAAAGTACTTTAAGTACGTTACTTTAACTATTTGGAAAAAGTTGTTGCTGATACTTATCTTTTTTAAGTGTTGTCAAAATACTTACACTTAATACTTACATTTTACCATTAAAAACTTAAGTCCCTAGGGACTTAAATATACCAAAGATGAGGTACTTAAGTATTTTTTCACAATTAAATTAAAACACAAACATAAGTACTCTGCTAACGCTGCTTAGAGGGCGACGACGCAAAAAAAAATTCGATTCGTGCCAGCTGCGAAATTCGCCGGGCTACACGCCCGTAACCTAGGGTTAAAACGACGATTAGTTTGACACCGTTCTTCTCGTTACTGACATCACTTTATATTGTGAAGATTGTGATTTGTGATTGTTTTTGTGAAGAGTAAGCTGAGTTTAGCTGAGTAAGGAGTACCGAGTATAAAGATATTCAGACTTGGGTGGTGTCCGAGGTAGAGACTCGTAACAGAAAATGAAAACAAAGTATTCGATATAAATCATTCTCATTCCCGGTCACGTAATGATTCATTTTTTGACTTTGAAGATGAAGAAGAAATACTAGAAACCATTTCTTTGTTATCTCCATCCTCCTCTCAAAAAATACCTAATTCCACTTCACTTAGAGAAGACACGTTTTAAGTGAGGCTAATTTTTAGAAATTAGTTTTTATTAAAGCCAATAAGTTATATTAACTTTATCATCATATTATTTAGATTTAGTACTTTTAGTAGTTACTAATTAAATACAATTAGATTATTAGTTAAGTTCTGAGTAATAAAACTTAAATATAGCGCTTTAGGTAAAAAATATGTTTATTTAATACGTAATAACATAATTTAAGTTCCAAAATGTGTACTTAGCTACTTAAATATAGGTACCAAGTAGTAAATACAACTAACCCAAACTTATGTTAGTACTTGAAGTCTTAATACTTAAAAATACACGTAAAGCAGTACTTACTTATTTTTTTCAAGTATCCCTTAAAAAACTTATACTTAGTACTGGTACTTATAGCGAATTTGAAAAATAGTGGTACTTAATACTTCAGTACATTTTATGGGTACTTACAACAGCTCTGGTAAGCAATATAACCACAAATATGTCAATATACGCATTTGTTTCCTTCCGACGACTTCTTACGAATTCGCATGAATTCGTACGAGCAAATTTTCGTACGAATTCTTATCCAATGTAACCGCCGCTTTACTACGAGGCTTGTATCAGTTCGCTACATCCTGTCATAAGTGAGGTTGTTTTAAATTTGTGGAATGAAGCACTTCAAAAGGTAAGAATCTGGTCCAACTTTTAGATATTGCTATTTTATAAGAGAATCTGTTTTAGATTACACCAAAAAAATGGAGAAATTATGTTCATCACACAAATGCTATATTACAATTAGGAAGGACTGGAAAAAGGAGAGATGCTTTGTATATATTACCGGTCATTATCAATCTCAATTCTTGTCACTCGGATGATGATGATGAGTATTATTTTAGCGATGAGCAGGAAACGGTGTGCTCATAAGCACAGAAGATACTATGACCCCTTTCGTAAAAGATGATACAAGAACGTTAAATTACAACATCTCTTTCCATCGATTGTGTGGTATGTTTTTTTTTTATAATGAGTGAATTATTACTATTTATTATTCGTTCTTTGGAAATAAATTAGCATTGTTTTCGTTTTCTCTCATACTTGAGTTTTATTTTATGGTGTCAATCTACTCTACTTTGTTTAAGTTACTTTAGTTAGTTTTGATTATAACTGAAGTACAACAGACTCAAATACAATATTATGCTATATCGTCGCCCATTTAATATATTTTATAGGAGATGTCTTATGTTAAAAATAGCATAAATATTATTAAAGGTTTGAACTAAGGCCGTAATGGCGATATTTACAGCTACATAATAAGCAAAACTTGTACAAAAATTAAATAAACTTTTACGAATCTAAGCGTTTGAACCATTGCATAACACAAATTAATTATAAACAAAATTTACTTACCTACATGTACAAAACTAAAGAAAAGCTACATGTTTGAGGTCTTTCAGTTTTATTAACTACAGAAACTGCTATAATGTGGAATGATTAATTAAATGATAAGACAACAAAAACCGTAGCTAACCGAAGAATAAAATTGCATTTACAGTCAAATGCTAATGTTTACTGCAATGGTAAATTTCTCCTTTTATTAATTTGTTTACTGCACTTTACAGATGCTTACAAGTTCACAATCGTATGACAAATAAAAATTAATTGGTAAAGAAAAGGTCCAAATCACGTTTCAGTTGCATATCTGATATTAAAAATGTCTTTGTGATTTTATATACGCTATTCTCACGGCCAAGTTTGTTTCACAGTACATTGCTTTTGAATTGAGTTGAATGTTTCTTCAATTATCCACATATCACATGCATAATTACATAACTTTTCTCGTAGCAAAGATTCCACTTATTATTCGAAATTTCGCAGGTTTTAGATATGTTTTCATTCACACAAGATAAGAAGGCCCCTGTATATCTAAGAGTTTCTGCTGGAATTTTACTAGAACACTAGAATATTTCTGTTTGTATTGTGTTGTTAATTTAAGTTCTTATTGCAAACCTCACAAGACTTTTTTTCTTCACCTGAAACAAAGTAGATTGCATAAAATTAAAATATTCATATTGGAGATCCAAATATTATCTTACCAGAGTGAAAAAAAGGCATGTTTATCAGTTAGTTTCTTTAAATTAAATCTATGAATCACGAATTCATGAGCATGACATGTTTTTTGTTATTGTTTTGGTTTTGAATTCAGGGTCCTCCTATCTAACCTCGCATTCGACATTCGATATCGACCATAGCCGTATATTTTACCGACACGAAATGGATCATGCGCGAAGCGTAAGTTATGCTCCTCCCAAAACTCTTGTGAATCAATTCAGGACATGCTTCAAAACTGATCTGACGTCAGGATTTATGACGTAATGATCAACACTCAGTTTACAGACTATACATATTTAAGGCTTGTAATAACAATTTTTTTTTAAACATCATATTAGTTATGACTAAATTGGGGTTAATGTATAATTTTCCATAGTCTATAATAGTAATTTGGTCAATAAATGAGGCAACAAAATTATTTGGTTGTTTTATAGAGGAGTTGAAGCTCATCCAAAGGTTGTCTACCTAAGTGTATAAAATACAAATATATTTAACTTGCTACCAATTCCGAAAAATTGTTGGTACGGTATTTTTTTTCTTCCATGTATTACATATTTGCGCATAATGGGACGTTTTTAAATTATTATGTTTTAAGCACCTGTGTCAGCTATTACGATAGTTTTGCTTAAATGTTCTTATTACGTTTTACAAAACTGATCTAAGAATACGTAAAAATACGCATCTCATTAATTTTTTTATTAATCTGCATAACTTGGCAAAGTAGAGTTAAAAGATGGATAATATTTGCTTTCCATCCACCTTGTAATTTTTCATTAAATCATAGATGACGACAGGTTAATAATTCTACAAAGAATCTTTGTTACGTTCAACACAAATATAGTAAAGGCTTTGCAAGTTTTGTCAAAAAATCATATATGAATGTTACTTTTTAACATCACTCTGATCATAATCTATTTTCTTTTCTGTTAATGATTTTTGATACGTCGTATTTACCATGAACTAAATTCAACGAAGCTTAAAGAACGATAATGAATGTACATTATATCTTCATGAAATATTAAATTTGCTGTCTAGGACAGGTGTTTTTATTGGAGGCTACTTAGAAAGATTAGATTCGTGACACACGCATTAATTCTTAGATCAGTTTTGTTTGGGATATCATGTTAAAATCAACATTTAAGGAGACACCTGATACAAGTACTTTAAAGAGAAAAATTCAATGATATTCCGAGGTGCGCAAGCATGTACAAACATATAGTACATCGTAGCAAAAAAATAAACCATATACGTAATTTTCCAAAATTGGAAGCGGGTTGAAAATTTGTGTATTTTACACTTCGGCCAGTATAACAGTCTAAATAAATACAGCTTAACTTCAACGTCTCCATAAGAAAGGAAAATGAAGAAGCTTTATACTGTTGGGTAGTTTTTGAAGGTCCATGACAGTTACACCGAATGGAAACTGATTATTTTAATTGCTGATTAATTTATATTAGGGATTCATCTTCAAGATGGCAATTTCAAGTGTGTGGAAACTGGGTAGAAGATACATAATCCAGAATTTGAACAGCCAAAATTACACGTTTTCAGCAAGGTGAATCGTTTTCTATTGTCTTTTTCAGTAGCTTAATTAAATTTGCTAAGAAAAATACGCTATGCCTGAAAACCCTTCACAATGGACCTAATTTAGAGGTGGATGCAGAACACCGAATTGTAAGGAATCTATAAAAATGTAAAATCTTCCAATTAAAGCATTTTGTAGAAATGATCACTGTTTTGCCTGCAAAGAGTACAATAGAAATCTATTCACAAAAGAGCTTGCAAGAGCAAATACATCTCACTTACATAAGCAAAATGTTAAAACTTTAGTAGTACATTATAACTGTGTTATTGCAATCTGTTGTAGTGCTTACCCTTACAAAATTGGTATCAAGTATGTATTTACGCAACGGACTGTCTTATTTATATAAATATTATTTAAGTTTATAGCTAAATATGGTCATGATGTTGAATAGCAAAAAGTTGGTTTATTTAAAGAAACCATTTTATCAAATTGTCGCACAAGATATTTTAATCAACGTTTTATGCGATGCATGTGAATAATAAGTTAGCCATTGATATACAGTTTGCGTGTAGACTTCTGTTCATTCGATTAACTGTTAATCATATTTTTCTGTTTACATATGAAAATCAAAACTTTATAGTGGAAAAAAACTAATAAAATGAGAATTTTGCTAAATGAATTGCCAATTCTTTATGAAAAGAAGGATTCAAAATAAAATATTATATATATTTTATTTTATTTCATATGTCCGCATCTGCTCATGGCGGGTAGGATTAAACATGCCTTTAGGGTCTCTCTATTCAATGGTGTATCTTTCATCTGTTCTCAGATTGAAGTGAATATGTCTATGATCAGAGCAAGATGGCACAGATGCTACTCTTTAGTATGAGATTCTTGTGGATAAGAGATTATCACTCATCGGTAGATCTAATACCTCCTGCCTTTGGCAGTTGAAAAGGTTGGTTCAAAGCTTCTGTTATTAACAACCTAATAAATAATTATATAATAACTCATCTCTCTGGTTGGTGTCTGTGCTGCCCCACGCTTTGTGGTGCGCATTAGCATCACACCCAACTATTAGATGAGTTCTTCCTCCGACTGTAGGCGATCAAGCTCCACACTTCATTTGGTTTGCTTCATCGTCCCCAGGAAAATCGGTAGAGCATACGACATTTTGACAAGCAATGTCGTCATGTCGCGCGAGCAATGATCTGAAAGTTTGAAAAATTTCATGTTGTTCTTGATTAAGATATATACTATGGGTCTGTTTCCAGAGCAAATTATCTTATTTGATATTTTATCTGGGCCTGATATTTGGCCTGTTTTTGCTAATCAGGCTTCCTGGAGAAGGACGATATCCACCGGTCCTCAATTGAAAGTTTTGCCAAGGATGTATGAGACAGTCTTGGCATGTTGTAGATTGGCCTGCAAGAAGATGGTCTTATTTTCCATCTTTCTTCTCAGTCTGCTTGTCTACGGAGGCACTACTTCCTTGGGTTTTCGACCCTTTGGCGAAAACGATTTTCTTTTCTCCTTCAGGGGTCTTTGTTGAGGTGTGGCACTCTTAGAAAGGGCAACCTAGTCTCAGGTTTGGAGGCTACTCTAAATGCAGGGTCATCCTTAACTTCAGCCTTCCTCTGAGATACTTCAGCGAAAGTTCAAGCCTCCTGTTCTTGTGGGGTTTTCTTTCGTCCCCTCTGTGGTTTAGGGCGGAATTGCAGCTTCCCAAAACCAAAGAGGGTCTAAGGTTTACTTTCTTCAGAGTCGCCATTGATTCGAATGTCCAGGTTTGTCCCAGACCTGACGCTTTCCGGTGTAGAATTAAACACTCCCTGGTATTTAAACTGTGGTTTTATACTCCGCAATCTTATAAGTACCACTGTCAATCGTTTGTCGTTGTCATCGGGAATATATGTGATGCATACTTGTGGTATTGGCATGTCGACGCCGCTAACGGCCTTGAGTTGAGCTCCCTCCCACGGCTACTACTACGTCTTTAAGCCACGTCATGCTCGCGTCGTCACCGCAAGTCACTTGCAGCCGGCCTGGCCTTGCTGCACATCCCAGAAAGCGAACTTGAGGTCAAGCTTATTTACAGATGCCATTATGGCGTTCTGTGTCAGCTTTGTTTGATTGTTTCCCAATAATGCAACCGAAGAACCAGTCCGAACTATTCCAGCTCTAATTCCCCCAGTGCCTCCTCATAGGATAAACCAGGGGTGGGTTTCTACTCTATGTTTCTTAGCCTGCTGTTCAGGCGTGCTGCCATCGCGCCTAATTTTTTTTTCGACACGTGTAGCCTTCTTCTGTTGGGAATAGGATTCTCAAGAGCGGCCGGCCGGCTCCCCTTCTGTTTCGCTCTTATCTTTCTCCTGGTATGATTATCAATTTGCAGTTGGTCTGTCTATCTTCAGCCTCCATTGTTTCAGGGTCTTGACCCTCCCTAATGGGTGAATTTTTGTCTAATCCGCAATATAGATCCCACAGGTAGCTTGGGAAAGGAGTCAACCACAGAAGAACCCTGCATTACTGTGGAGGGGCAAAAATACTTCAGGATGCTGCCTGGTTTTCTGAAGGTACGTTTGAGATATCATAACCCTGATGCCATTTAGTCACACATATGTATGCTACACCGCGATTTGGGGAGTGTTTCGAATTGCCTAGTCTAGATCCGATGTCTTCAGTTAGCTAACAGGGGCAGCTCTGGCTGCATGTTGCTTTTGGCTTTCTACGGATATCGGTCTTGACGTACTTGAGGCCTATACCAGGGATACAACATGCCCATTCCCAGGATATACTTCAAGAAGCCCTTGGTCAAGATGCCTAAACGATCTTGCATGTAGCCCCTTTTAAATGCTAACTTAGTAGATATACTAATTAATAGGCATGCATTTAGAAAGACCATTCGTGATTCCACTTCTTTGGTTAATCAGGATTAAAATACAAAATATGTCTCAATACCATATAATCCTCAGTATTAGACGACTTCAAAACGTTTTTAAGAAGCTAAGTTTAAAATTAGTATACCAAACTCAGCTTACTGTTAAGAAAATTAAAACAATGGAAAAAGTGGATTTTTTAAATTGGATGCATGAACTGTAACCAAAAAATATGTTCGACACACTAGAAGATCGATTGAAACGAAATTCAAAGAACACGTAGCTCATTTAAAGTATGTCAGAACTGAAAAATCAAGTATTGCCGAGCATGCTTTTGAAAATAATCATAGAATAAGAATTAAAAATTTAAAATTAATTCATGGTATACCTGATAGGAGAGCATTAGAGGCATACAAGAGTATGGACATTTTTAAATGTAAGATTAGTTTAAATAGAGATAGAGAGCCATTGTATTGGTTGATCCAGCGTCACTAGTAGGATCTCAGGATTGATACTTTTTCGTTTCGCATAATTAAGCACAGTTAGCATAAAATAGAGTTAGGTAGATTGTAAGTTTGGTTTTAATCAAATCCTGGTGGTTGGCGAAACGTGCGTCGAGTGCAAAAATTCTGTTTCGGCATTACGGTTAAAACTGTTGTAGTTAAAAATTCTATATATGTAGAATAGCTTTTCAAGTGAAATATTTTTCAGTTATTACATCGTGCTGGCGAAATAGAAGTATTTGACATATGAAGTTTCTATTATTACAATGTTAAATAGTATAAGCTCCACATACAACTAGCTAAGATATTTTTCGCCATTTTACGTGACGCAAATATAATAAATTTGTTTCAACAAATAGAAATTGCAGCAATGAAACGTTAATTTTGACTATTAGACTCGTCTGTAATTTTTAATAAATAAAAATAATAAACACTCTAATAATTAAATATATATATAATGGACCTACCTGGGCCACCGTATATGTGGGTAGAGAGTTTGGTTGAAAACGCATCGTTGCCTGAGAACGCCCTGCCATAATTGTACACCGACGATGCCAAATATAAAAAACACAAAAAAACATAGGAGTAGCACATTGCCCAACATTGGCAATGTATCGAGAAGCAGCATCACAAGGATCCTCATGCCTGAAAGGAAGAAATTTTCGTTAATCTTAACCCAAACTACCTGCTCTCAGTCATAATACGATCTCAAAAATGTGCGTTTTAGGGCATTGATTTAGTTTCTTAAATATACACATACGCAAACTGAGAGTTATTTTAATATGCGGTCGTAGAGAACATTTTCTAACTGGCGCCGAAAAAAAATATTTCTTTAACTGGTTTGAAAATGGTTAGAAAATAATAATAACTACTCTTGAAAACCATACTCGTGTAGAAGGATTTATCTCAGTATACTTTCGCACGCCATGTAGAAAGAAGTAAAATGTTCAAATTAATAAATGGCAAAATATGATAGTTGTTGCAGCCGTAGGAAAAATATAGAATGCAACTAACACGTGCGAAAACTATTCACACTCGTGTGAAACTATTCCACTTGAGTAAAAAGTACAGTTTTCAGCACTTGTTGCACAAATACTGTTATATAATTTTTTGCCAAAATGACATCATTATAGGCGTCAGTATCGGGATACTTGGACAGTTCACCAACCGCCAAAACCGGTGGAGGTTGCGTGCTCATATTTTTGGCGACTTGGGCGTGGCATGTCATCTGTCAAATGTGACTTGTCATTTGTCAAATGCCATCTGTCAATTGTAAATTTTTTCCACGTAAGCTATGCTCTTTTTAAGGGCGTGGCACGTCAAATATCTGTCAAATGTCACCTGTCAACTGCCATTTTTTATTGCGTCATCTGTCAAATATCACCAGTCAAATGGCATCTGTCAAATGTCATTTTTGTCCACGTGGGCTATACTATTTTTAAGGGCGTGGCACGTTAAATGTCATCTGTCAAATGTCACCTGTCAACCGCCATCTGTCAAATGTCATCTTCATCCGCCACCTTTTATTTCGAAATTTGTCAACCGTCATCTTTTATTACGTCATCTGTCAAATGTCATCTGTCAAACGTCATCTATGGAATGTCATTTTTGTCTACGTGGGCTACTCAATTTTGCAGGTTATTATATCTATCACATGTCAATCACCATTTTTTATTACGTTATCTGTCAAATGTCATGCGCCATAAATTTCCGTTCATGACCTCACCATCAAGTTTTTGTCCACGTGGGCTATGATATATTTAAGATCGTGGCACGTAAAATGTCATTTGTCAACCGCCATTTTTATTACGTCAAACGTCATCTGTCAAATGTCACCAGTCAACCACCATTTTTATTAAGTCATACGTCATCTGTCAAATCTCACTTGTCATTATCGTCTACGAGGATTTTATCATTTTTAAGGTTATGTGTTGAGCGAGAATAGTATAACAACGCTGTACGATTTTGCACTGAGAGTCATGTACGGAGAATAGGGAACTTGCACAAACAAATAAAAACCGAAATAAATGCTAAAAACCATAAGTGGACATCCTATAAAAAAGTTTAGTAAAAAAAAAATCTATTAATTAAACTCATTGTGGCCAAAATCTTGAAATAAAAATGTCAAAAAATTCGAATTATTCGAGGCGCTCGGGAACGCGCGTTCACTGGTCGTGACGTAAAAGAGCATAATCAGTTTGTCGCCGCGCCGCACAGTGCTTTGCGTGAATGGGAATGGACAAAAATCATTACTCTTGTTGTACTTAGCGGATTTAAACTAAATAATAACGGTTGAGTAGCTAATACACTAAGCTATATCTGACACACAAAAATCTGAGTTTAGGTGTTTATAAAAAATTTACATAAATAATAACATACCACCTTAACTTGTATGCTGGTTTGAACGGTATGAAACTTTTCATATTTCTGGATTCAGTATAACACAAAACAGCAAAAAGTAGTATAAAATAATAATAATAATAATAATAATAATAATAATAATAATAATAAATAATAATAATAATTATAATAATAATAATAATAATAATAATAATAATAATAATAATAATCATTAGATCCCTAAGCAAAAAAAAAACATCTTTTATTGTTAAAAAAAGCATAGAAAAAATTATTTGCTTTCCGAAAGGTAAGAACTGTCTGAACTTTGCAAGTCAAGTTCGCCAATATCTGAAGGCAAAATATCCGAATACTGTTGCAAACAAAAAAGTATATTTCCAAATATTCTGTGATATCATTTATGTTATCCTGTCGTGATTTGAAAGTTGTAGTCTTTCTGAAAGATGATATAAATGGATCTGAGGTAAGTAGTAGATTATTCATAATGTAGTTATTTGAGCTTTTTCTAGAAGTTTTTCTTGTGTGGTTCAAACGCACTTTTCGGACCTGTTTATGTCTTGCCTCAAGTGCATCCTCGGCTAGTTAGCCTATGGGTAAATCAAAAAGTTGAATAATCTCAATTCCATGAACTAGAATCTTATGGACACTGCAAGGCATATAATACCAAGGATATAATTCAATGTAAAGATTTCTCGTGTCCTTCAAAAGCCGTTGAAACTGCACCAACTTGATTTTGTGTCCTATAGACACAACTCTTAAAATTTTTGAAAATTTTAAAATAAATTCTTTGTTAATGCCGGTTATCGAGGAACTTAACTCTGGGTTTTGAAAAAACCTTCTAGCCGTATTCCCATAATTCGTGGATCCATAGCCTGGTTTTGGATTGTCAATAATTAATCCCATTTGAACTTTAAAATCCTTCTGAAGTTTTCGTTTTTGGTTTTCAACAAGTTTTTACTTTCCAGGGTCCTTAACTTGCTAACACTTTATTGGCAATATATGACAAACATTCAAAACAACGGATCCATGAATGAAGGGAAGATAGGCCAAAGTTAAGATTTTCAATTTTTGTCACCCTTTCGAAAACTTTATCTGTGTTCATCTCCTTGGAAGACGAACCGCAAACAAAGCACGTTTGCGTTGAGTGTGTTCCTGATAAAGTATTGATACAGCTACCATCTAACATTGTAAAATGAAGAATGTATTGCAGAAAAATCTGTACCTTTAATATGAATGTTTAAATGTCGTATTTGTGCGCATTGGTACAATACACGCCTTATGAGCTGTCTTTTTCTCCATTTTAGTTCAAATTACAAAATACAAACCAAAAACACTGCCACAGACAAAACAAAAAAATATTACAACCCACTAAACCTTAAAACTTAAAGCAAAATCTGCTGTCTCTCTCTGCGAGTCGCAATAGAAGTGGCAGGTAGATGATCGGCCGATCCGCCGCGACGACCGTTATGGTCTATGACGTCACGTATACTCGCACGCTTTTAATCGTGTTTAAATTGGCGCGGATTTAACGGCAACTTTAAAAATGTATAGAAATAAAACGGGTGATATTTAACACTTCAGATTTGGCACATCTTCTTTTTTAATGTAATAGAACAGATTATTGAAATAAAAAAAATGTGCAAGTTCCCTATTAGAGATAGATGGACCTGTACTGCTGGTTAAAATGGCGGTTGCGAAACTAGCACTGCACAGTTTTCCACCGAGAGCCAGGTCCGGAGAGGAGCCAACAATAGACCTGACTACTGGTTAAAATGACGTATGTGGAACTAACACTGCGCGTGGTTGGACCTTTCAGACAAGTCTTACCAAGTTGGATTTGGCCATTTGGGCTATTACTCCAGGAATGTTATTTTCAATTACATGGTGCTCGTGGAACAAAATCCCCTAAAGCTGATTTTTTGGGAATATTTAGAATTTGTTGTCCAGATTAACATACTAAAAGTCCCCACCCCTCCGAGGGTGCAAACGACCCCAAAACCACCCCAATAGGTACAATTTTTACTTATATGCTAAATATCTCGGGAACAGTTGATTTTTCGGAAAAAATGCTAGATATAGAAATTAAAGCC
>MU182871.1:133184-151091 GCA_016904865.1 Pissodes strobi | reverse complement strand
AAATAAATCGATTTTTATCAAAAAAGTAATGGAGATTTTGCTCTTGTTGCTAGGAAATCACGTACGGTCTTATGGCTGAGGAGCCTGCATGACAAAGTGCTATCTTCTACCAAGCAACTAGGCCGTATGTGTATGATCCTTACCGTTACGGTGTTATTGCTGTGCAACGTTTAAACTTTTTAGTCAAATTTACTAAGCCACATTGCAGTATAGGTAAATAATTAATAGGAATCTAAACTATTTAAATATATTTTTGTTGCACAAAACATTTTTATTTAAAGAAATGATTAAAAATAATAATAATCAATAAAATAGTTGCATATAATAAAAAATAATAATAATTTGGGCCTTATGACGAAGATTCGGCTTCATCTCACCACCGCTCGTCGAGCGCCATAGGATCTCCCTTTAGTGTGTGTGCCACGCCATAAAAAAAAATCTTCAAAGTTAAAAATAGATAAGTTGTTCCAAAATTGTTTTCTATTTTCTGGAATTATCGCATTTATAATTTTTAAAAGGGTTTGCTTTTTTTCCTCTGGAAATCCATTGGGCACTCGTAGAATATCTAGTTTACTTGAGAGTGAGTTTAATCATGACAATTTCCATTAAACAATCCATTTATTCTTGGTACAAAAAGAAAGTTTTATATTTTAAGGTAAACTTGCCTCATTGAGCAATTTGGACGATGTCTGATAGATGTGGACGATTTTGTTACTTTTGGTTTAATTTTGGAGCTAATGACCAATAGTTTCTACAAAATCATTAAAATCATATAATGTTTGCTTTCTTTTCATCGAAAGCCCCATCTGATTGTGAAAGTGTGGCCAGGCTCAAAATAAAATCTATTACCAAAAAAGTAAACAGTGCCCAGTTTTTGTTTTGACAGGCACAATTGTCTAGCCAAATTTAATATGTTTTGCGTCTCTTTTATACTTAATGCTATCTTCGCTGTGAGGATGAAGATAAAATGATTGGCAAAGATCGCATTCTGCATGCCCCAATTTAGCAAATGATATTTTTTTACTTTTAAATTTTTCGGTAAGTTTCATATGACACTTTAGTATCTGGAAATTTTTATTTTAAATCATTAAACAAAAGCGTAATGGTGAAATAACTGCTTAGATAGCGAACATTTGGCGCATGTTTCCTATGATAGTGAGATACATATGGATTAAATGATTCAATATGAGAACTCTATGTCTACATCATTATTTTTATTTGCCGGTATTTTTCCTTTATTTCCATATGGAACCTAAACTAAGGAGAGAAATAAATGCACGTACACAGTGAAAAGGCGATATCTGCCGCTTGCGCAGCGAATTAGTAGTAACTACGCCGGCAAAGATACAGTCATTTTGCTGTATATTAATCAGGTACGGCAAAATTTTTGTCAAGATCATGTCTGGTATGATCTCTGCTCGGATTATTCTTATTACTCCCTTGTTGAACCAAAGCTAGTATACGCTGGGATCTACTGTATAATAAGTACATCTTATAAGGCTTTTATGCGGATTTTAATTTTGCATCGAATTCAATTATTGAATTAAAACTCAACACAAGCCAAAAACAATGCGAGAATATAACGAAGCATCCCCTCGCTTTGAAAGGCTGGCAGACAATAAACACCCGTGCAAAACGAAAAGACGGTAAGCCAGAATTACAAGGAGAAAAAACCGTAACTGCGCACGTCGACGGCCCCGATACGGTCTTTTCGCTTGGCATGGAGCAGTTACGGTATTTTCGCATTGTAGACCATAGTTATTTTGCAGTTACAGTAAATTTCAATAATGCAAAACAAATAGTAAGAACTGAACTGCAGTGTTCTCCATTTCTAAGGATATAGTTTTGTTCATTAGAAGTCCAAATAAGATAATAACTCTATTTTCTATTTCTTTGCAGTTACGGCCTTTTCGCTTTGGACGGCAGTATAGTTGTCATGGCATCTCCTTTTTCTGAGTTCATCGCTCTGTTTGTTCGCTCAGACCATCTTCCTTTTGCTTTCGATACATTTCCTCCTCGCCTCTGCTACGTCTGCTGTCGACCAGTATACCGGCCTTCTTGCACCCATACGTTTCTTAGCAAAAGTATTGTCGCATGCGGTTGTTACTATACTAGTAAAGTGCTCCGCTGTCCTTAGACTGTGCTTGCTATTTACAAGTTGTCTGCCTACTTCTTGGGATAGGTCGTTAAGCTTTTCTATTTTCATCTGCCAGCCCTTTAAGGTTGTTCGTTTCTGAGGCTCAGTCTTGTGTCTTCCTGTGATTGTGTATGAGATGCGCTGGTGGAAACTTAGGTTTTCTTCTTCGATGACTTTCCAATTCACGACTTGTTTGGCTATATTTTGAGTGCTAAAGGTTAGGTCGATATATGACTTGCTTCTACCTCTAATGAAGGTCGGAACTGTTCCTCTGTTATGCACTATGAGGTCTTCTTCAGCCAGCCATTCAGATAAAAGTTCTCCTCTTCTATCATCGGGCTTAGGGCCCCATAAATATGATTTGGCATTAAAGTCCCCTCCTATGATCATCTCCTTCTTGAGATTATTCAAAATGTTTGCGAAGGTATCAAGGTCTACGTTTGGTGATATGTAACAGCTATATTTGATGAGGTTTGGTGTCTCGATCCATACAAAACCATCCCCCGCACCGTTGTGTTAGATCTTAAGTTGGGCTCCCAGGACGTAGATTGCTGCGTCCAACCTCCGGTCATGGATCCATTTTCCTCGACTCAACTTGCTGCAGTTTGGCTCCGCTACAAGTATGATGTCCACTCCGTGCTCATCAGCCATCTTATATAGCAGATCCACTGCTTCTGTGCCTCGGTCTACGTTCCCTTGTAGTTCTCTCATGTTGTCCCTGATGATGTTTACTCCTTTTGCCGGCCGTCGTCGTTAGTTGTTGCGTCATTTTGTTATTTTGCTTTTATCTTCCTTAGCCTGTGTCAGAAGGTTTCCATAGACAGGACATTTCGCGTTCCCTGTTCGATGCCCCTTTACTCCACAGTCATAACACAGTTGCTCGTTTATATATTCCATGGCTTTAGGTCCTTCCTCTCCACATCTATAACACAGTGTCGCGCGGTTTGGTCCTTTACACATTTTAACAGGATGTCCATGTTGTAGGGCATTTATAACATTGTGCTACTGATATAATATGCTCCTTAATAATGCAGTTACTCCAGCCGATCTTGATCCTAGCTGTTTTTTTTTTTAGGATCTCTGCTGACTTCGAGTTTAGTGCTATTGCTGCCGCTTGGCAACCCCTAGAGTATGATCTCATGGACTTCACCTCTATGTCCCCTTCGACTGCTCCGGTGTATGTCTGTACAACCTCTTTTACCTCCTGCGTATTGGTTACTGCGTCCATGCCATATATATGGAGTATCGTTTTTGGATTTCTTGCAGTCCGTGTCTCGGCGCTTATGATTTTGGTTTCGATTTGAGACCGTAATAATTCCGTATTCGTCCTGTCACCCTTCATTATTAATAAAACCTCCCCTTTTTTGGTCTCTTTGACTTGCTTTACCTCTATGTTCAGTTCTTTGGAGTTTATATTCTTCTTCATTTCCCTAACGTTTTGTTTCCTGCCTTTACAATTAGGGCATCCGTTTCTCTGCCTGAGTTTGCTTTTGTCGTCCTATCCGGCCTCTTGTTGGCTTCCTGTTTCGGCACATGTAAGCTTATCCTTATATTAGTTTTGGTGAAGGACGTTTTGTTCGTGTAACATACAAGAACTAGCTGGTATCACTAGGACTTGATACTGCGGTTTTCTTCTCGCTACGATCGGTCGATTACTTTTCATCGTTCTTGGTCTGCTTTTTGCACACTAACTAGTAAAGGCCGCATAAGGTTTAATTCCTGTAATTTTTCAGTCTCCGGGGACGGAACCCCGGCTCTTGTCAGAGTTATGGACCTCACGGAGGACGAGGACACAATGTCCAATGTCTCAATGGAGTCGAACACCGACTCCACGTACTCAGACCCATCCATCAGGAAAATTGCAAACAAATGCAAAAGTTATGCTGAAATGTGTTTCCAATGTAGGATGGGTTACGAGAAACTTAAAAAAGTAAGCGAACTTTCTCAAAATGACCTTTATAAGTTAATAACTAAAATTAGGCAACATATGAGGGATACCCGCCCCCTGAGTATCAAACATAGGGTTTCGTCTAAGATCGATACGAGTAAAAAAAATGCTAGTCCTACTAACCTCACCGGTGCCGAAGCAGCAAAGGAGCTGAAGGTCACCCAAGGTGACAAACCGATATCACAAAAAACACCTCTTATTTCGACTCAAAGCCCATAGCAACCGAGGCCACCGACACCTATTTCTACGACCCTGATACCAGAGAGCGACAAAGTGCCGTTAAAGACGCCCTTCAAGCAGCTGACTTTTAAAAAGAACTTCAGAACCATCACATTAGACATGGGCCAACCACCACCAATCACTGCCAATCAATACGCACCCCTCCAGGATATCAACACGGAAGATGAGGACACCGTAAGCGTCGCTTCTACGTCCGCTTCGACCGGTGCCAGACGCAAAACCGTTCCAAAACTAAAGAAACGGCCAGCAAAGCCTAAAATCGTACCGCCACCACCCGTGGTCATAAAAGGCAGACCGGCAGACCATCGGCAGCTGATAGACGACCTGAAGGCTATGCATATCAAACAATACCAATTAAAATACACGAAGAGTTCCGTGATAGTGTATTGCAACACACACAGCGACCTTCACACGCTTAAGCGTACGCTGGACTCTGAAAAAACAGAGTATCACTCGTATGCAGAGACGCAGGAGAAGACCACGGCCTTCGTCCTGCGAGGCCTAGACGGTATGTCTCCCCCCAAGACATCATACTAGCCCTCAGTGACGAGTACAATGTAACACCTAAAAACGTATTTGAAATGCGTAAGACGCGCATACCGATGTACCTAGTAGTACTCGACACAAACTGCAATCTCAAACGCCTCATTAATAAAATAAAAAAGATCATGTGTGTACGCGTAAGCTGGGAGTTACCTCGATCAAACAAACCCCTTCCACAATGTAAGCGATGCCAGCAATTCGGACATGCGAGGACCTATTGTAACCGGAGGGTGGCGTGCAGCAAATGTGCTGGCGCACATGAAATCATAGAATGTAACGCCGACTTTCAAAAGTGCGTAAACTGCAGCGGCCACCACCGGTCCATCGATGAAACGTGTCCGGTATTTCTGTACAAAATTAACCTAATACAAGCAAATACAACCAACAGCAAGCCGAAACAAACATATCGCCCGGCGCCGCCCCCGTCTAAACCGGCCTGGAGAGGCCCCAACCCACTTGTAGCAGACGGCCAGGCGAGCCAAGGCCTAAACAATGGCCAGCGGCACGTAGAGTACCAGCAAGCTTTCCCCCGATACGTGGCAGCCGAAGACAGCAACAACAACCGCCTAATGTTAATCCTAATAACGCACATCAGCATAAGGTTAGTGGTTCTGTTCGTGCTAATATAAATAATGTAAATAGTAATTCTAATCTAAACATAGCAGACACAATGTCTAACCTTAATAATATTGTTTCCAAGATCAACAGTTTCATTAATCTTGACCAACTCTATTTGGCGTTGGATTGTTATTGCAATATGATTGAAGCATGCAGGGGCGACAAGGCTGAAATGATACAGGCCTCCCTTCGATTCTTTTCCGTTGACTATGCTAAGTTCAACATATAAATGCTTCAAATCCTATCTTGGAATTGCAATGGTATCAGAAACAAGTTGGGTGAGTTTCGTAATTTTTTGCATGTAACCAATTTTCAGATTATTTTTCTCGTCGAAACGAACCTGTCGCCGAACTTTACTCTAAGAGTAAGCGACTACAGAATCGAGAGATATGATAGGCCAGATCGACGCGGGGGAGGCGTGGCCTGCCTCATACATAGGTCGCTCCGCTACCGGCGCATATAGAACGCACGTTCTGCCATAGAGCATGTCAGTATTGAACTGGAGAGCGGCCTGTGTGTGTGGCGGTTATGCACTCCCGGGTCTCCGCCTCTTAGAAACCGATCTCTTGGCACTTCCGCCAAATCGAGTATCCCTGCTGATAGGGGACTTGAACGCCACGCACGCAAACTGGGGCGGCGTAACTAACAGCAGGGGTAGATTATTTAAGGGAATAATCGAGAATAACCTGGAAATGTCCTATCACAGAACACCTAATCCCACTTATCTTCGTGGAGCCTCCTTCCTGGACATTGCCATCACTCGAGGAGCGATCAGGACTTCTCAGCTACAAGAGCTTAATGCCCTAAACTCGGATCATCTCCCAGTCAAGATTTGCTTATACTGCAGGGACCCCTTGTCTAATGTCACCGTCGCAGTTGAACGAGTTGACTGTGATCCCCGAGCAGTTGACAACCGTCCAGGAGCTAGAAAGCGAGGTGGAAACTCTTACGTCAAACATCTAGCGCATCCGTCATGCTTTATGCACTATGGTTACTATGAGCCCTAGTACCCAATCCCTCCCGGATCACATCCTTAATCTCATAGCTTTTAGAAACCGATTTCGACGGCGATGGCAGAGAAATCGGACACAAATGGGATCCGCTCGCATCAATGCACTGTCCGAGGAAATACGGGGAAAAATCCTGGAATACAGAAATCAAACATGGCTTGCGTATATCAATACGATAAGCAGGGATGACGGTTCCCTATGGAAGCTGGCTAGGCGAGTCCGTGGAAGTACGACGCAAATGCCGGTAATAAGGCACCAACGCCGTGAATACGGCGACGACGCTGAAAAAGCGGATGCCTTTGCGGACTACCTGGGCAGCGTCTATAGCGCGACGTCTGACACCCTGCCTGACCACGACCTTATTACTCGAACTGTAAACACATTTAAACAGTGTAAATATCCTATTCCCCCGACGGTGCTTGAAAAGCTGAGAATCACTCCGGTGGTCATCCGCAAAGCTCTCAGCCGTCTCCCGAGAAATAAAGCTCCCGGCCCGGATGGTATTCCGAACTCAGTCCTGAAAAACTTACCCCAGAAAACCATAGTCCAATACATGCATATAATTAACGCGGTTATCCGGCTGCAACATTTCCCTGCGTCCTGGAAAATAGCGTGCATAATACGCTTTCCAAAACCAGGGAAATACCCAACTCAGCCTGCATCTTACCGACCTATATCGCTACTGAACACCCTCGGGAAGGTGGCTGAAAGGTTAATCTTGCCGAGGGTTATTAGGGAAGTCGATAAGCTGCAAATCCTGCCCCAGGAGCAATTCGGTTTTCGAGGTCGGCATGGCACCGTCATGCTGGCCGCGAAGATCGCGACCGATATCTATAAAGCCTTCACCAATAAACAGACAACTACCCTTATGTTGCTGGACATAGAGAAGGCGTTCGACAGGGTGTGGCACGATGGGTTGCTCTACAAGCTGTTGGCAATCCACAGCATGCCACTACACTTGACAGCACTCATCGCGTCATACCTTGCCGGGCGCGTCTTCTCTACCAAAATTGGTACGAGGATCTCTGCAAGCAAGAACCTGCTGGCGGGAGTGCCCCAGGGCATCGTATTATTGCCGCTATTATTCAATCTTTATATAGCAGATATCCCGTTAAATCCTAATACTCATAAAGCCCTCAAGCGGAGGTGGCGAAGAACAACTTACAGGAGCATATGCACATTCTTATGCCCTACTAAAACAAATAGAAAATCTCTCTAAATCATTCTAAAACCGAGCTTATAGTTATTACTAGAAAACGTAAAGACATTAATATCACTCCGTTAATGCTTAACAACACCCCAATAGTCCCGAAACCGAAGGTCAAATATCTAGGCATTATCCTAGACAATAAGCTAATTTTTTCCCAACACATACGCGCGGTAATTAGCAAAAACGCAATGATAAAAAAAGGGCTGAACACCTTAGGCCCTGCCAGGGCGTTCTTAAGTCCTGGGAATAAACTAACATTCCGGCCAGCCCTCCTGTATGGCGCCCCAGTCTGGTACTCTGTCGCCAAGACGCACAAAAGAAAATTACAAGTGATACAAAATCATTATCTAAGGGCCGCATTTTCACTAACACTCCGGGATCGTGTGCGGATCAAGGATCTGCATGCGTGGGCAAAGATGGAATACATCGATGCCCTCGCATGTGGATTCTTCGAGAGGCAGATAATGGGCTCTCCGGCTAATATAGCCGACATACGATACGATCCAGAAAATCCCATCCAACATGGCACAATATATCGAGAAATATCACTTTATTACCGACGGCTTATGCCACCTTAGACTGACTCCTTTCAGGAGTCGATTTAAGGAATACCACTTGCACAATTAGCCCTTAAACCACCCTTTTAACGCATGTTTATTTATGTAAAGCAGCTCCAAGTATCAGGAGCACAGAAACTTATCACCTCCTGTAAAGAACGCGCGAGATCTATTCTCGACAGGCCAATCCACGGCGTTTGGATGCGTGGGCGGGGCCTGCTAAAGGAGCTGGTCTTCATATAAATATGCTCTAGACAACGCAATCAATGCATATGATTCTAAGCCACCGAATCATCCCTTTATCCGCAGCCGGTACTGCGGTACTCGCTTATACTACCTGAAACCAATATTTTATACTTGAATAGACTTAACATGGTTAAGCCCCCACACCCTTTGTACATAGTTTTAATTATTATTCTGTCAATATTCATGTTGTATATATGTAAATAAATTGTAGCTTTATGACCTCCTGTTCTAAAGAACAGCTATTGTAGGGTTTTTTCATGTAGTTTTCCCTACGCAATAACCTATTATGTATAAATTCTGCAGCATTTTCGTCAAAATTGTAGGCTTTGTGTCAATATAGCACTAGTGGCGAGATAGTGTCGGGTTGGCGCCCTATTCCGAGGGTAACCGACCGACTAAAACCCTTTCCCCTTTGGAACCTAAGCAGGTATCTCTTCTCGGGACTGTGGTGGCATTACTTCAAGGAGAGGGTTACTTATTTTGGTGTTCGGTATTGCATTATTCTTTTTTAGATCTGCATTTTGGCCAGTTTAGTGTCTTTCACTTCTTTTTACGATAAGTATGTCTCTGGCCATTAGCTGAATTTGCTTTCAGCATTCTTCACTTCGCAACATAGTGTTAATTAGGTTTTCGGGAGTAATTTTTCACACTTTTTGCTCCACTCTGTCTCTGTTCGATCTCCATCTTGGACAGTGGAAAAACGTATGCTCTGCGTCATCATAGAGTCCGCAGGCATAACAGGAATCAGTGGTGCTCAGTTGGAATCTGTTAAAGTACGCCTCAAAGTATCCATGTCCAGTGAGTATTTGAGTTAGGTAAAAGTCAGTTTCTCCGTGCTTTCGATTAATCCAAGGTCGTATGTCAGATATTAGTTTTATGGCCCATCCAACCGTTGCGTTTTCACTTCTCCATCTCTGTTGCCATGTCTCCACCATTGATTCGTGGAACATTCTTTTGTTCTCTCTGCCTTCTTCCTCCATTCTGATACGTCGCCTTGCTAGCAGGTCTATAGGCGGGGTTCTTGCCAGGACTAGAAGGGCCTGGGTAGAAGTCATACGAACTGCACTGATGATCCGAATGGCGGCTCTTCTTTGCACTTTTAAATATACGTTTTGGTATATTTTCTTTTCCATCGCCTTTGCGCACATGACGGCTCCATATAGCATGTTGGATTGGGCTACCGAGGACAGTACTCTTCTACTACCCTCTCTGGGTCCTCCCAACTTAGGCATTATTCCCGTAATTGTATTTAGGGCTTTATTTGCTCGTTCTGTCGTTTTGTAAACATGGTCTTTCATTGTCATCTTACGGTTTAGGTATACCCCCAGGTACTTTAGGTATTCCTGACTTCTTATCTCCATACCTTCCAGTGCCAGTACGATATGTTTTGTTTTCCTACCTGCCGTTACCAATACTATCTCGGTCTTCTCTGGTGCGAGTCTCAACTTTCTTCCGTGTAACGTGTGGTTAGCTTTGAATTTTAGCAGTTCGGGATCTCTTGCTTCCACCAGTATTTCAATATCGTCAGCATAACCATCTGTGGCAACACCGTCTAGGGTATTTAGTCCCAGTACTTCGTCATAGTAAATATTCCACAGTGTCGGTCCCAACACTGATCCCTGCGGGACGCCGCATGTGACTCGCATTGTTCCATTTTTTCCTATCAGTAGAGTCCTGTCTTAAAAGTAACTGGCAATCATATTTTATAGGTATGGCGCTACGTTTCGTTTCTGTAGTTCGTTCAGCATTAAATCCCAGGGTGCTGAGTTGAATGCGTTTTTAACTTCAATCGTTATCATGGCACATAATCCCCGTCTGTATCTTGGTATTGATCTTACTTCGTCAATCTTCTCCTTTGCCTTTTTAAATGCGGTAATGGTCGACTTGCCCCCTGGAATCCGAACTAAGACTCGGAGAGACCCCCATTTCTACGTATCTATTCTTTCAGTCTTCCGAGCAGCAGCTGTTCTAACAGCTTCCCCAGCACGTTCAGTACGCATATAGGTCTATATGTTTTGTCCGACTGACCTGGTCTACTTTTTTTCTCGATGAGGAATAGTCTAGCTACTTTCCAGGGTTCCAGAAATGTTCCCGTTTGTAGCAGGTGATTCATCAACTCTAGACATATGTCCATATGGGCCGTGGCGACTGTTTTTATTGCTTCTGGTGGTAATATGTCGGGTCCTGGTGACTTTTTGTCTTTAATTTTTGATATCGCTTCAGTCATCTCATGCGCGGTAAAGAGATGTATTTCGTTTGCCAGCACGTTTTTTCTTACCCATGTTCCTACTTGTTGTGCTGGGAAGAGCATCTTCACAATGCTCGTTTACTCCTTGTCCGTCATGCATGTTGGTGGTTTGCACGTTAGGTTTTTGGTTACTATTCTGAAGCCTTTCCCCATATGTCAGTGTCTACCTCCTCTATGACCCTTTTCTAAGGCATCTTTTTCGCCCGGTTAATTGTCGTTTTTAAGGCAGCTCTATGTTCTTTGTAAGTTTCGCGACATAATCTTTTCCTCGTTTCATCGTTGCCCTTATTTGCTCTGACCATGAGTCTCTTGGTCCGAATGCATTTTTGCCGAGCCTCATCAACTCCTATAGTCCTTCAATACACGGGTTTTCTCGCGATTGGGTTCGGTTTTCTTCGGAATGCATTATCGCACGCTTTTTGTATGATTTCTGTGATTGCATCTGCTGTTGATGCCGTACGTTGTTTTGACAGAGATTTCCTTACTTCCTCGATTAGCTTGGGCATGTCCTTATTACTGATTCGCCACCCCTTGTTCGTTTCCCGTTCTGGGGCTTTGATTTTTGCCTTTACAGCGAAGCTTATGTATCTGTGGAGACACATACTTTCTGTTTCTAATACCCTCCAATCTAAGATCTTCTGTTTGGGAACCCCATAGGGAGGATTTAGCGTTGAAGTCGCCTCCTACTATGACTTCCTTTTGGTGCTTCCTCTCCTGTGTTTAATTCCTGTAGGAACTCCGTGATTTCTCGTATTGTTCAGTTTGGCGAAATATAACAGCTGTACAAGACAGCTAGTGGTGTCTCCGCCTAGACATACCCGTTGCCCCGACCCTGTGCTGTTGCTTCTATGTTTCGGAGATAGATGACTGCGTCGAGCCTGCTGACTGTTGGTCATTGCAGGTTGGTCACTTTTCGACAGTTTGGCTCAGATATGAGTAGTACTGATGAATTTTCTTCTTCTTCCGCAATTTTAAACATCAGGTCCATAGCTGCTGTCCCCCTGTCGATGTTTATTTGCATTCGTCGTAGTCCTTCGTTCTCCGTTATGGTCTTGGCAATTATCGACTTCTTTCTGTACATTGGCCATTACGCTTGAGTATTGGTCATCCTTCTAGCGTCGTTTATCATCTTACGGAAACTGGGGCATTTCGTTGAGCCAGCCTTGTGTCCTTTCGTTTCACAGTCCCAACAGAAATGTTCGTTCTGACACTCTACTGCCTTGTGTCCTGCCACTCCACAGTTAAGACAGAGCATCGTCCTATTAGGACCATTGCACTCCCCTGATCGATGTCCGTATTTTAGGCAGTTATAGCATCTTTGCACTGATACTCTTTCCAGTACTCTACATTGACGCCAACCTATTCTGACATGTCCCTTATCCCGCAGTCTGCTCGCCGAGTCATGGTCTACTACGACGATTGCCACTTGCCCCCTTCCCCCCTGCAGTTCGGCCTTAGCGATGTAACGTATGCCTTTTGCTTCGTTGCTTCAACAGTACTGCAGATGGCCTGCACAGTAGTAGTAGTAATAGTAGTAGTAGCAGTAGTACTAGTAGTAGTTTTTTTTGGTAGGGTTTAGGAAATGCATTCATGCCCATCTAGGATTGTTGTTCTAGCATCCCAGATGAATGGGACTCCGTCCCACTAAAACCCTTTCCCTACTGTCGTCTTCCATTAGCATCCTCCCGGAACTGCTGTCAGCATTACTTCAGGAGGGGAAGCATCTCTCTTATGTTCTTTGCAATACCTGATATCCCTCTCCTTTCTATCGATTACTACTTTTGCATATCTACATACAGCGTCCCAATTTTCTTTGCTACGTAGCATTATGTTGACAACATTATCGGGGGAAAATTTTCCTATATGTATTTCCGCGTTTGTTCCATCAGTTACCCATCTGTCGCACTCAAAAAATGTGTGTTCGACAGTGTCGATTTCACCGCAATAAATACAGGTATCTATATCAGCAACTTTAAATCTTGTTCTGTACGCTTGAAAGCACCCATGCCCGGAGAGCATCTGGGTCAGGTAGTAATTTACCTCTCCATGTTTTCTTTTTAGCCAGGGTTCCAGATGTGGTATAAGCCTTTGTGTCCAGAGGCCAGTTGTTTTATTCTCCAGCCATTCTTGCTGCCACTTCTCAATGGTCCTATCTCTTGCCAGATCTCTCCCCATACTTTCTTGCATTGCGCATCTCTCTTCTGCAAGTAGGTGAAAAGGCGGTGTCCTTGCCAGAGCCACTAGTGCTTTCGTCGATGTTGTCCTGTACGCAATCGTTATTCTTATAGCTGCTTGCCTTTGCACGCTTAGTAGCCTGTCTTTACATATGTTCTTCCTCATGGCTTTCCTCCAGATTGGCGCCCCATACAGTACGATAGACTCCGCTGTCGTGAAGAATATCCTCAAGATGCTTTCCCTGGGCCCACCTATATTAGGCAGCACTCTGCTGATGTTCCCGATCGCCTTGGCGGCGTTTTCGGCCACTTTTCTAACATGTTGCCCCATTTTCATGTTAGTGTCGAGGTATATGCCAAGATATTTCACCGTCTCTTGGCTTCTAATTACAGCTTCTTCAACCTGTATATGGATTTCCCGGACAGTCCTTCCTCCTATCAATAGAACTACCTCGGTTTTTTGAGGTGCTAACTCTAGCTTCTTGCTTCTCAGCCATGCCACTATGTCCTTCATTACACTATTTGTAGTTTCTTCTCTGGTCTCTGCCGTTTTTACTCGTTACCATAATTGCAATATCATCCGCGTATCCTATTAGTTTAACGCCGTTTGGGACGGGCAACCTCAGCAACCCATCGTAGTACGCATTCCACAGGGTGGGACCAATCACCGACCCCTGGGGAACCCGGCAGGACAGCTGAACCCTATCTTTCTCACCAACCAACAGAAATCTATCCTCTAGGTAACTAGCTACGAAATTATACACATGGGCTGAAACGCGTTTGTTCCTTAGGTCTTCTAAAATTCCACCCCACGGCGCAGAATTAAATGCATTACGTACATCTATTGTTACTATGGCGCACTTCTTCCAGTCGTTTTTATTCTTTGCGGCTTCTGCAATTTCCTGTACCTTCTCTAGTGCACTGATGGTCGATCTCCCTTCCCGAAATCCATGCTGATTTTCGGACAAGTTTCCATTCCTTTCTATGTCCTCCTTTAATCTACCCAGAAGTAGTCGCTCGAAGAGTTTTCCAAGGACAGTTATCAAGCAAATAGGCCTATACGACCGATTATTTTGTCCCGTTTTACTCTTTTGGATAAGAACCAGTCTCGCAGTTTTCCATTCCATGGGGAAAACCCCTACCATCTAGATACGGTTAAGCACTTCCAGCATTTTCTGAGGATAGGTTTTTACCAGTGCCTTTATAATTTCGGGTGATATTGCGTCCGGCCCTGGAGCTATTCTTTCCTTTATCCCCTCACCGGCTATCAGCAGCTCTTCAGCAGTCAGGGCTTGTACCCCCTCTTCACCGATGTTCATCTTTTCCCATTTCCTAATCTCATGCTTTGGAAATAGTTCGCCTGCCACGTCCAGTTGCTGTTCATCTGTTAAATCCAATGGCATAGGGCGTCTCATCTTGTTCATGACGATCTGGTAACCCCTGCCCCAGGCATCCCGCTCAACTTCCTCTATCACTCTTTTCCAGGCGTTTCTCTTCGCTGCAAAAATTTCTTCTTTAAGACATGTTCTGGACCTTCTGTATCTTTCGACAATTCCTATTTTGGCAATTTGGTCATTTTTCTTATTTGCCCTTGTCATCATTCTTTTGGATGCAATACATTCTTTCCTCTTGTTTGCAACGTCCTCGTTCCACCAATATACGGTTTTTTTCTTAGTGGTTGATCCCTTTTTGGTTAATATTTTGTCACAAGCTCCCGTGTTAATTTTAGCGAGGTTTGCCGCATCTACTACTTGTTTTCCAACTTCTTCGATCATTCTCACAAACTCCTGCATTACTTCTTCGATTTTTTCTTTTTTAACTATCCACCCACTAGTCGTCCTGTTGTTTCGACTGGGGTTATCTCGTCTACCTACTTCATACGCTATATGTTGGTGGAGACTAAGGGTCTCTGCATGTAACACCCTCCAGTTGGTTATAGATTTGCTTATTCTGCTGGTACTGAACGTAATGTCTATATGTGATTTGCTGTCTCCCCTCACGAATGTCGGTTCTTCTCCTCGATTAATTATTTGGAGGTCTTCTTCTGCTAGCCATTCAGCCAATATTTCCCCTTTACGATCCTCCGTGCGAGATCCCCATAGGCAGGACTTAGAATTAAAGTCTCCTCCCACTATTATTTCCTTTTCCTGTTTCTTCATATCCGTTCTTAGTTTCGTCAGGAACTCTACAAAAGCCTGTAAGCCCACATTTGGAGATATATAACATCCAAAAATTACTATCTTTTGCAATTCGAGCCATACATAACCATCTGCTTTCCCATTTCCAAGTATGTTAAGTTTTGGGTTTCTTGCTATGATTGCCACATCTATCCTATTATCTATGTACATATTTCCTTTTATTGCCTTTTTCCGATTTGGTTCGGCTAGGATAATTATATCGGTGTTTTCATCTTCAGCAGTCTTGTACATGAGATCCATAGCCTCTCTTCCCCTATCTATGTTGCCCTGGATTAATCTTAACATAGGCTTGGGATTCTGGCTCTTTTTTTGTTCTTTGTTCCTCTAGAAGTTTCCTGTATACATGGCATTTCATGGTTTCCGCTTTATGGCCTTTTGCATTACATAGATAGCATTTATCTTAATTTCTACACTCTTTTTTGAAATGGCCTTGTTCTCCATATTTATGACAGTGTTCCGTTTTATCTTTTTTCCCACACTCATTGGCAACGTGTCCTACTCTATGGCACTTAAAGCATTTAGGCAGAGTCTCGATTTCCTTAACCCGCCACCTGTACCACCCTTCCCCTATTACCCTTTTGTTTCTTAGCATGCTAGCTGTTTCAGCATCAGTTTTAACAAAAGCGTACCTTTGTCCCCTTTCATTTGCTGCGTCGGACAGCTTAACTTCAAAGTCGCTATGTTTTCTAATTTTATTTATTTCGTCCTGCAGAATTTTCAGAACGTCTTTTTTTTTCGTTGTTTCGTCTATATCTAAGATCATAAACGATTTGTTTTTAAGTTTTGTGCATATATCTGCCACTGCCTTCATTTTAGTTGTGAGAACTTCTACGAATTCCTCCCTAGCTTTTTCCACATTGCCCTTAATTTTAACTTCTACTTCCCCTCTGGAAGTTTTAGAAATTTTTCCCACGGTCACCCCCTTGGTATCCACTGTTTCTTTCATGTTTTTTATTATTTCAGCGTATGACTTCCCACCTGTTGGCCTTAGTATCAAAGTCTCTTCCTTTGTCATTTTACCTCCATTCGGAATCATCCTATCCCTTGCCTTTATATGGATTTCTGTCTGTACTCCTGCCTTCCGACTAGTATACTCCAAGAGCTTCCTTATTCTGGTATTATCTATATTTTTGTCTATGAAGCACGTTGGCATCTGACTTCCATTTGCTTTTGCGACCTGTAATGTATGGTCCAGAATATTTAGCAGGTCCATTTTATCATTAGCCGGTTCTCGTCCTGTTTCGGTCATTATCATGTAAGTATAACTTTCTTCATCTTTTGTGGCATATTCATCACCTATTATTTCACTTGCCGTTTTTCCGCATATCATTTTTCCTTTTCCCAGTTTTCCTTTTTCCAGCAGTTGCTGTAAGCTTTGGTTTTTTTCAATGTGCCTTTTGACGTCTCTGTCTTCTATGCCCTGCCCTTCAATGAGAATTATAATTTTGTCTCTATGCTCTTTATGCTCATTTGATATTTGACACATTCTATATACCTCTTCGGGCCAGTCGCGCTCAATGAATTCCTGCAGCGCCGCTTCTTCATGCTCTTTAGCAAATTCTACTTCGATCTGGTTGATATATTTGTTCCTCTCTTCTTGCTGCCTGCTTACTGTCTGCGTGCTTGCATCACACCCCTGTTTACCTATGCTCGTTCTATTTGTTTTCATTATCGTTAGCTTTTCGAACATCTCGTCAATAAAGCTCGTACTAGCCACCATTAAGTCGGTCTAGTTTACTCGCCGCATTTTTGATTTCCTTCTTAGTATTCGGCACCTCCAGAAGAGTTGGCTGGAGGTGTTTTGTCTGTACCTCACAGTTCTTGATTATATCTTTAAGAGTCTTGTACTCCTTTTCCATTCTGGATCTAAATTTCTGGTATTCAATATCCTCTTCAGTAGGTTCTTCTGGTAAATTCATCCGTTTTCTTTTAGTCTCCCTATTTATGTCGGCACTGATAGCCTCATTTCTTTCCTCCGAGCTAAGCTGTCTCAGATATCCTGATGAGGCGGAAAAAGTTCGGCTTCGTATTGGTGACCTGCCGATTGAATCTTTCCTTTTAAAGGGGTCAGTCATTTCTTCAAGGACGTTGTCGTATTCATTTCTACCTTGTCCCGTTTTATAGTTCTATTCCTTGTGTTCCTTTAAATTCCATATTCTGATATTTCGTCCAAAATCTATTTCCACTGGTAAATGGTTGATTGCCCTCCCCAGAATCCGTAGGGCAGTCCTCCTGAGAGGAGCGGGATTCCCCGGACTTGCCGGAACCCGCCTGGGGTACAGTTTTTTAGTTTTGTCTTCCATTTTCAGTTTTGATTTCTTGTTGGTTTGTTCGGGTACCTTCCCTAGATCGGCTGCCTTCTCTACGGCTTGCGAGCCCAATCTGCCCGTTATTCTGTGTAGTGTGAATGGGTGTGTGTGCAAGTGTGTTCGTGTAGTAGGGCAAGAGTGCGTGAGTGTGAGTGTCAATGAAAAGTGAAACCCCCTAGACCTCGTTTCCTAATAGCATCGGGGTGGGAAGAGGACAAAAGTGGGCCAAGGAAGGCCGGTAGAAAGATGAAAGGACCTCACACAGCAGCTGAAAGAAAAGGTGTGAGGACGAAGAACAAGCGAGTTGGTCCACGAAGACGGTTTTTGCAAAAAATTTTGGGGGTATTTATGCCCCCTGACCCTACTTATAGCCGCCTCTAACCAGGGTTCCAGGGAATCCTGGTCGCTCCTCCCATCCGCCACCCGAGAGGACGCGCTCGGTAGCCAGCTCAAGCCCCGTAACAGAAGT
>MU182871.1:119471-133174 GCA_016904865.1 Pissodes strobi | reverse complement strand
TAGTAGTAGTAGTAGTAGTAGTAGTAGTAGTAGTAGTAGTAGTGGTCTCATTCTTGCAATATACATAAAACGTATGATGGAAAATTGCTGCGGTTGTTATGAAACCTAAACTGGGCCAAGCCATGGCTGTAGATATAATGACTCGAATGTTACTTTGGTAGATTTTTTATACAGAAAGGACAAGTGCCCTGTGATGTCGGAGGGTTATCAACTTGTGTTGGTTTTATACATTTATTAAGCATCCATACTGCGTAGTTTATTTACATCAACAATTTTATGTGGGTTAATATGAATATTTTCTAACATATAGTAAGATAAGTTAGTTACATTTAAATTGCAATATTTTTTCTTATCTTCAACTGTGCTAGACACTTTTACATAGTATAATGTATCATCATAAAAAGTCCTTAAATCTAAATCCTGAAGTAATCTTAACTTAAAATTTATGAACTCATAAATATTTAAAATATCTTTCGTCACCTAAACAAAAACATAAAGTAATCAAGCTTTCTGTACTTTTCACTCTAGTCACTACTTCGTCTAATATCTTAAAATCATTCATATAAAAGGTTGAAGCTCCATAACGATTATCTTCGAATGTATTGTAACAGTTCGATTTTGACAATTTTAAAATTCCATTTATATGCCGTAGCTAGGGAAAAGGATACTGTATTTTGCACGCATCGGTTCATTAGTTCTAAATTTATTAATTGATTTGCTTGAAAATGCTGCTTTCCTAATATGAATTAACTATATTTTAGGTATAGATTAGCTATATATTTGTATTAGCTTTTAGAATCTGTTGTAACTATTTATGTTAGTTGATAGACGAGGTACCTTATTATTAAGATAACTTGGCTTGATTTGTATCATATTATCATAAACAGCCAGCAAATCAATTTATATTTTTCAGAGTTTTGTTAGTGAAGCCTGCAAAAAAACGCTGCATTTAACTGGTTGATCCGTATTTTAGTAGTAGTTTTGTGACCTCCGTGACGGAGTAATAGGAATGTACTGCTTCTCGTAGGATCGGCTGTCGATTTAAATTTTTAATAGTTTATCGTTTTGTTAGGGCATATTCTCTATTATTTCGTGAATCCCTTGATTTCAATGCATTGATTGTGTTGCCATCATGACAAGCGAGAGCTCGGTCGCATAATATCTTCTAATTATTCCATGGATCGAAAACGGCATGTTTCCGCCCCTCACTACTTGTGACGCAGCATCGAATCTCGAAGGCAAATTGACGAAAGGAGTGGACGGCCTTTCACGAGTTTGATCGGAACGTAAGAGGAACGTTTGCGAGTATAGCTAGAAACTTCACGTTTTAGTATTGTGCTATAATACAACCCTTTTTGATAAGGGTCTATTGTGTTGTTTCTGCTTGTGTCTTATCACCGATTTTTCGGGCTCCACATGCTGTACTAGGTAAGCATTTTCTCTGGATTTCTTTTTCTATGGCCTGTGAAGCACGTGACCGCCATGATGCTATTTTTTTTTTGTTTCCATTATTTATAGCGGCTTCCACGTTCGTCCCATAAGACCGAGACCGTCGAATATCTCATACTCACGTCCGAGTTTGAGGTAAATATCGCTACCGTTTTGCCTAAATTAATGAAATTGATTGCTTATCTGTGTTACCTTTTTTTGTGCACATAACGCCATTTGCTTTTCCCATAGGTTATCTTATCTAGACCATTTTATCTGATCCGAATTTTTATTTTAATGCAACTTTAATTTTGATTATATGGGGAAGTTTATATATTCTTGTAGGGGTGATTTATACCTATCTTTTTATATTTAAGTTGTCTGAACCTTAATATCTCTTTTATTTGCTTTATTGCATTGCAAGTCCATGGGTTTTTTGTTTGGGAAAAAATGTTTTATAAAGAAGATGTATCTATGCAAAAGGGGGGTCTATGATTTTCATTAAAGTAAGGGGGCTTCGTTTAATGCGTACTGGATTATTTCAGGGTTTTTCTGGAGGGCCAGAAGCAGGGCCACAACTTTTTCTGGAGGGCCAGAAACTTTATTGGCCACAACTTTTCCTGGAGGGCTAGAGGACTACCACTTTTCTTCTGAAGGGCCCCAACTTCTTCTGGAGGGCCAGAAGTCTCACTGAGAGACTACACCGTTTCGCAGAGGGCCAGAACCATCATCGAAGGGCTACAGCCATTTGGTTCCCTCACGAGATGCCGTCGAGAGCCGTTCCTGGGTATCTCTACGTGCCAGCATCTCCACCAGAGTTCGACGAGGGGATCCGGGTATCGTACTATAAGTTTTGTTCCTTCTGTTTACCATTTAGTATAACCACGCTTCGTTTTCCTTTATTCATATAAGTCAAACATTGAACGCCGAGTTTTGAGGTCGCTCATTGATTTCAATTAATTTAATTTACCTTTACTCACTGGTTTATCGAACCAGTTAATCTGATTGCTTTGAGTTGTTTACCCATTTTAATAAAAGTCAAGCGCTGGCTGAATAATTTCCTACATTTCATTTATTAGTCGAGTGATATAACCGCTCGGAATTTTACCTCATTATCATATGAATCAAGCTTTCCATAGTTTTAATCTAATCTGGTGCTTTTATTAACTTCTCAAGTTTTCTTTTATCTAATTATTGTGTCCGCTCATCGCGGCATATTATCATTGCGGCACTCGAAATTAGTGCAGCTTTAGTGCACGCTTACCTAGTTGTAATTAGGTCAGGTGACGTCAAGTGATCACTTTGATAAGTAGTATTTAGTGCATTAAGTAGTAAGGCATATAGAACCAAGTATTTTCAACTAAATTGGTCTCGGTACAATCTTCACATTGTACTCTGTTCATTTCATCAATTACATTAACAGTCATTTGACATTCTTTCGTCTGTACTTAACCACATTTTAATTGAACCTTTTTCTCCATATAGATTGTTGCTGTGTTTGCTAAGAAAGAACTTAGCAAATATATTGTTCCTTAAATTTTTAGAGTGTGTTTTCTTGATAGGTTAGGTTAGTTGATTATAGCGTCACAATTTTTCTAGCTTTCGGGATAGTTTGAAATTAAGCATCTGTTGATTTTTTGAGCTGACCTAGTCACCCTGCACAACACCCGCAGAGCTTTTCCGTTTAGCTGGCGAGAACGAGTGGCGCTCAAACGACCACACGACAAGGGTCGGGCTTTGTAACGCGAATCTCTCCGGGGCTAGGTTCCTTTTTAATTAACAAAAAAAAGAAATAAATAAAATCTTTACTTTCATTTTCAACTTCAATCAGAAAAACGTGTAGCAGTATAATTTTTATCACCGGATTCTTCAACAATGCTCTAACAGCAAGTAACAAAGAATATCCAATCAGGTTCGGTAATGAATATAAATATTTGTTCTTCTGGGAGATTTAATAATTTGTTAGTAATCCTAACACAGGGCAGCAAACCTCGAGCTATGATAAGTCCAGCAAAAATATTAAAATTTTTGATGGAATAATGAACCTCTGCTAAAAATTTGGTTTCTTTCTTGATTTCTGCATTACCTCTCATTATTATACTGTCTAAATACCTCCAATGTGGCGTTGAGCAGCATAAGGAATAAGACTATAACTTGGCATGGTTTCTAGAGTAATGCTTGCACTTAACTGGAAATATTCTCATTGAAACAATCTGTGTTTGCAGAAACAATAATGTAAGGTGAATTAAACGATTTCATATCTTGTGTTTTTTGAGAAGGTAATATATATAAACCATACAATTCTATATTAATTTTAATACAAGAATGTTTCAAGAGACTGTTTCCTATCAGGTGGATAATATTTGGTTTAATTTCTACCAAATATAACTCAACATTTACAAGATGCAATTTTGTTGAAAGTCAATAAGTAATTATTCTATTTTTAAAAAGCAATTTTTGCAATTTTAACTCCTGCTTCTATTTCGCTACAACATTAATTATATTTATGTTTATGGCTTAACCTAGGCGAATGAGAGGAAACGTTTTCACCGCAATCTTGTATGCGTAGTCTAAATAGTTTTTCCTTTATGGTTCGAATTACTCGCTCTGCAGTAGATGTTTTTAAGACACTAAACGTGCTATAGTTATGTATCTAATAATTCTTCATCAAAATTTGAAATAGGGGATTATAGAATTCTTTCCCATTATCAGAAACAAGTATGATACCTATATAATACCGTAAACCAATGATTATCCTCAGTAGGTATACGGTGAGAGTTTATCGAGAACACATCTTCGAGCAAAGCTGTATGCCTGTCTAAAAAGCTGTCTATACCGGTCTAAAACTGTACCAGACCTGTCTAAATCTGTATCATACCTGTATCAGACCTGTACCAGACCTGTCTAAAGCTGTATTAGACCTGTCTAAAGCTGTATCAGACCTGTCTAAAGCTGTATCAGACCTGTCTAAAGCTGTATTAGACCTGTATCAGACCTATCTGAAGCTCTATCAGACTTATATCAGACTTGTCTAAAGCTGTATCAGACCTGTATCAGATCTGTCTAAAGCTGTATCAGACTTGTATAAGACCTGTCTAAAGCTGTTATTTGGTTTTATTTTAATTTTATTTCACTTTATTTTGCTTAACTTTATTTTTACTAAATTTTACTAATACTAGTATAAAATAATATCAAATATAAGCAAAACAAAGCGCAGTGTTATTAATCAGCTAAACATATTCGTATTATGTCATCAAATTTAATTTCAATACAGTAAGTACAAAACACTTACATTCACACCACAAAAACGGAAGCACAGAAACCAAAGTTCAAACTGCTCGAAAACGTTTATCAATTATTGATAATAATGAGCTGGAACACACACACACACACACACACACCCCTATACACATCTTACGAAAGCTGTGGGGACTTGTGAATTTTTAATGAGTTGTGGTGGTTTTGAAACGAAGATAGCCATCTTGTTGTCCTTTTCTCGCTGTTTATGTAGATAGCTGTAAAATTAATTTACACACCGTGGAATCCGAATAAACTCAACAAAAAGTTGTGGGGACGCCCTCACAACAAATGGCAAACGTGCTTGTGTATTTTGGTCCCCATAACTAATGACAAACTTACATGTGTATTTTGGTCCCCGTAACTAATGGCATGTCAAATGTGTAATAAGGTCCCCATTGCTTAAAGCATGTTAACTGTGTAATAAAGTCCCCATTGCTTAAAGCATATTAACTGTGTAAAGAGGCCCCCGTACCTTAAGACATGCTAACTGTGTAATGAAGTCCACACAGCAAGGCCCAAATTAGACAGCTTCTAAAATAATCAATAACAAATTTTAAATAGATCTGAGAGTGTACATCTTGTACTCCAGAAAAATATTTTCTTTCAACATTCGTGGGATAGAAGTTGGTATAGGTTCTTTCACCCCATGGTACGGGCCAAGAATTCTTAAATTAAAATTAGGAAGAATCAGAAAAATATTTTGATAAAATGAAAGATTTTATTTAGAGAGAGCTTTTTTATAAAGTAAAATATTTAGAGAAAAATAGAAAATTGCATTTAGAATACCTGCTCTAACTTTTATTTCATGCACAGAACTACGTGCCAGAGATATGGATATAATGTGCTAACTCTCAACAGGGTCAAATGCTGATCCACTGAAAATGACCTAGTAAACCGTAATGCTGCTCATACCTACGCACTATTCGGTAACACAGGACACTCCGCCAGCTACAAGGGCTGCTCCAGCTTAACGCCATTCAGATGGACTACAAGGAATCCAAACATGGGATCCGAGAGGAATAACCGAAAAGTTCCAACCCCCAAAGCTGAACCAAACAATAAGTCTACTGGGATAAGGACAACATGATAAGGATACTGACGGCCCAGCTAGAAGGCCACATTACCAACCAGGTCCAGCAATCTTTCAAGAACTTAAATGGCTAGACAAACACCGCTTCATAAAATAGAAGTCACAGCATCCAGGGGCGTAGACAGAAGATATAGGAATTGCTATTCTAGATCACTCGATATCTTGGCTTTTTTGGTGACCAAATCTCCAAGGACCACAGGATCTCATTCTCTAACTACGACATTTACATACACGACCACCCCAGAAGTACCTTGTGACATTCCGTTTTTGGTCTTTAATTATAATTAAGTTTTGGTACCAGTTGCTATTTTTCGTAGTGCTGAAGGTAATAATTGATTGATGCGCGCGTCTTATGAAATCCGTTTTGATTAGAGCGACAAGGAACGGAGCAGTAACATTTTTGGTGCACGAGCTCTTCGGTGACGACGCGAAGGGGTCGACTCGTTTCGCGAGAAAAGGATCGGTCCTTTTCCAGAGAAGCCGTTTAAGGAGGTAGTCAATTCTAAAATTTGTTTACGCCGAGTTAGTCTGTGACGGATTTTGTCGACTAGAGGGTAGTTATTCCCGTTTTAGCTGTAGCGCTTCGTTTTGATTAAGTATAGTATTGTACCATACGGGATAATCTTGCGTACGCAAGGATTTATAAAACGGTTTTTAACATTGAAAATGTTTTTGTTTTCCCATTATGGGGTATCAAATCACGAAAATGTTCATGTTACATTTGGCACATCACGTAATATAAGTGAGAGATCGTGTTGGTCCGTTTCTGAGGCCGGAATCAGTTCAAATGACAAAAATAAATTAAAACTAACTGAAACTAACCGGAAGTTGAGTGAACGACTAACCCAGACTAACTAAAAGTAACCAAAAGCACAAAAAGGGTTAAAATGAATCGAAACAAATTAAAAAAATAAAAGTAGGTTAGTAACTCAAAGTAACCGAAATTTGGCAAATAACCAAAACTAACCATAATAATTAAAATTGGTTATAACGTATCGGATCCGGTTCAAATTACTAAAATAAAATGAAACTAACTGAAACTACCCGAAAGTTAATTCAACGACTAACCTAAAGTAACCAAAAGCTCCAAAAAGCCAAAAACGTATCGGAACAGATTAAAAATATTAAAGTAAGTTGAAACAAACCAAAACGAACTGAATTTTGGCGACTAACCAAAACTACTCAAAAACATTAAATTCGATTATAACGTATCGACGCCGATTGAAACACTAAAATTAAAACTAATTGAAATTAACTGAATATTGATTGAACGACTATCTAACCCAATCTAACCTAAACAAACCAAAAGCGCCAAATATGGCTAAAGCGTATCGAAACAGATTAAAAATATTATAGTAAGTTAAAAATAACCCAAATTAACCGAATTTTGGCGATTAACCAAAAACATTAAAATTGGTTTTAACATATCGGAAAGTTGATTGAATGACTAACCAAAACTAATCAAAAGTAACCAAAAGCACCAAAATGGGTTAAAATTTATCGAAATAGGTTACACAAATTAAAGTAAGTTAAAACTAACCAAAACGAACCGAATTTTGGCGACTAACGAAAACTAACCAGAAACATTATATTTGACTATAACGTATCGGAGCCGGTACAGATGAATACTTTGGATTCTTGACAGTGAGTTTCCAAGGTCGAATCACGAGACGGAAGATTTTAGTGAACGTCACGACATGGTTTATGCATAACTGATTATAACGTATCAGAATCCGCTCAAATAAGAAAAATAAATTGGGACTAAGTGAAAAAACCGAAAGTTGATTGGACGACTAACCAAAAGTAACCAAATGTATTAAACTTAATTATAACGTGTCGGAACCGAGTCAACTGACTAAAATAAGTTGAGACTAAGTGAAACTAACCAAAGTTGATAGACGACTAACCAAAACTAACTAAATCTATTAAAATTGATTATAACGTATCAGAAACAGCTCAAATAAGTAAAACAAGTTGAGACTAAATGAAACTAACCGAAAGTTGATTAGACGACTAACCAAAACTAACCAAATCTATTAAAACTGATAACGTATCGGAACCGGCTCAAATAAGTAAAACAAGTTAAACTAACTGGAAATTGATTCGACGATTATCCAATACTAACCAAATTTAGTAAAATTGATTATAACGTATCGCAACTGACTCAAATAACTAAAAAAGTTGATTCGACGATTAACCAAGACTAACCAAATCTATTAAAATTGATTATAACGTATCGTAACCGGTTCAAAAGACTACAATAAGTTGATATTAAGTGAATCTAACCGAAAGTTGATCAGCAGACTGACCGAAACTAACCAAATCTATTTAAATTGATTATAGCGTATCGGAACTGACTCAAATGACGCATAATCAGATGACTAAAATAAGTTGAGACTAAATGAAACTAACCGAAAAGTGATTGGACGATTAACCAAATCTAAACAAATATATTAAAATTGATTATAGTAAATCGGAACCGGCTTAAATAAGAATAATAAATTGAGACTAAGTGAAACAAACCGGAAGTTGATTGACGACTAACCAATACTAACCAAATCCATTAAAATTGATTATAACGTATCGGAACCGGTTCAAATGACTAAAATAAGTTAAGACTATGGGAGACTAATCGAAAGTTGATTGGACGACTTACCAGAACTAATCAAATCTGTGAAAATTGATTATAACGTATCGGAACCGGCTCAAATAAGTAAAACAATTTGAGACTAAATGGAACTAACCGAAAGTTGATTAGACGTCTAACCAAAACTAACCAAATCTATTAAAATTGATTATAACGTATCGGAACTGACTCAAATGACTAAAATAATTTCAGACTAAGTGAAACTAACCTAAAGTTAATTGAACGACTAACGAAAACTAACCAAATCCAATAAAATTGTTTATAACGTATCGGAACCTGTTCAAATGACTAAAATAAGTTAAGACTAAGTGAACCTAACCGAAAGTTGATTCGACGACTAACCAAAAATAGTCTAATCTATTAAAATTGATTATAACGTATACTAACCCAACTAACCCAAACTAAACGAAAATTGATTAGATGACTAACCGAATGTATTAAAATTGATTATAACATATTGGAACCGACTCAAATTACTAAAATAAGTTGATACTAAGTGAAACTAACCGCGTTAGACCGGGGATTGAGAGACGAATCGAATGCAGTTTTTACAACCACCACTAATGTTATAAATAGTAAAAACAATCAAACTTGCAGTAAGTAATATGCATTTATGTGGTATATCTTGGTAAACTAAACTTGCGTAATCTGTTAAAAGTAATTTTTTACAATAGATTCTGTTAAGGGTGGGTAAGGGTGACTTTTAGTTTCTCACGACAGACTAGTCGTGTTTCATATCGTTAGATCGAGGAATGTGAGACGAATCGAATGCAAATGGTCTTTTGCTTTTTACAACCACACTTATAACGTTTTAAATTGTAAAAAAGAACGAGACTTGAAGTAATATATATTTATTTGGTATATTTTGGTAAAATAAAATTACGTAATCTAACCTGATCTAACCCAAGCTTCTATCAACTATATATTTCCACACAATTATGAGTTTTCTCAGATCTCAAATTTAATAAGCGCTCCATTTTGCTTCGGCATTTTCAATGTCCCCCGGTTGCAGCTTTGTGAAGGACTGTGAATTATTTTTCTGGTGAAGACCGCCGTTTCTAGCGCTTGTGCCGTGTAGTGTGCCCTCATTCTTTTTAAGAGAGGGCGGCCCCTGGGGTAGGAGATAGCTGTTTCACCTGACGAGAAAGCCTTTTCACCAGGCAGAACCTTGGTGGTTTGCTTATTGGTCTGGACAGCGGTCGTTTTGGCCTAGCGGAGCTAGCCTACATGGTGTGACCAGTTCGTCCATCATACCGGCGAGACGCGTTGGACTTCGGAGGGTATTTTCCGCCCAACCGGGTTGGAGCACTTTGGAACTTTGGGGAAAACAAAAAGTTAAGTGCTAGGCTAGCTTTAGATTTAAATCATTGTGTTTGAAATATTTTCATTTTATCAGTTGCGCACCATATTTCCAATTAGGTTAGTGCTCTCTATTTATCATAGCGGTTTACATGATCACCAACTCGCGCAGTGGACCAAACACCTATGTTTCCTTTTTACTACCCCAATAACTCGCGGGGGATCTTAAGCGTTTAAGTAGTACCTACTGCATTTCTTTGAACTTTAATATTCATAGAGTTTGGTCAACCACTGATAATTTTTTCCGCCTTTATACTTATAGCTAAGTCTATTGTTTTATTAGATAGTTTAGTTTTTTGGGGTGCTAACCTCCCTCCCTCATTCCGGGGGAAAAAAGAGAAACTTATATCGGAATTTTGGGCATTCGCCATTTGCTCATAGGCTATTGTCTGTTCACCTTTTTTATTATTGGCCCAACTAGTGCTCTTCAAATAAAGAGAAAGTATTTGCGGCGTTTTATTTGGCTTCACAATCATCGGCAGTTTAGAATTTCAGCAGTTCCAGATCAGTCTTGGCGTTCTCTTCGTTTGTGATATTTGCCGGCAAGTTTATCTGGAGGAACTGAGGTCTTGCAGCAAGTTCCAAGAATAACGCGGGGATCTCCAGTTTGGTCCGTAACGAACTCGGTGGCGCCAAAAGAACTCTCTCCGGAGCAGCGGGCAGATTGCGCGCACACTTTACAACTTGCTACAGGGCCTTGCATTCCGATCTTATCGGGTGTTTACTTTAATGAAGGAGATCTAGTCGAATTCGGTAAGTGGATATTAATACTCCTCTCGGTGGAACTCGTCATAGCTCCACGAGCATTGAACAACTTAAAGGAATAAAAAACATTACTTGTTTAAACAATAAAAAAAATAACTTGCGGATTCGTAGCGCTCTTAGCGCAACAGAAGAACATAGATAGATAAACATTTATTTTCAACATTACATTATTTGTATACCTATAACCTAGTGCAAAGTGTATTAGGTGTCTGTATAGCGAGTTTCTTGTGCGCACTGTATTATGCTCTAACTCACTCGCGGACTAAACATTCTAGGACGCGGGCTGATGTCGGCCCTAATTCGCAAAAGGTAAGCAGCAATGATGTCCAATCAGAATTCTATGGGATATATCCCTTTAATTTGGCTACGTGGGTTGTTCGCCAGGTTTGTTTGTGCTTTGTTTCTAGTTTTCCGGGTTGTTTTATGAGAAGCGACAAGGCAGGGAAAGCATGAAAAAAACCCTGCTTCACGTTGGACGACACAACACTTAACACAGATATATACAATATATACAATTATGTTATTAGGCTTTGCCTTGGTCGAGGAGAATATACACATATTAACAGAAGAACAATCATCACTACGTTGCCATAGATAATGTTGAGATTGAGCCTGTCACTATTAAGGTACAAACCCGCATATAGGCGGTAGATATGAGAACAATATACAAACTGTCTCGCGAAGACTTGCTGCAGACCTAGGCCGTCGACCCAGGATCGTCATTGGAGACCTAAATTGCAAGTCGGCAGACTGGAATAGCCGATTACACAAAAAGGGCAATGTTATCTCTTCAATGGTCATCCCAAAGGACCTACAGCCAGTCCTGTTCTGTTTGTCTCTCAGCATTTAGATTTTCCATGAAATCGACCAACATTTAATTTATTTGCTCCATTTCTGCCGTTTGCTGCCGTGTATTGACCATCAAAACGGTCTCGTTGACGTACTTGTTTGTATCGTTTTCTCTCCTCGAAGAACAGTTCACAAGTCCCGTCCATTCACAATCCTACTTCTGACACCAAGTGTTACGTTTTTCCTGTGGGTTCTGACAAAAGCACAATTTTTAACTTTTACTATTTTAAAATAATACTCCCTTTGCTCTTTATCACTGTATAAAATTAAACACTCTAAACTATTTTTAGAACTTTACAACTGCTGGATCTTTACAATTCAGCATTCAATGATTAACTAAAAACTATACGCGTTCTGCGCGCTATTTATATCCAGTAGAATATGTCTCGGGATTAATCCGGAAGCGTCCGCCGGCGTCTGTATTATTCTCACCCTGCCGCACTATATCGGAAACCTTCTCGGTCGGTGATGACATATACGGAAAGCTTAGTTGTATAAGATAGCACAAAAACATCCAAATGGTCGCTTGCCGTGACTTTAAACATGCTACACAGGCCTGTAACCGAGTTGAGAGATCGCCCGTCACGGTGTTAACAAGTGTTGCGATGCCTTGATTGTTTATAAAAAATGATAATGCAGTTTTCAGAACTTGAGTTGAGCTATTGCAACCGCTATTGATGAAGAGTCTGAGCTAGGTGGTCGGCCTAGAGTATTCATATAAAAATGTAGAGCCCCTTACAAAGATGCAACCGGGTGTGACATTAAAAATGCCGAAACAGAATGCATCGCTTATTAAATTTGATATCTGAGAAAACTCATAATTGTATTGAACGTAATAGTTGATATAAGTTTAGGTTAGATTAAATTATATTACGCAAGTTTAGTTTACCAAAATGCATATAACTTCAAGTTTCGTTAATTTTTTACAATTTATAACGTTAATTGTGGTTGTAAAAACAAAATAACATTTGCATTCGAGTTGCCTCTCAATCCCCTATCTAACGATATGCAAAACGACTAGTCTGCCGTGAGAAACTAAAAGTCACCCGACTTAACCAACTTAAAGTAACCGAAAGTAAACCGACTAACCCAACCAAAAAGGGCTAAAACATATCGGAACAGATTAAAAATATTAAAATTAATTGAAAGTAATCCAAAATAACCGAATTTTGCCGACTAACTAAAATTAATCATCATCATTTAAATTGGTTATAATGTGTCGGAACCGGTTCAAATGACCGAAATAAATTGGAACTAACTGAAAGTAACCGAAAATTGATTGAATGACTAACGAAAAGTAACTAAAAGCAGCAAAACGGGTTAAAACGTATCGGAACAAATTAAGAATGTTAAAGTAACTTAAAATTAACTGAATTTTTGCGACTAACCAAAACTAACCAAAAACATTAAAATTGCTTATAACGTACCGGAACCAGTTCATATGACTAAAATATATAAAAACTAAGTGAAATTTACCGAGAGTTGATTGAACGGCTAACCAAAACTAACCAAAAGCATAAAAAAGGACTAAAATGTATCGGAACAGATCAACAATTCCTAACACAATTTAATGTAAAGACTTACTTTTAGCAGATTACGTTAGTTCAATTCACCAAAATACACCACATAAATCATATTACTTTAAATTTCGTTCGTTTTTACAATTTATAACATTAGAGGTGGTTGTAAAAACCAAAAAAAAACATTTGCATTCGATTCGCCTCTCAATCCTCGATCTAACGCAATTAGTTTAACTTAGTCTGAACTTATTTTAGTCATTTAAGTCGGTTCTGATCCGTTATAATAAATTTTAATAGACTTAGTTAGTCGTCTAATCTACTTTTGGTTAGTTTCACTTAGTCTCAGCTTATTTTACTTATTTGAGCCGGTTCCGATACGCTATAATCAATTTTAACAGATCTGGTTAGTTTTGGTTAGGCGTCTAATCAACTTTCGGTTAGTTTCACTTAGTCGCAACTTATTTTAGTCATTTGAGACCATTCCGATACCTTACAATCAATTTTAATAGATTTAGTCAGTTTTGGTTAGTCGTCTAATCAACTTTTGGTTAGTTTCACTTAGTCTCAACTTATTTTACTTATCTGAGCCGATTCCGATACGTTATAATCAATTTTAATAGATTTGGTTAGTCGTCCAATCAACTTTCGGTTAGTTTCACTTATTCTCAACTTATTTTAGACATTTGAAACGGTTCCGATACGTTATAACCAATTTAAATGTGTTTGGTTAATTTTAGTTAGTCGC
>MU182871.1:57555-103806 GCA_016904865.1 Pissodes strobi | reverse complement strand
AGAAGGATCCACCATTGCCTCGCAAAATCTGGCATTACAATTCTGCAAACTGGGACGATCTAAGGGAGTTCTACCTAGATTTTCCTTGGCTCGACGTCTGCTTTGCCATTGACGACCCGTCAGACTGCTGCGAAGAGATCATGCAAGTAATCTCCTCAGGAATCGAAGCATACATCCCAAATTCCATCAAGTTACCATCAAAAGGAAAGCCCTGGTTCGACAGAAGATGCGAAAGAGCTGTAGGAAGGAAACAGCAATCCTACAAGTACTGGCAGCAAAATCAGCCCGCTGAAAATCGCAATTATTTTGTCGAAGCAAGAAACGAATGCAAACGTGTGATCTGCACACAGTCATGTCAATGGTTTGAGCTTCAGCCTGGGAAATAGCTGCATGTTTGCCTAGCTCTACCTCTTACCATTTTTGTTCCATGCGGCGGCTTCTGTATCGTTTGGTCACCACCTGTATCAATCGATACCTAGCACATCTGTTCTCCATCTCCAGTATTATTTGAAGAGGTGGCAGATTGAGGTGACGCTCAAGCACTGCCGTAGGAGTAGTGCCGAAAGCAGCACTGTGTGCTCCATGTTTTGCCACAAATGCGTCTGCAGATCCATAGTAACAGCTTCGTTTTTCCGACAGTTTTATCCATATAACAAAATATAAGGAAAATACGATTCAAAAAGTTGCCGCTGTTAAAATTAAAATTGAACTGAAGATGTGACCTGTAACATTCGGGATATTTTTTATAAAGCTTATGCTGTAAAAGGAACAGTAGATATTAAAACATTTTTAAATCTTCCTTGAGTAGTTTCATCAATATGAAGATTAATAATACAAATTGATCTTAAATGTACAAGATAAAATAATAGAAAATTTATTGAAGCTGATAGACATTCAATTTAAGAGGTTTTCATTTAGTAATTCCTTTACAAATCAAGAAAGCCAAATAGCTTTTACTCGTAGGAAGGTATGATAAGCTGAATCAAATTCACCCAGAGCAGTAAAACAAATGAACATTATTGCGTCGGTGATGAGTAATTTTAACATCTGTGACACAAAACCATTGTTGGCCATCATAATAATATGAACATAGGAAAGTTCGAAAATAATTCAAACATAAAACAACCATTACTTTTAATAATGTTACACATGAGCTATCAGGTGCAATCCTCAGGATAAACGCTTAGAAATCGCCTAATATTTATTTAAATCAAAAGATTAAATAAAGGAAAATTCGTGTCGTTAAGAATCATCTTAAATGATTTAATCTGTTTGACTTCAAAGCAATCTGGTATCTGCGGAGCGATTCAAACTCAAATGTTGAAAGAAATAGGCCCAAATGAACTATAGGTAATCCTCCAAAAGTTTCAAAAGTTCTTACTGATACTGTGAAACAGAGTCAAGGAGCCAATACATATAACAAAAGATGATATACTTCTTGCCTATTTTGCAAAATACGCCATGATCGTTAAAGGATAATCTTTGAAATCTACGTTAAGTATAGGAGAAATGTTGATATTACTAAATATCTAAAACTCATATTATTCGTTAAGAAGAATATAGTACGATACAGAACAAAATAATCGAAAGTTTTTGCAAATGGTAAAATGATTTCAAATTTACCAATGACGCACCATTTGAAATAAATTTGTTAATAAAAAAATATTGCTAAGTTTTAGTATATCGGGAACCTGAGCAAAATGAACTATCGAAATGACTCCAGATGATATGAAAGATGAGACACTAATTTTTAATTATTGATGTTTTCGATTCTATAACCCATAAACCGCCTACATTTACAATTATAAATAGAAAGAAAATTAAATTCGAAAATTGCCAAATACATTTGTAGTTAGTCAAAATAAACTAAATCCAAAATGGACAGCTATAGAAAAAAACCTTTTCTATCCTTGTAACGAAATATTAGATCTATTTTATATTTCGTTGTAACTATATAAATGCATATTCAAAGGTTGAAATGCGAATCTTCAACCCCAAATAGACCCATTTTGTGATTAACAGACCCAATAATTAGTTAGCTGAAATATGATTTATGATTCGAAGGTTGGCAGCTTGACACCATTTAGTTCCGTTTACTAACGCTGCGCTGTTCGTTATATACAATATTACTTGCAGCTACTTTCTTTTTGTCCCAAATTGTACTGGCTGAAAACTGAAAGCTTTTTGCTTTGAAACATTTGTAATGGACGTTTTTGTATCGTATGTCGGTTTCAATTATGTATTCAAGGGTGGTTGGTTAAATAATTAAACGAATGTTCTTTGATTATATACTGTAGTTATTTTGCTTTGTTAAAATGTATCCATTTATGCTTAATACATGTAAACGGTGGCCCATTTATTAAGGTCCTAGAACTTGTCTTATAAAACTTAACATTAACAAAAAAGCTTTATAAAAAAGTTACCACCTGTTATAATTATTGATTCAGTTTCATCAATCAAGAGTAATGAAATAAAGTTAGGTACTTCTTTTTAAATGGAACATTTTGCATTTTATTTTAGTTTTGGATAGCCCCTTTAAAGACAACATTATATACGACCATGAGCGTGTGATATACCATTACGAACTAAAGAGCGAGTGTATTCAGTAATGAGGCAATGATTTAAGCGTCATATATATATATCACTAATAACTTTTAAACTTTCTATAAGCGTTTTATTTTTTTTTTAAAATAGTTCTTTTGATCAGAGTTATGTGTTGCTGACAACACCAGAAGTTTTCCAGAAACTGCTTTATCTGCTTTGCTATTATATATCAAGTCGTTTTAAATGATTGTTAAAACATTTATTCATTGCTTAAAGCTTGTACTGTAAAGACGTATTTAGAAATATAATTGTTTTTAAAAAATCAGTTTCTTCTCCAAAGAACATAAGTGGCGCAGTCGGTAGGATAGTGCGGCAACGTTTTAATCGAATCGATCGGTGAAAAAAATCGTGGCTTGGGTTTCAACCTTTTGGCGCTATCTCCAAAAAATTTACGTTCAATGAGAGAACTGACAGCCAGGCAGTCAAGCAGCAAGAATCGGGAAAGGACAAGAAGAGACAGACAAACGCGTGTTTTGAATCTGTAAGTGATTTTTTCCTTTTCAGCTTTCCAATTTGGTCAATTATTGATAGTTCGCGATCTATTTTAAAACCATCTATTGCCGAGCAATATTTTTCCCATTGTATATATATCAATTTAATAATACGATCAAAACAACCGTGGGAAGCGAAACTACTCGTTTTCAAGCGTTGATACCTTCTTTCTCGGAATTTCAGTCGACGCACCATATTAATTTCATTTTATTCGACTTTCACGATTATAGCACTTTATTTGATGTTCAATTGTTTTTTGCTGAACATATCCGAATTCGCGGAAAAAATTACATAAGATGTCTATTTCAGTTTTTTTATAAAAGTACAGGGAAAGTCAAAAAATCGTCTTGTCTAGTCCTCGTTGGATAACCCTGTACAACATTTTTGGAAGATAACGAGACACAAAATGAGCAAAAAGAAAAGCTTATTTTATATCACACTACTAAGACCTGCCATAGGAGTATAAATGAAATGAAACTTGCCCTTACTTCCAAATATTACTGGCATAATATGTCATCAGATATCGAAACATTTGTAAATAATTGCGAAATTTGTTTAAAAAATAAATACTATCGCAATCCACCAGTAATAAAATTCAATCTTACTCCTACTAGTCCTAAACCACTAGATCATATTCATATGGATGTATTTAAGATATCCAAAGAATCGTTTTTGGCAATAATTGATACATTTTCTCGTTATGGTCAAGCCTGTCATCTAAATAGCCTTACAGGACTCTCGATATTGGAAAATTTATTAATTTTTATCACTCATCACGGATTACCACTAAAAATCACTAAAGATTGTGGTACGAAGTTTAAAAACAAAGAAATGGAGGACTTTTGCAAATTATATAAAATTGACCTCCATTACACAACAGCAGAAAATAGTAACTCCAATTCTCCAGTTGAAAGATTCCATTCAACTCTTATCGAACATTACAGATGTTTAAAAGAGGAAAATTCCCACCTTACACCTATTCAATTGATTAAACGCACAGTTTTAGCATGTAATAATTCACGAAATATACACCGTTTGAAGTTTTAAAAGGCCATATAAATAGCCCCAATCCTTTCGATCTTAATAATCATATGATTGTCTCAAGTTACGTTCAAAATCATAAAGAAACCAACTTGCTTTATAGAAAAACCCAAGAAATTAATTCCCAAACGAAGAAAAAAATTATTACTAAACAAAACGAAACACGAAATGAACCCCCGAATCAGACCCTGTCTATATAAAAACGAAAGCTAGAAATAAAAATCAACCTAAGTTTAAAAAAGCGGAAATTAAATATCAGACACATAATAAACTAATAACTAATAAAGGTATATATCACAAGAATATTGCTAGAAAACCAAGAATTAAAAGAAAATCGAATTTTCAGGATAAAAATGGAAAGGATGACACAGATCCTGATCCTGATCTTGCTATTCCAAGTACTTCAAACGAATAGCCAATCCACTGATATTCAATTAACCACTATCAAGAATCCAACACTTCCTATACAATTAGGACAAGCTAAACTTATTTATAGTAAACATACATTTTTGCATTATGTAGATTTAAACCCAATAATTGTACAGTTAAGAAATATGGAAAAACACTTCTTGGTAATTAGGAAATATTTAAGTCAGCAAGATGTAACCCCATGTCTTATCACGGTTTTTCAGAAAGTATTTTATTACGTACGGAATATCTAATGCAAACTACGCAGGAAAAGCTCGAAAGCCTTTATCCACATATTCGCAGGAGTAAAAGAGGCTTAATAAATATAGTAGGTAAAGCTAATAAATGGTTATTTGGGACGTTAGATGCTGAAACGGAAAACGATATACCATCATGACTTTGGAACGGAATCAGAAAAAAATTATAATTGAGCTGAATTCCCAAATTTCACTCTCAAAAAACATAATTAGTAATTATAACAAGACTATTTCCGTTTTATAAAATAACCAAAAGAAGCTTGAATATAGTTTAAATATTTTTCAGGGAGCTATTCAGAGTACTATTACAGATCTGAGAACTATATTAGCTTTCACGGTATAATCTACCAGATAAATTTGGATTGCCAAAACTTAATAACATTTATAGACAACTTAGAGGATGCTATTATGTTTTCCAAATTAAATGCATTGCACAATTCGATAATATCAAGTCTCGAATTACAAAAAATGCTAGAATTTCTAAGCGGAATGTATAATACGAATGAAATTCCTAATTTTAAAAATATACTCTCATATTACCAATTATTTGGTAATCAAGTAACTTTTTCTGGTACTAAGTTGATATTCGCTATTCACATACCTATCCTTAGACCTGAAAATCTGAACCTATATCACCTTTTTCCTATCAAAAAAAACCAAAGAGTATTTATCCCAAAATATCCGTATTTGGCTCAGGCAGACGAAAAAACAGAGTTTGCTGAACAAATTTCTCCTTTACTCGAAAAAACCTACCATTGTACGGAATATTTCCACCCACAAAACCCATGTACTCTTCAGCTGTTACAAGGCTCTCCAATTGACAATTGCCCAATTGTCCAGCTCAAAACACAAGAAACGATATCCGAACAAATAACGCAAGAAGAAACATTGATTCTTCCAGCCACAAAGGAAAAATCTTTTTCAAATATAAGTCCTATCAACATATTGAAATTAACCTGCCCACATTGATAAAAATCCCGAAAACTTGTGAAGTAGGGATTAAAAACAAAAAGTTTATCAATGACCTCCACATTACACAAGGGAATCCTACCCGAAATCCAAATTGAATGTCTGAAAACTGAAATAACTTATTAAATACTGAATTTATCATAATTAAATATCGAAGAAATATGCCACCTAAAAGACCTATCCAATCACCTATCACCTATAAAAGAAACGTTCGATGGACCAATCGATGGATTCCCAATTGCCTATGGAGTGATCCTGCTATGTTTGGCCATCATCTTGCTCCTCGTATTACTTCGGCAACGGAAAAAAACTAATTTTGGCGTTCCGAAACCGGTACCAGAGAGGAAGAGAAAGCCCCCAAAAGGAAGAAATGGAAGAAATCAATTTGGACCCTTCCGACCCTTCAAAACCAACATCCGTTGCTTTTTCATCCTAAGGAGGGAGGAGTTGTGTGTACAGAAGTTGCTGACAACACCAGAATTTTTCCAGAAACTGGTTTATACGCTTTGCTATTATATATCAAGTCGTTTTAAATGATTGTTAAAACATTTATTCTCTGCTTAAAGCTTGTACTTACTGTAAAGACGTATTTAGAAATATAATTGTTTTTAAAAAATCAGTTTCTTCTTCAAGGAACATAAGTTTAGTTACTGTTCTAATTTTATATTAGGTAAAAAATGACGCAGTGCTGCCAAGTTTCACACTGCTATTTTATATTTTTTTGAATTTTAGTTATATAGCATTCTACGGATATGTGACTTGCCGTTTTGACGATTGTTTTCATAAATTGGTCAAGATTCAAATTAATATTCGAGTATTCACAATCCTTTTAGAGTAATGTTACCAACTCGCAGATAAAAAATAAAATTAGACATTGTACAATGTTGTCAAACTTCTGAAAAAATACAGTAAACAAGAACGAAAAACTAACACTATAATTTTGATAAAAAATTTGCCACATATTTTAAATAGAATAATTACCTCTACCAAAGAATATAATATGGTATTTAAAGGTACAACTTTGATGGAACAATTTAATTTAGATTTTGGTGAAATTTATCCATATATTCCTCCAATTTGGTGGAGATATATAGACGACTCTTTCTTAATATATCAATATAACGAGTATTTTCTAAATCACGTTAATACAAATGAATTTACTATACAAACTGAAGCTAACAAACAACTTTATTGCTAGATAATCATATTCAAAAATATTTAATGAATTCTTACACAGAAATATACAGAAAACCTATATACACAAATATATTCTTACATTAAATCATCCCCAGATAACACAGCGCCTTGTAGGGTGGGAACCTTGCTGGCTCTGAATAGGTGCACTTGGGAAGCTGCGTGATAATACCGGAGGGCATAAGAAAGATCCAGCGGAGGAATCTGTGTGTCTTCGCTAGGGATGCGGGGCTTGCTATTGTTATGGCAATGACACACACACTTAAGGGAGATAATATGGCACTCGACGAGCAGTGTGTGCGCGGAGATGTTGATTGACACGGTTCTTAAAGAGCTGTAGGTTGTAATTTGGTGGAAACAGATGTCCTGGGAGTGAGGTTCACAGCAATGTAGTGCGCCACACAAAGGAGTCCTTGTAAAGTGACGCTCTAGGTGTTTCCAGTTGTACAACGAAGGGGTGCGCTCTTGCCGTCTGTCGCGACTGTCTGACAGGCGTTGCCGGGAGCGGGATGGGGCGAGCCAAATCCTAGGAACATCTGCCGTGAAAAAACAGTTTTTTTTTTAAATAGCAGTGGCACAAGGGAGATCCTATGACGCTCGACGAGCGGTGTGTGCGAAGATGCTGATTGACACGGTTCTTGAATAGTTGTAGGTTGTAATTAGGGGAAAACAGATGTCCTGAGAGTAAGTTCCAAAGTGATGCAGTGCGCCAGATAAATGAGTTCATGAAAAGCGATGTTCTAGGTGTTTCCAGTTGTACGACGAACTGGTGCGCTTTTGCCGTCTACTATTATTGTCTGAAAGGGGTTACCAGGGGTGGGATGAGGCGGGCCAAATCCTGGGAGCATCTGCCGTGAAAGTATCTGTAAAACATGAACATCCCGACCACATGTCTGCGGTGTTCCAGACTATCCAGATTCCGAGTCAAATACGGGTAGCCGACGAGACGCACAGCTCTCTTCTGAATGGAATCCAGCAGCTTTAGGGCGTGCTTTGGTGCGGCACCCCAGATGTATGAGCAATATTCTAAGCACGGTTTTATTTGCGCTATGTAGAGCAAGAGCAACTGCTGCGGTGTATACAGTGTTTTGTTGCGAAACTGCACATCAAGCTTCTGGGAGGCTGATGTTGCGATGTTAGCAACGTGGGCAGGGCAGGACATATTGCTGTTGACCGAGACACTCAGCAGTCCGATTGACGAGGAAGAAGGAATGGTCGATCCTACCATAATGATGTCAGAGCCCGCCGTATTGGCCCTCTTGGTAAACGTGGCTGATTGGGTCTTTGCTGCATTGAACTGGACAAAATTTCTGTCACCCCATGTTTGAACTTTCTCCAGGTCTTGATTAATTGCTGTAATCTGCTCCTGTCTGCGGTGATGTCTCAGTCGCTGGTAAAGGCCCTTCTGATCTAAAGTAGGAGACAGGGGTACTGTCATCCGCAAAACTGTAAACAAGATTATTCGTTTCGGTCAGCAGGTCATTAATATAGATGAAAAACAGAGTTGGTGAAAGTATTGCACCCTGAGGCACGACCGCGTTAATGGTGAATGTGTCTGAGATGTGTTCATCAACTGCAACGTACAGAAATCGGTTCTTAAGAAAACTGGTAACCCTGCTGCAGAGAGAGGCTGGCAGTTCGAAGGTCGGCAGTTTGTTGAGCAGTCTGTCATGCCAAATTCTGTTGAATGCTATTGAAATGCCCAACGCAATTCCTCGAGATTCTCCGTAGTTCTTAATTGCCCTATTCTATATATGAGTGACCCAGCCAATGTATCCCCTGTTGATCTCTCTTTGTGAAAGTTTTATTGGTTATCGCCAATTAATCTGTTGGTCTCGAATTACTTAAGTAGTTGCTGATTGACTGCACGTTCCATATACCAAAGAATCGTGAAATGGGGTTTTTCCTACTGTTTTCCCCATGTTTCTACCCCTCACCAATCCCTATCCTGGAAAATAAGACGACAGTTCTATTGCCATCCGTGTTGTACTTGTTAAATTCAAAACTTCTGAAAGGCTCTGCCTAAGTAGAATAGTTATGTTATTGGGAATGGTACCTTTCTGCTAGTCGAAACATGACTAGAGCATTACAGCGGCTCACCTTTCTTTAAGTGATGCGTGCCGGGGGGTCTCAGAGGCGCCCATAGGGCGTTCGTAGCCTGTCTAAACGCATTTACTTAGGAATGTAGTTATGTATAGTAGAATAGGTTTAACATGTCATAGTCATTACCCTTAATAAATGATGTTTTGCTTTGCTTTGACTGCACGTTCCATGACTTTGGAGATTATTGGAAGCAATGCAATTGTGCGATAGTTTGAGGGCGTGGTTTTCATCCCATTTTTTGGAACAGGTTGCTCTTTAGCGACTTTCCAAGAAGATGGGTAAATCCCTTTTCGGTAACACAGAAAAAAAGTCTGAAAAAAATGGGTATTAGTTCGATGGCGCAGTTCTTTAACACGATGGCAGGTATTCCGCCCGGTCCTGATGTGTTTTGGGTATCTAGTTCTTTGAGGATTTTACGAATATCACGGTGATGATACTTAACTTCTGCCATGGCAGTATTGATGTTCGATATGGTGAAGATAGCCTTGCCTTGGAGGACGTTTAAAGTAGAGGGCGATGAAAATATTGTGGCGAGCATGTTTGCATTATCCTTGGCTGTAGTCGCCGTGACAGAGTACAAATAATATCGAGTAGATTCACTCAGCAAAAACCGTTTCATGTTTTTGGATCAAACGCAAAAGCCGCAGCACGGTAAAAAGTTAGTTTATACTCTACTTGCAGCAGCTAGCAGGCTGTGAGGGGAGATTCAAAAAGTATTAGCTCTTGCAAAATTATTTCCTCGGTTATTATTTGATACACGATATTTCAAAGGACGATTAAGGTAATTTTTAATAAGTGATTCAAATGAATAAAACTATGTAATAAAGTTATACAAAATAGTAACGTATACTAAATTCAAAAACATTATAAATAAAGGTAATACCTATTAAAATAATTTATTTGACAGCTTGTAACTTGATTCATCTATTAAAACATGTATAAAGCAGAAGGTTCAAAGTACCTGACAAATATTGTGGGAATTTAAGTATAAAAAGGACATATTAAGCTAGTAAAGTAAATTTATAGCTTCCTAAAGGTTTTACCATTTCATTACTCGCGCTACGAGTATTTCTCTCACATTTTCGGCGAAATCGTCAGTTTTCGGAGATGGCTTTGCGAACGGAGCTGTCCTCCACTACTCTAGCTGACTTATTTGGCGTCCAATTAGAGAATTTCTCTCATCGCGCTACGTCTGCCGTAGTACCTTTAACATTGAAAATGTTTCTGTTTTGCTGTTATGGGGCATCAAATTGCGAAAAACTGCATGCTACATTTGCCACACATGATGTCATATGCGTGATGAACTACTAACCCAAATCAATCAAAAGTAATCAAAAGCACCAAAAAGAACTAAATGTATCGGAACAGATTAAAAAAATTAAAGTAAGACTAACTCAAATTATCCGAACTTTTGCAGCTAACTAAAACTAACCAAATACATTAATAATGGTTATAACGTATCGGATCCGGTTCAAATTACTAAAATAATTGGAACCAACCGAAAGTTGATTGAACAAGTAACCAAAAGCACCAAAAAGGGCTAAACCGTATCGCGCAAATTAAAAATATTAAAGCAAGTTAAAATTAACTTAAATTAACCGAATTTTGGCCACTAACCAAAACTAACCGAAAACATTAAATTTTATTGTAACGTATCGGAGTCGGTTCAAGTGACCAAAATGAATTAAAACTAACTAATTAAAGAAATGCCTTTTTAACATTATAATATTTTTAACATAATTATAAAAAAATAAAAAAAGGTGCGGATATTAAGACCTAAAAAATTACCCTCCACTTGTAGATAGGAAAATATATTAATATATAACTAGCCATGGCGTTGCGGTAGATAATAATTCTAACCTGTTCCGAATTGTTTTAGCCCGTTCTTTCGCTTTTGGTAACTTTTAGTTAGTTTTGTTTAGCCGTTTAATTAACTTTCGGTTAGTCTCAGTTAGATCCTATTTATTTTAGTCATTTGAACCGACTCCGATACGTTATAATCAAATTTAGTGTTTTTCGCTACTTTTGGTTAATCGCCAAAGTTCTGCTCGTTTTGGTTAGTTTTAACTTACTTTAATTTTTGTAACCTATTCCGATACGTTTTAGTGCTTTTGGTTACTTTTGATTAGTTTTGGTTTGTCATTCAATCAGATTTCTGTTAGTTTTAGTTGGTTTTTATATATTTTAGAATTTGAACCGGTTCCAATACGTTACGAGTATAATTAATTTTAATGTTTTTCGTTAATTTTTGTTAGTCGCCGAAATTCGGCTAATTTAAGTGAGTTTCAAGTTACTTTAATATTTTTAATCTATTTTGATTTATGTTTTCGTTTTTCTGGTTACTTTTGGTTAGCTTTGTTATTCAATCAACTTTCGGTTAATTTCAGTTAGTTCCAATTTATTATAGTCATTTGGACCAGTTCCAATACGTTATTATCAATTTTACTGTTTTTGGTTAGTTAAGGTTAGTCGCCAAAATTCGGTTAATTCGGGTTAATTTTATCTTATTCCAATATTTTTAATCTATTACGATACGTTTTAGCAGATATTGGTGCTTTTAGTTTCTTTTGGCTAGTCATTCAATCAGCTTTCGGTTACTTTCAGATAGCTCCAATTTATTTTACTCATTTGAAGCGGTTCGCATATATTATAACCAATTTAAATGTTTTTGGTAAAATTATGTCTGTCGCCAAAATTAGGTTAATTTGGGTTAATTACAACTAACTTTAATATTTTTAATCTGTTCCGATAGGTTTAAGCTCTTAGTGCTTTTGGTTACTTTGACTAGTTTTGATTAGTCGTGCAATCTACTTTTTGTTAATTACAGTTAGTTTCAATTTATATTAGTCATTTGGACCGATTCCGACACTTTATAACCAATTTTAATGTTTTAGGTTAGTCACCTAAATTCGGTTAGTTTGGGTTAGTTTCAACTTACTTTAATATTTTTAATCTGTTCCGATACGTTTTAGCCCTTCTTGTTGCTTTTAGTTACTTTTGGTTAGTTTCTCAATCAACTTTCGATTACTTTCAGTTAGTTCCAATTTATTTTAGTCATTTGAATCGGTTCCGATACGTTATAATCAAATTTAATGTTTTTGGTTAGTTTTGGTTAGTCGCTAAAATTTCGTTCGTTTTGCTTAGTTTTGACTTAATTTCATTTTCGTAACCTGTACCGGTACGTTTAAGCCTGTATTGGTTAATTTTGGCGAGTTTTGGTTAGCCATTCAATCAACTTTCGGTGAGTTTCAGTTAGTTCCAATTTATTTTAGTAATTTTAATCGATTCCGATACCTTATAAATCAAATTTAAGTTTAAGTAAATAAACTAGCACGATCTCACACGCGTATGATATCATGTGTCAAATGTAGCATGCACTTTTTCACGATTTGAGGCCCTATACCTACTAGGATAATAGAAACATTTTCAATGTTAAAATATAAGAGTTGCTTTAAAAACACAAAAGGTCATGTGAAAAATTCGCAATTATTATTAAAATATAAACGGATTTTTGCTCACGCTAGTGGTCACGGGCATTTTATTTTTGCCGTACGTGTTTTCTTTTCTCACTATTGTCTTTATTATTTTGGCCGCGAACGAGATTGATCCGGATTCGCTTCGAAGGTAAAAACTGTCGGCGAAATTAGAAATTTGTCTCGAGTGAACCAACCGTATATACTTATTTATACCGTGGCCGTGATGCCACGTTCGTCTGTCAAAGGTGGGAGAGACGTTTTTGTAAAGTTATTATTTAAAAATAATTTTTTATTCTTTTAGTTTAAAAAAATTATACAAATTACTAAGAAAGATAAATAGTGGAAGGTCAATTGAATCATTACAAAATTATCTAAGTAAATATTTCCAGTGTTATCGGTGCACAATTCTAGCCACTTAATGGTAGATTGCCTCACATTCTGAAAGATTTTATTGTCTGCTTTTACCAACTCAATTCAAGCCCTTAAGCCTTCTAAATTACTAGATCATTCCTTGTAGACTCTATTTTGTAGAAAGTAGCAAGAGTTTAAGTCTGGCGATTTAATCTGCTTATTTGTAAAAGCCTTATTTAAATAATTCCTGATCACAATTTAAAAGTGAGCACCCTGTAATACGCTTCTATTGCAGGAATAATCTTTTGTGTCAGTAAACCCACATATCTATTCGTTAGTGTAGGTTACCATCAATGTAAAATAGCTCAATTATGACGTTATCGATAATGCCAGCCAGATCATTATCTTTTTGGGCTCTTTGAGCGAGTGATTATGACAAAATATGTTATTTACACAGTCATTATTTTTTTGGGACATCACACCATTTCACAAAATTGTAATCTCCTATCAAAGATCTTTGAAAAATATTATAATCTCGAATATCCTAATCACTAGTAGATACTTGGGCTGTGGCTTGTACGGCCAATAATACATTTAGCGCTTTCAGTCTCAAGGTATTTCTTTATTATTTTTGAAACTCTTGGCTGAGTAATAGAAAAATGATTTGGGAATATTCCATTAAATAATGTACATATTTCTTGCTGCATTCGTCTCTTGTCCAATCGCGATAAGAATATCAATTCTTTCCTTCACAATCAGATGAACCATTTCAACCTACTAATTTTAAAATCAAGTTGTTAACCAACACAACACTTTAAATATTTAAACGACAACAGTGAATGGCATGTAACATAGAGGCCGTAAAATACCATGACAACCAATTTACCAATGTCGATATAAAGAACTACCGATTGGATTAGAAATATCGATTTTTCTCGAATATTTCATTATGCAACTACTAAGAACTCGAAGAAGTCATGAAAAACATATTCTACCATCAATACAAAATAACAAATAGACTTTCAAATATATTTTTATCCGATAAACACTTAATAAAAACATTACTTATTCCATAAAACTGAAAGGACACACTAAAGATGCAGAAATGCACGAATTAAATATTTGTCAACATTTATAAGATAATTACAACATTTGATGAGAAGAATCGCTATAAAAAAACTAAATAGAGTGCTCTAATATTATTAAATAAATGAATTGCTTAAGTTTCAGTAGTAATGTTTACTAATAACCTTTGGTAAAAACTGAAGCAGTTATAATATGTTTTTTTTCTTAATTTAGCACTTGAAATCGGAGGCAGATTTGCTTGCGAAACGTAAGATCTTTTTGGATATTTAATAATTCATACTTAGATGCCAATAAATTGAACCTGAAACTCGGAACGAACTGCGAAGTTTTGGAGCTAAAGAGTGAATTGGCAAAAACAATACACAACATACATACAATAACTTAAAATGTCTATTTTATCTGCTTATATTAAAATATATTTTGAACACCTTAATTATTAAAATAATTAATATATTTTGAACATAATAAATACTATAATAAAAGGGACAAGTTCAATAACAACACGCACTTTAGTTTTGTCATTATATTTGAATACGGCAATAGGAAATTATATTGTTAATATTTTTTCATGGTCAGAACCTTATGACCCTAAATACACCCGAACAATATATAAACAGATTTTTAAAGATTGCGTCTCCGATTGCGTTTTAATTCCGTATTGATAAGCAGTTATTGAGTAAGTTCGATTAAATAATAACCAATTTGTTCCTAAATTAGTGAAATGCAGTCACAAATTGAGTGATAAATACAAATTGTAGTTTAATAAATCTTGAGTTGTTGACGCTTATTTTGTTGTCTGTTTGTATTGTATCTATGTTGCTATGGTAACACTTTTACCTCCGCCGGCGGAAAAGTGAAAAGTAAAGCTCCGGCGGAGGAAAAACGAAACTTTACGGCCGCCTACACAGTCGAGTAATGACGGATTTACTGACGTTTGAAGAAAAAAATAATTATTGTTGACAGTGTCCACTGACAGCTTCATGTTACAAATTCACCGACACCGGTCTAAGCAAGGCCACCTACGACCGTGGTCTAAGCCGCCTTGCGAAGCCAATTGTCTTTAATAATAATTAGATATTATTACTATTAAAAAGAGATGTTTTTGCATTAATTGTCGACATTTGAAGAAAAAACAGCATATTTTATTTGGAGGAAAAGTTACTTTTCATGGCTTGCTCTCTATTACCAGCCTCACTCCGTTCGGCTGTTAAACACGAGCGCGCCATGAAAAGTATCACTTTTCCTCCATATAAAATAATATACTATTATCTAGAATAAGCAGACCTTGTATCATGCAAAACAAGTTTTGAGGATTGCTTGAGCTGTGTATTGGTATATAGTTTATGTTTCATATCTAAACGTAACAACGTAGAACCATGTAATAGTATAGTTTACTTTTGTTTAGTATTTAAAATATTCACTATATTAAACTGTAAAATAGAAAGCTGTTGGAACTTTTTAATCAATATAGCTTTTTTGAAAGTTGGAACATATAAAAAGATTTCTCTAATTTTTAGGTTTAATACAAAATTACAATAAAGCAACAATATGCAGCTAAATGAATCGTTTCACTTAAAATTCAAACATATACTATTATTTTTCATTAGCTATCGCTTTCTTCCAAATACACTAAGGTTTATAAATTGAATCGATGGACTATTAGACGTTTTAGAGATCGAAAAACGATACTTCTTTCAAATTTTAGTTGCTGCCAAAGTAGACAGTGTTCTATGGTTTAAAATCACGTACCTATCTGAAAAAATGGAAATATTAATTGTTATTTTTTTATTTTAAACTTTAAAGATAGTCTAAACCTTCGTGAGTTCGTGACGCCAAAGTATTTATATTTAATGAACGAAATGGTTTCTGAACACGCGATACTATACGCTGAGTGACTTTTCGCTGCCAGGCGGCAGCACCTAGAGTAACAATGAAGAAAATTTGCCAGCCTTCAGTTCTTCTTGAATAACATATTGAAATAAAAATATTACTATAAAAACAATAAAAACTCCGTGCTCATACATTCTGCTAGGGGAACAATAACTTTTTATTTTCTTCCAAGTGTCGTTGTGGCTACAAGGCAAATAAAACACTGAAGGATTGTTTGGTCTATTTTTAACTTGCTTACGTTGTATTTTAGAGAAGCAGGCACATTGTTTTTCCGCAAATACTAGAGGAATAATTCAAACTAGGCGAGAAGGTAAACAGGAGAAATTTCCATCTTCTAACTAAGTTGATTTAGCATTGTTTTTTGATTCAACGCATGCATTTTATTATTTTAATTACGGAATTTATAGGTTATTTTCATACTGAGTCTCCCATAAAAGTCAAGAATGTTTCCGGAATACTATTAGGCGACCTGTATACAGTGCCAATTACAACATTTTGACTTCTCAATTTAACTTTCACCAGTACATACCAATAGGCTCCCAGGCTTGCATCACGCCTTATAACACTTGCGGGTATATGATTTTTCACGCAAATTATAGCACCTCCAGTATGACGGCTATGGGAGAAACATACAAAATGGCTACATCCCTCAACTGATGTTTCATTATCAAGAAATTCCTCCGTAATATGGGTTTCATTCAGACATACACTTAGGTTTTTTTTTTTTTTCGTTAAACAAATTACTTATTTCTACCATTTTATTGCTCAAGCCTGTCACATTTAAATATAAACACAACCAGTCCTTTTCGCATTTCGCTGATTGCTACTCATATCTAATTTTATTTTTAGCCTTCTCCATTTCTCGTTGGTAACATCTGCACCTCCTATCAAACACTGTATGATGGTAGTCAATATCTGTAATTTTTAATACATCCTTGGCATATTTACAGTTAGTGCATGTCTTCGCTAGTACAGTGCAGTCTTTAGATTCATGTTCTCCACTGCAGCTGGGACACACACGTTTTGCTTGACCACAGTTTACAGCGACGTGTCCATACCTCCAACATTTAAAGCATCTCAGCACGCTCACAAATTCATAAACAGGGAAGCTTTCCCAGCCGAAAAAAACTCTTTTCAAGTTTATCAGAGTTTTATAGGCATTGTTTGATACTTCTAATATCACATTATACCAATTTTTTGCCTTTGGTACATATTTTTTTATAAAACACATGTCTGGTTCTTCAGTTTGCGGCATCTTACTTTTAATTATGTCAATGAAGGACTCTATATCAGCTAAGTATTTTTCAGACACCCCGACAATGACAACTTTTGGTTTTTTCATTTGTGGTATTTTAATTTCGTATTGATCATCCAAAGTTGCCGTGACGACCTCCTGTAGTTTTTGCAGCGATTCCTGCGTGTCGCACTCAATCCGAATGCTGCCTTCAGCGCCCGGTGAAATTTTGTTTATATTAGCGTTTATCTTTGTTGGATCGATATTTTTAACAACATAGTTTTTTGTGGCTTCGCTGTTTTGCGACTTGCTTTTAGGTTTAATAATTAATTTAGGGTTTTTGTTATAAACCACTTCCCTCCAACTTCTATTATTAGGGACCTCATTTTACTTAACAATTTTTAAACATTCTTCAGTTCTTTTCAGAATTTCATCACTTTTTTGTTCAATTGCGGCAAATCTAGATTTTATTTTTAGATATTCCATAGCAATAGGTAAACAATCATCGCACAAAAACCATAAATTCTTACAATCAACAACTCATTTACCAATATTATCCTTCATTCTAACACACATATTATGATAAGTTTTTTCACAATAATTGCATTTTATTTGTTTATTATTCACAACGAAGTTATCAGAACACACTGGACACGTATGATCGCCAGCTATGCTGAACTACTACTTAACTACTACCATCTATTTTGCTAGGATTTTTTTTATATATGGGAACAAGGAAGACTAAAGCTTAATACTCACCTACGCGAATTTCGCCTTTTTTTGACATAAACACTGTCATTTCCAGGTTTAATTATTCGCGGCAAAAAATTTTAACTTCGGCGGCGAATTCTTATGTCAATATGGTCAATTTTGTTTTCATCGATAAAAAAAACAATAACCATAACCTTAGAATTCTTAGGTGTACCTATGAAATGGATTCTAATAATTATAATTTTTACATGTGTAGGTTTTATCATGCGATGTACCTTTTGAGTATTTTTGGTAATTACCATAAAAGCCAAACACTTGCACTAGCCAAAAAGCATCAAAGAAAAAAATGTGGGTGAGAACTATATATTTGCAAAGAAAAACACAAGGGGATTTTCACAATTTAATTGCGGTGATGCGTTTAACTGATACCAGTAATTTTTTAAATTATTTAAGAATGAATCCAATTCTGTTTGACTTGCTCCTACATAAAATAGGTCCGTTAAACAATAACAAACCGTCTCTGTGTTGGCTTTGGCGTCACAAAATTGGCGGAATTCGTAAAAAAGTTAAAACTGTTTTAACTTTTTAGCGAAATATTCGCGGTCGAAATTTCGCGTTGCATGAGTATGAACGAAAATCTACATTCGCGCGAAAAACGGACACCTTCAAAAAAAAGCGAAATTCGCGCAGGTGAGTATTCACCTTAAGATCAAGTTTACGGTGTGCCTAAAAATATTTGAGATAGAAGCTACACAATTCACAATATATGTTCAAATCTTAAAAAAAAATAAATTAAAGAAAATCGATTTTGTTTTAAATGACACACCCTGTATATTTCAATGTTATTTTAAAAAGTATCAAAAACCTTAGAACTTTCGTTAGGTATGTCCTATACCTATTTTTGACAGGATTTGAATTGTTTTGATATTTTTAGTTTATTCTCAGAGTTATTTCTTGTTAGTAATCATAGTAGCCATGGAAAACAATCGCTACATCAAGCATTTATGAACTGTCAATATAAATAATACCTGTTAGAGTTACTTTTGTGTAGTTAAGGATATTCTATTTATTTAAAAAGGAATTGCCTAAAAAAAATTATTGATATGGTTTATGTATGAGGAGAGGCTGAAAAAAAATTGTGTTCTTGGTCAAAGATTATATAGAATGACATATCCGACGCCAATCTAGTCGGACCGGTTTTGAAAACTTGATGGAGAGATTCGATTCTACTGGAAGCATAGACTATTCAAACGCAAATTTGTAAATAGAAATGCCACCAATCCAGAAAATGAGCTTGAGAGTCTCCTTCATGTTGAATAAAACCCACAAGTCAGTAGTCGTCAGTAAGCAATAGCATTTAGACCATCACAGTAAATTGTCAGTCGGACCACTACAAAATATAAGTATCATCCTTACCATATCGAATTACATCAAGAGTTACATGATGAAAAGATATGTAAACTTTTGCCAATGGATGAGTGGTCAACTTGGAAATAACCAAACTTTTAAAGTTATATCATGTTTTCTGACAAGGCCACATTTAGAAGTAATGGTGCTGTAAAGCGACATAACGTGCACTACTTCGCAACAGAAAATCCATTTTGAATACGTGAAGTGCAACATCAAAACCACTGGTCTCTTAATATTTGATGTGGCATTCACCCGAATAGAAGTAGATGTAATACAGGCATTCTGAAACAAAAATCAACACTAAAATTATTACTAGTGATCCCTACCACACCGCTAGTTCCCTACCTATCTTCACGCCATTACGCAACTTCATGTCTTAATCAACACTTAACTTCAAACTAGTGTCCCCCTACCCAACAAATTTAACTCCGCCAACTTCCCACTCTTATCCCCACCAACTTGACTTACTTTCCACTACCTTTCCCTCCACCGCTGAATATAAACCGCCACACCATAAGTATTAAGCTATATCTGGTCATAGAAACTACTAAAGATGCTTCAGTGCACTGATTGTAGTAATAGTTTTACCCTAAAAACAAATATATATAGACATAAAAAAATCATGTCCTTATAGACCATCTTGTTTCGGTGTCACAAAAAAGGAGAGCCGATTCTCCGTTAGGTGATCAACCAGCAAAGAAACCTAAACTAGATGATAGTGTGATACAACCACCTATTCGAAAACTTATTCTCTTGCGTTGTAAAGATTGTAACACTTGGTATGCAAAAAATAAACTAAGTGCTCATTTACATCACATATTCATAAAAGTGAAGTAATAGAGAAAGATAATGAAAATGTGAAAATTAAAGCATCGGTCTTTCAGAATAGAATTATTTCGTATCTGCTGCTTCCATCAAAGAAGTTTGGAGATATTGATGAATTTTGTAGTGAAGTTAAAGACAAGTTTTTAGGATTAATTTCGGAACAAGTGAAAAATACAATGCTATGAAAACTAATATGGAATTATTTGGATAATTCCTATTACAATCTAAGGGACATTTGATACTTAATACTTTTAATACCAAAAACAGAGTCATATCGATAACGACATACTTGAAGGAAATTTACGAAGCATTCTTGTCGGAAATAACGGAAAAAGTGTCAACATTCACTGAAAATGGAGCAGTTTGGACTTTGGAGAAAATATTCCAATAAGAGCATCTTGTTATATTCATTTACCTAAGGAAATAGCAAATAAGAAAGCTATAATTAATGTGAAAAATATTGATCAATACTGTTGGATGGAGAATTGTAAGTGCTTTGTTTCCTAACAGAAATGTTGATAAAACAACTTCATATCACACTTTCTTCATTCAATCATCTAAATTTTGAAAGAATAAACTGCCCAGTGAAATTGAAGGATCTAAAAAAGTTTGAAGTGCTAATTCAAATATTAGTGAATGTCTACGGATTAGAAGCGGTTTATGAAGATAATAAATTAAAATATGAAGTAGTTGGTGCTCTCTATTATTTCCAACTTCCAACACATGTGAACTTGCTGCTAATTAGTGACAGTAAGGACTATCATTACCATATCAAATTAACGATTCACATTTAAGAAAACATTTCCAACGACAGTTAAAAGTTCCATTTGTTATATATGCTGATTTTGAATGTGTCTTAAAACCTTTAAAATATGAGGGACCAATAAATCATATTGATTCTTATACCAGAAATTCTTTCAAAGATGAACCATATGCTTTTGCTTATTTCATTAAATGTTCATATGATGCTTCTTTATCAGTAGTAGATCACCATTTTGGTCTTGATGTAGCTGACGAATTTTGTAAATGATGTGAAAGTTATGTTCATGGAATTTATAATAATCATTTGAAACATGTGATTCCAATGTTGTCTTTAAATAATGAGGAAAAATTGAATTTCAAGAATTCTACTAGTTGTCATATTTGTAATGAGGAATTTAAATCTGAAGATGAAAGAATAAGGGATTATGATAATTTACCAGGAAAGTTTCGAAGTGCAGCGCACAGTATATGTAACTTAAACTTCCAAATTCCATATTTTATTCCTGTATTCTTTCATAGTCTAATTGGTTATGATTTCCATCTGTTTATTAAACAACTTTGTTGCGAAGCAAATAAAATAGATGTTATCGCTCAAACTAAAGAAAAATACGGTATCTTTAACAAAATCAATTTTGGCTGGTAATAAAGAACTGCCGGAAAAAAAATAAAAAATATTGTTAGTAAAATCAGATTTTTTTACTTCATCTTGTTGCTTCATCTTTAGAAAAAGTTGATGAAAGTTTAGAGTTTGATCAATGCAAAGAAATCAAGAAATATTTTACAGATCCAATTCAATTTAATGAAATCAGGTATACCTCTTTCTTCTTACTCTTATGAAGATTTAATGGATAAATTATATGAAATTCAACTTCCTAGTATTGATTCTTTTTACGATAAGCTAAAAGAAGAGCCTCTAAGCACTTTAGATTATGAAAGAGCTACAAAAATATGGAATTTATTTAATTGTCAGAATTTAATGGATTACACTAAAATTTATTTGCTATCTGATGTTCTAATATTAACTGAATTTTTTGAAACGTTTCGAAATATATCCCTAGAAAGGATTCCTCACAATATTTTACCGCCCCAGGTTTAAGTTGGGATGATATGCTAAAGAAGGCAGGTGTAAAATTACAATTATTAACCGATATCGATATGTTACATTTTTCAAGAATAGTATAAGAGGCGGCGTATGTCATTGTAGTGTTCGAAAAGCTGAACCCAATAATAATTTCTTCCACCTTTTGATCACGTGAAACCTACTTCATATAAAATATAATGTATTTAGATGCCACTAACTTGTATAGACATATTATGAGTTAATGTTTACCTATACGTAAATTAATTCAGTTGGATGACAGATACAGAAATAATTTCTAGATATATTATCAATACCAGAAGATGTTGAGTATGGTTACGTGATCGTAGTAGATATTAAATATCCTTCACATTTACATGAAAAACATACCAACAGAAAATATTTGCCCACCTATTTCAAACATAAAAAGTTAATTTGTAATTTAAATAATAAAGAAAAATATGTCATTTATTATCGAAACCTTAAACAAGCACTTCAGAATGCACTTAAGCTATCAAAAATCCATAGAGCTATTAAATTAAAACAGTCAGCACTCCTAAAACCCTATATAGATTTAAATGCCCAAATGAGAAACAAGTCTTAAAATAAGATGGAAAAGGACTTTTATAATCTACAATAATGATATTTACGGAAAGTCAATAAAAAATATTAATAAAAGAGTGGATATAGGATTAATAACGCATTGGAAAAATATTGGCAAAAAACGGAACACTGAAAATCTTGTGGCAATTCAAATGGAGAGAATAAGAGTTACTTATAATAAACCCGTTCATGTTGGCTTTAGTGTTTTAGAATTATCAAAATCTGTAATATATGACTTTTTTATGATTACACTAAAAGTAATTATGATTACAATGCAATTTAATTAACCTGCGATTGGTATCGCCTTCCAAAATTACGGCATTGGTATCCTGTTGGATTTCATCTAACATGTTTCTATTTGATCCAATTCTCTAAACTCTTGACTATTCTTCATTATTTTAATGGTTGTTCATATTATTTCTCACTTTTTACTTAATTATGATTACTATTATCATATTATACAATAATAATAATAATAATAATAATAATTATTATTATTATTATTTTTATTATTATTTTTATTATTTTAATAATATATTACTATTTGTGATAGCACAGGGATATTATAAATATGTTTCTACGATACCTTTATTACATATTACTTGCAGTGTTCTTATATGTATGAGATAAATAAATGAAAAAATACACATAATCTAATTAAAAAATAAAATAAAAAATCAGCGAGAGATACTGATGGTGGGGAGTGATCGGGCGCGTATTCAGGTATGCATAGATAGACGGGCCTAGATATAAAGCTGCACAGTAAATGGGGCGTCCAAAAATTTTAAAATGTTAGATAAAATCTAACGGCGATACCAATCGCGGGTTACACACCGATACATGCAGTTTAATTTTATATATTAAAACAGGTAGTTTTTATCAGGATATTAAATCAAACTAAGCTAGATTTAATACTTCAAATTATAGTGAAAATGATATATAATATCACTAAAAATAATTCTGTACTGGGGCGAATGAAAGATGAGTTTGCAGGAAAATCAATTAAAAGATTTTATAGTGCTAAAGCTTACTGTGCCAATTTCAAACATAACTCGGAAAAGAAGACAAAAGACGTAAAAAAATATTTTATTCAAAATTCAATTACCAAACAAGATTATAAATATATTGTTGTAAATTTAGAAAATAAATTTCGAAAAACGAATATGTTTCATTCAATCCTACATGATTTGCACACACAATTGAAAAATAAAGTTGCGTTGTCCCCTAAAGATGATAAACGTTATATAATCCTAGGATCTTTCAGAAACTTGGCTTGGAAGCATAAACATATAAATATTTTAGAATATAATTCCGAGACTAATGATGAAGAAGTAAATGATGTAGTTAAAATTCTAAAAAGTTTAGTTGCGGATGAGCATAAATTGATTGAATTATGAAAATTTATAACTATATTGAAAATAAATTTACCACAAGCAGCTGTACTGTCCCTCTCTGCATTTTAAATAATACTTTGTTCATACAAGTTGATCCTAACATTCGTGAAACCTTTATCTGTCTATCGGTTAACAATAGAATCAATGACACGACCTTCAGCAATGGATTATCCGTATACAAAATTGATGATAGTTTCCTGAAAACTTCTACTTCAAATCAATATAAGTTGAGAATGTATTTTATTGATGGAACATATGAAGAACGCAAAGAGCAGAATTACTTGTTCGCAAAACCATATCAATGGAAACCTAAGTAGGACTTTCATTGTTAATAACTATGTCCTTACTATTGGCTATATGTATGTTAATTTATATATTGTATAACGCATATTTGTATTATAGAGTGTGAAATCAAAAATAAAAAGTTTCGTATTAATAAAAGTGTTTTATTTAAAAAAAATTATTTTACAATATTTCAGATTTTCATATACAAGAATTAAGAGTTTTATCCGTGCCAAGCAATTTGACGTACATCTTGTTTCCTTTTCGTCTTAGAATCTTTTTAACCAAATACACGTCTAGATGTTTAACTTTTCGTAATTCTTCTTGGTAGAATGCACCTTGAATTTCATAATTTTTTTGGTCTTGTAATATGTATGTCTTTCGATTAGTCATATTTACTTTTTTAATAATAAATATTTCATTCGAGTTGGGTGTAAGTACATCCCTTAGAATATATCTCACGATACTTACTTATCCTTACAGAATCACCCACTTTCAATTTTGATGGTCGTGGATCCACAACTTTTATGTGTCGGAAGACATTTGAGAGCAGTTCTTTCTCATTTTTCTTGGTTACTTTCGCAGGTTTAAACCCAGTTACAGAGTATGTTGTGTTGTTGTAATCTGTAACTATCTCTTGCGACCTATCTACCCATTTATAATTTCCTTGCATACTACACATTTTCCACATTCGATATTTCAATGTTCTATTTACTATTTCTACTATACTAGGTGTAATGGTTAATTTGAAATTGTTTTATTACGTTCTGGAAACTTTCGTTGTAGAACTCAGACCCACTATCTGTAAATTTGTGGGAGAATTTTTACACCGTATAATTTTTTTTTTCATAGCTCTTGTAACAGTTTTACCAGTTTTCGATTTTACTGGTTCAGCCCACACATATTTTGAAAATATATTTATTACAACCAAAATATATCTGTAATCCTTCTATAAGGAGCTTTAACTATACTAAAACCTTGTACTAATTTTTGCCCTGGAGTCTTCATTCTAGATTTCGTTATTCCTTTTAACGCTAAGTAAGGACCTATTATTGTTATATATTTGTTTGATCCGTTCCCTTGAACTTGCTCATTAGGATCATGATGTCTACGATACGCATTAGTTCTTTTTAGAATATCCATCTATGTTAGGGTTTGGAATCTTCGGGAAAATGCACTAAAACGGAGTTTTATCCACAATACCGACGCGCACTCGACGCGCGTTTCGCTAACCATGTTAGCTTCATCAGGAGATTATTAAAACTGAGTTAGAATATCCATATCCTTATCTCAATCTTCCTTCCATAGCGGACAGGTTCTTTTTTGAAAAGCAGTTCATATAAACCAGGTGTACCAGTATAGCGTATATTCCACTTTTTTGTCTTTATCAACAATCTCAAGAGCTTTCTCTGCTAGTCCTAAGAGAAATTTATTTGTCTTATAGTCATGCACTATTCCATAATAATTATGATCAAACTGATGTTCTGTATCTCTAACACCTTCATCAATAAAAGATCTAGGTAATTGATGGAAATCCGCTAACCAATGCTGATATGCTGGAGTATGAACGTATGTTTGAATTGTGTGTCTAGTCTATTCTAGAATATCAGATAATTTTGATTCCTCTAGAGTAGATGAAGTACTTTTCCTAATTGATGGAGCCGTAGTTTCTGCTATAACATTCGTTTCTCCTATAGATGAATGTTAACTGACATAAGCAATACCAGAATGAAAAAATGATGGTAATTCCGTAGACAAAATAGGAGTTTTTCCGGTTTTTCTTACAGTCTTTGTTCGTGTTGAAGTCGGATAAGTTACTTTCGGTTTTAAGAATTTCTCCTTCAGTTCAAGTGGTTCCTCTTTTGGTTCACGTTTAACAATTGTAGAAATTAGTTGTTGAAGTAGTTGTGTTTATGGTTTATAAGTTTGTCCTAGCTAAGATTGTGTTGTCGATGCTGCCAATTTAAGATTGCGGTATTTTGCTCTAGCAAACTTTCTTGACTTAATCAGGTCTCTTACCAAACGTTTATTCACCTTAGATAGCTAGGAGCAACTATGATAAATTTGTAAAGTCGCCATTTTTATAAGTAAATGAATGAATCGATTTTTTTCTATCTCCCCGCATTTAATTCACAACCTTTATCTATTACACAACACCATATGGATCCTTCCAACAGTATGCACACAGGCTTTTAAATCGTTCAAATGTCATATCCATAATACAATGATCATTATATGTGCGTTAAACTCATGTAATCTTCGAAAAAATCATCCATTATTGCCCAAAGATACTGACTTTAAATTATAAGAGGGAAAACCAAACTCAAAATCTACAGTATCAAAATAATTATAATTTGTTCCAGGTTACATGTTTCGCCTTATTAGGGGCATCATCAGACCCAACGTGTGTTCTTTCACCTCACAACAACAACAACAAATGACACGATAACAATGACGTCATTGTTATCGTGTCATTTGTTGTTGTTGTGAGGTGAAAGAACGCACGTTGGGTCTGATGATGCTCCTAATAAGGCGAAACATGTAACCTGGGACAAATTATAATTATTTTGATACTGTAGATTTTGAGTTTGGTTTTCCCTCTTATAATCATGTAATCTTGTTTAAACAAAATTAGAAGGTTAATATTTTCTCGTATGAGCTTCTTTAGAATACCCTTGAAAAATTAAAAAACAATCTGTATTTTTATGTCTGCCAAAGATAAAATAATCTCAAATAACGATCTGGTTTTGACAAGGAATATCACCAAATATTATAAGAGAATTCGGATTAATATTGTGTGGGGAGATAATATTTTCATCGGACTCATATTCAAAGCATTCAATCTCTTTTATGGGTCGCATCAGGCTTCAAATTTTCATATTTTTATTATGGCAGTAGCACACACACTAAAGGGAGATCCTATGGCGCTCGACGAGCGGTGTGTGTGCGAAGATGTTGATTGACATGGTTCGTGAATAGTTGTAGGTTATAATTAGTGGGAAACAGATGTCCTGGCAGTGAGTTCCACAATCATGCAGTGCGCCAGACAAAGGAGTTCTTGTAAAGCGAAGTTCTAGGTGTTTCCAGTTGTACGATGAACTGGTGCGCTCTTGCCGTCTATTGTGAATGTCTGACAGGCGTTGCCAGGGGTGGGATGAGGCGGGTCAAATCCTGGGAGGTTCTACCGTGAAAGTATCTGTAAAACAGGGACATCTCGGCCACATGTCTGCGGTGTTTCAGACTATCCAGATTCCGGGTCAAAACCGGGTCGCCGACGAGACGCACAGCTCCCTTCTGAATGGAATCCAGCAGCTTTGGGGTGTGCTTTGGTGCGGCACCCCAGAAGTGTGAGCAATATTCTAAGCACCGTCTTATTTGGCTTTGTATATCAAGAGGAACTGCTGCGGTGTACAGAGTTTTTTGTTGCGAAATAGCGCACCAAGCTTCTGGGAGGCTGATTTTGCGATGTTAGCAACGTCGTCATGCCAGCACATATTGCTGTTAACCGAGACACCCAGCAGTCCGATTGACGAGGATGAAGGAATGGTCAATCCTGCCATAATGATGTCAGGGCCCGCTGTATTGGCCCTCTTGGCAAACGTGGCTGCTTGGGTCTTTGCTGCATTGAACTAGACCAAATTTCGGACGCCCCACGTTTGAACTTTCTCCAGGTCTTGATTAATTGCTGTAATCTGCTCCTGTCTGCGGTGGTGAGTTTCAGTCGCTGGTAAGGGTTTTTCTGATCTAAAGTGAGAGACATGGGCACTGTCATCTGCAAAACTGTAAACAGGATTATTCGTTTCGTTCAGCAGGTCATTAATATAGATGAGGAACAGAGGGTGAAAGTATTGCGCCCTGAGGTACGCCCGCACTAATGTTGAATGTGTCTGAGATGTGTCCATCAACTGCAACGTGCAGAGATCGGTTCTTAAGGAAAATGGCAAGCCAGCTGGAAGAAGAAGGCTGGCAGTCCGAAGGACGGCAGTTTGTTGAGCTGTCCGTCGTGCCAAACTCTGTCGAATGCCTTTGAAATATCCAACGCTCGAGATATTCCGTAGTTCTCAATTGCCCTACTCCATATATGAGTGACATAGGCCAATATATCTCCTGGCGATCTCTCATTGCGAAAGCCGTATTGATTATCGCTGGTTATTCTGTTGTTCTCGAGGTACTTGAGTAGTTGCTGATTGACTACACGTTCCATGATTTTGGAGATTATTGGAAGCAAGGCAATTGGGCGATAGTTTGAGGGCGTGGTTTTCTTACCTTTTTTTCGAACATGTTGCACTCGAGCGACTTTCCAAGAACATGGGTAAATACCTTCTCCGTAAGACGGAGAAGAAACCTCGAAAAAACGGGTGTTAGGTCGTTGGCGCAGTTCTTTAACACGATGGCAGGCACTCCGTTCGGTCCTGATGCCTTTTGCGTATCTAGTTCTTTAAGGATTTTACGAATATCACGGTGATGCAATTTGACTTCTGCCATGGTAGTGTTGATGTTCGATATGGTGGGGAGGGTCTTGCTTGGGGGAACATCTAAGGTAGAGTGCGATGAAAACATTTTGGCGAGCATGTTTGCTTTTTCCTTCGCTATACTTGCCGTGATGCCACGTTCTTCTGTCAAAGGTGGGAGAGACGTTTTTGTAAAGTTGTTACTTACTGCCTTTGCTACCGACCAGAAATTCGTGGAGCCACTAGGGCATTGCAAAAGTTTATTCCTGATCCTTTGATTGTGTTTGTCCTTAGTTTCGTCGATCACACGTTTGCATTCGTTTCTCGCTTCGACAAAATAATTGCAATTTTCAGCGGACTGATTTTGCTGCCAGTACTTGTAGGCTTGCTGTTTCCTACCTACAGCCCTTTCGCATGTTCTGTCGAACCAGGGCTTCCCCTTTGATGGTAACTTGATGGAATTTGGGATGTATGCCTCCATTCCCGAGGAGATTACTTGCGTGATCTCTTCGCATCAGACTGACGGGTCGTCAGTGCCAAAGCAGACGTCGAGCCAAGGAAAATCTAGGTAGAACTTTCTTAGATCGTTTCAGTTTGCAGAATTGTAATGCCAGATTTTGCGAGGCAATGGTGGATCCTTCTGTATGAGTGGCAACTAACAAACCGTTGTAATAAGTTTGGGGTCGGAAGTACCTAATGGCGGACCAACTGTAATTGTTGGTATGTAAAAAATAAACTATGTGCTCATTTACGATCAAATATTCATAAAAGTGAAGTAATAAAGAGAGATAATGAAAATGTGAAAATTATAACATCGGTCTAAGAATAGAATTATTTCGTATATGCTGCTTCCTACAAACAAGTTTGGACATATTGATGAATTTTGTAGTGAAGTTAAGGACAAGTTTTTAGGATTAATTTCGGAACAAGTGAAAAAATACGATGCTATTAATATGGAATTATTTGGACAATTCCTATTACAATCTAAGGTAACATTTGAAACTATGTCTTTTAATACCAAAAACAGAGTCATAGCGATAACAACATACTTGAAGGAAGTATTCTTGTCGGAAATAAAGGAAAAAGTGTCAACATTTACTGAAATTGGATCAGTTTGGGCTTTGGAGATAATATTACGATTAGAAGTTAATGATAATAAATATATTCCAATAAGAGCATCTTGTTATATTCCTTTACCTAAGGAAATAGCAAATACGAAAGCTATAATTAATGTGAAGAATATTGATCAATAGTGTTGGATGGAGAATTATAAGTGCTTTGTTTCCTGACAGAAATGTTGATAAAACAACTTCATATTCCAATTTCTTCCATCATCTAAATTTTGAAAGAATAAACTTCCCAGGATCTAAAAAAGTTTGAAGTGCTAAATCAAATATTAGTAAATGGTTAGGGATTAGAAGCTGTTTATGAAGATAATAAATTAAAATATGATGAAGTTGGTGCTCTCTATTATACTACTAAAAAACTTCCAACACATGTTGTGACGCGTTTTCCGTGTAATAGAAAATATTACTGTTTTTTTCAAGAAAAATTATAAGATGTTCTTAAAGCTCGTGGAGCTATGACGAGTTCCACCGAGAGTAGTATTAATATACACTTACTGAATTCGACCAGATCTCCTTCATTAAAGTAAACATTCGGCAAGATCGGAATGCAAGGACTTGTAGCAAGTCGTAAAGTTTGCGCGCAATTTGCTCGCTGCTCCGGAGAGGAGTTCGTTGGGCGCCACCGAGTTCGTTACGGACCCAACTGGAGATCCCCGCGTTGTTACCGGAACTTGCTGCAAGACCTCAGTTCCTCTAGATAAACCCAGCCGGTAAAATTTGCCAAAAAGGTTTCCCCTAAATCTAGAAGAGCTGAAATGTAACTCGCGCAACTATTGTTGAGCCAAATAAAAACGCCGCAAAAACAATACTATCACTTTATTTAAAAAGCACTAGATGGGCCAATAATAATTAATAAATGTTAAGGTAACCGCGTACGAGTAATTAATGCCCACAACTACTGATATAAATTCTTTGTTTAACAAAATATGGGAGAGGGTGTTTTGAATTAAACAAGAACTGAACTATCTACTAAAAACTTAGCTAGAAGTATAAAGAAAAATATTGAAGTATTATCCGTGGTCGACCAAGCTTTATAACGATTAAACTTAGAAAAAAGTAGGCGCTACATAAACGCTTAAGAACCCCTGCAAGTAATTGGGGGTAGAAAAAAAAAGAAAACTTAGGTTCAGTCTACCGCGCGACATTGTGATCACAAAGGCCGCTAAGATAAATAGTACGCTCTAAAATAATTAGAAATATGGTGCGCAACTGGATAACCAAATAACAAATTTTCCCAAACCCAAGGAAAAAAATAAATCTAATGCTAATTTAGCACTTAACTGAGTTTTTTTGAAGTGTACACGTCCACCTACCCGGCTGGGTGGCACAAACCCTACGACGTCCTACACGTCAAGCCGGTCCAAGAACGAACAGGTCACCCCAGGTAAACTAGCTCCGCTAGTCCAGAAATACAGCAGGCAGGTAAGCCAATCAACAAGGTTCAGCAGCCTGGCGTAGAGGCTTCTAACTCTTCGGCGAGTACAAGGGCAGATTCCTACCCCAGGGGACGGAAACCATTCGAAAATAACTAAAATTGAGACGGAGAATAAAAATTTTGTAAGCAAAATCCCAACTACGGCAAAATCAATTTCTTTACCTCCACAGCAAGACTTTTATCATTTTTTCTTGAAGTAAAAGTTTTAGTTTAGCAACAAAATACAAGAACGAGTATTCGAAAATAAGGTACAACAATAAATAGCACAAAATCGCAACAAAATCCAAGGAGAAATCAACACGGCCCTAGGAGTAAATCCAAAATATTTTGGAAGACGACACATGGTTCGTCCAATTCTAGGCATAAACAAAAGCCTCCTGAAATTCAATACGTCCGCACTGCAGCGGAGGCTAACTGCACAATTCCATGACAAGGTAGGTAAAATCGGTAGGGTTCTAAGTTACAAAATCCGGCACCAACCGAAATGACTCACAGGCCAAACAACTTAGAACTTCGCAAGACAACTCTACAAAAATCAAATCGATATGGTAAGGTAAAGGTAAACACTCCAATCCCTTAGCACAAGGAGTGTCACACCAAATGATACGAAATGGTAAAACCAATCCTTTCATCGCGTGAGCTCCAGGAGTGTTACACCAAAAGATTTGAAACGAAACGGTAAAACTATCAATCAACTATCAATCAACTCAGGTGAACACTCTAATCCTCTAACAACAAGGACTGCTACACCAAATGAACTAATCGAAACGGTAAAAACGCTAAACACGATGGTCACAATCGGGTAAAAATAGTCAAATCCGGTAATAAGTCACAATCGGGATAAGGTATACGTCACGGTATAGATACTGCTAAACGAAACGGTAAAGATGCTGCTAAATGAAACGATAAAGATATTATGCGAAACGGTAATAAATTCCGCTAAAACAAGTTTTAAAAAAACAATGGTAACTATATCGCCAAAACTAACACTCATCTACATTACCGGACTGCGCGTTACTCGTCTGCTGACTTGGAATAAGCATCTCTTTTTTTGCTTTTTTTAACCTGCATATTATTTTTCCAGAGAAGCCCTTAATCCCTCTTAACCTGAATAAAAAAAAACAAAAAATCAGACACTAAAAAGGGAAAGAGCAGGTATGAGATGCAACCATGTTCAGTAGACGATACAAGTAAATACAGTACACTCTCAAATAAAATATTCCGATAAAGCAAAGTCAATAAAAAGGTCTCAAAACATCAACGCTAATAAGTGCTACACTACATTAAATATTCTCATAAACAAACCGGTATAGCATCATCAGCAAAATCAGACCGCTGAAAATCGCAATTATTTTATCGAAGCGAGAAACGAGTGCAAGCGTGTGATCGACGAAACTAAGGACAAACACAATTACAGGATCAGGAATAAACTTTTGCAATGCCCCAGTTGTTCCAGGAATTTCTGGTCGGTAGCAAAGGCAGTAAGTAACAACTTTACAAAAACGTCTCTCCCACCCTTGATGGACGAACGTGGCATCACGGCGACTACAGCCAAGGAAAAAGCAAACATGCTCGCCAAAATGTTTTCATCGCACTCTACCTTAGACGTGCCTCAAGGCAAGACTCTCCCCACTATACCGAACACCAACACTACCATGGCAGAAGTCAAGTTTTCTCACCGTGATATTCGCAAAATCCTTAAAGAACTAGATACGCCAAAGGCATCAGGACCGGACGGAATACCTGCCATCGTGATAAAGAACTGCGCCAACGAACTAACACCCGTTTTTCCAGGCTTTTTTCTCTTTCTCACAGAAACGGGATTTACCCATCCTCTTCGAAAGTCGCTCGAGTGCAACCTGTTCCAAAAAAATGCAAGAAAACCACGCCCTCAAACTATCGCCCAATTGCCTTGCTTCCAATAATCTCCAAAGTCATGGAACGTGTAGTCAACCAGCAACTACTCAAGTACCTCGAGAGTAACAGAATAATTAGCGATAATCAATAAGGCTTTCGCAAAGAGAGATCGACAGGAGATATATTGGCCTATGTCACTCATATATGGAGTAGGGCAATTGAAAACTACGGAGAGTCTCGAGCGATTGCGTCGGATATTTCAAAGGCATTCGACAGAGTTTGGCATCACGGACTGCTCAACAAACTGCCGTCCTCGGGACTGCCCGCCTCTCTCTGCGTCTGGCTGACCAGTTTCCTTAAGAACCGATCCCTACACGTTGCAGTCGATGGACACATCTCGGACACATTCACCATCAACGCGGGCGTGCCTCAGGGCGCAATACTTTCACCAACTCTGTTCCTCATCTATATTAATGACCCGCTGATCGAGACGAATAATCCTGTTTACAGTTTTGCAGATGACAGTACCCTTGTCTCCCACTTCAGATCAGAAAAACCCTTACCAGCGACTGAGACTCATCACCGCAGACAGGAGCAGATTACAGCAATTAATCAAGACCTGGAGAAAGTTCAAACTTGGGGCGACCGAAATTTGGTCCAGTTCAATGCAGCAAAGACCCAAGCAGCAACGTTTACTAAGAGGGCCAATACAGCGGGCCCTGACATCATTATGGCAGGATCGACCATTCCTTCATCCTCGTCAATCGGGCTGCTAGGTGTCTCGGTCAACAGCAAGATGTCATGGCATGACCATGTTGCTAACATCGCAAAATCAGCCTCCCAGAAGCTTGGTGCGCTATTTCGCAACAAAAAGCTCTATACACCGCAGCTGTTGCTCTTGCTTTACAAAGCGCAAATAAGTCCGAGCTTAGAATATTGCTCACATATCTGGGGTGCCGCACCAAAGCATACCCTAATGCTGCTGGATTCCATTCAGAAGAAGGCTGTGCGTCTCGTCGCCGATCCGGAGTTGACCCGGAATCTGGATAGTCTGGAACATCGCAGACATGTGGCCGAGATGTCTCTGTTTTACAGATACTTTCACGGCAGATGTTCCCAGGATTTGGCCCGCATAATCCCGCTCCTGGCAACTCCTGTCAGACAGTCCCGATAGACGACAGGAGCGCACCAGTTCGTCGTACAACTAGAAACACCTAGAACATCGCTTTACCAGAACTCCTTTGTCTGGCGCACTGCATCACTGTGGAACTCACTTCCAGGACATCTGTTTCCCACTAACTACAACCTACAAATATTCAAGAACCGTGTCAATCGACATCTTCGCACACACACCGCTCGTCGCCATAGGATCTCCCTTTAGTATGTGTGCCACTGCCATAAAAAAAAAACTAGTGCACAAAACAATATGGCGTCAAAACTAAATCACACTTAAAAATAAAACATCCGCATAATATATTGCATACAAGTTAGCACCATAAAAACATAAGAATCGTTCTATTTGGCTCACAATCAGAATTTTCCTCGTAAAAACAAACAAAATAGGTCGGTGTTTAATCGAAATCTGTATTATTTTTTACAATGTTTCAAAGAATCATATATTTTTTCCTTATTTAGAAAAAGGTTGCTCGATGCTCGTGAAGCTATGACGAGCTCCACCGAGAGTAGTATTGATTACACTTACCGAATACGACCAGTAAATTATTTACCCGGCAGGTTGGAATGCAAGGCCTTGTAGCAAGTTCTAAAGTGAGCGCGCAATTTGCCCGCTGCCCTAGAGAGAGGTTCTTTGGGCGCCACCGAGTTCGTTATGGAACAAACTGGAGATCCCGGCGTTATTCGTGGAACCTGCTGCAAGATCTCCGCTCCTCAAGGTAACCTGACCGGTGAGATTCGCCAAAAAATGTTTCTCCCAAATCTAGAGGACCTGAAATGTATGCCGCGCAAAAATTGAGGAGCCAAATAAAACGCCGCAAATAAAAAAACGCACTTTATTTGAGAAGCACTATAGATGGGCCAATAAACAGGTGCATAAGACAAAAGCGTAGGGGTAAATGGCAAATGCCCAAAATCTCTTATATAAATTTTATTTTATCTTTTTCTTCTTAAAGTTAGGTCAGAGGGTGGTTAGAATAAAAAAATACAATAAAACTTAGCTATCAAAATAAAAAAACTTAGCTATAAGTATAAAAGGAATATTGCAGTATTTTCCGTGGTCGACCAAACTTTATAACGATAAAAGTTTAAAAAAAGTAGGCGTTATTTAAACGCTTAAGAACCCCCGCAAGTAATTGGAGTAGAAAAAAAAACTTAGCTTCAGTCTACCGCGCGGAGTTGTGATCACAAAAGCCGCTAGGCTTAAGGATGCGTTCTAAACTAAACGAAAATTTGGTGCGCAACTGGAAAACACAATGACAGATCTCGAAAACACAAGAATTTAATTCTAACGCTAGTATAACACTTAACTTAGCTCTCCCAGGCGTGTCCAAGTCCACCTACCCGGCTGGGCGGTACATACCCTCCGACGACCAACACATCACACCGGTCGAACTGGTCACTCCAGGTAGACTAGCTCCGCTCGTCGGGTGAAACAGCAGATTCCCCTACCCCAGGGGGACGGCCCTCTTTAGATGGAGGGCAAAACTATTCAACACAAAAAACGACAAACGATAAAATGGCTGACTTCAAGAGAGAAAACCGTTTCAAAAAATCCTCGCTACTCGAGATTTTCCGCATTTTACACAACACTATACGTAATCAAAACGAGGTTCCAAAACCAAAACGGGAATAACTACCCGGTAAGTCGACAAAATCCGCCTCAAACTAACTTGGCGTAAACAAATTTTAAAATCGACTACCTCATTAAACGGATTCTCTAGAAAAAGAACGACCCCTTTTCAGCAGAACCGGTCGCGTCGACCCAGGAAGTTCGCGCAGCGGCAATTTTACGGCGGCGTTCCTAGTCGCCCCAATCAGGACGGGTTTCCTAAGACAACCGCAAGAGATAACAAATATTACCTTCATCACTGCCAAAAATAGCAACCGGTACCGGGGGGGTACCTAAATTTACTTACAAATAAAGACCAAAAAAAGGAATGTTACAATGTGAACTTGCTGGTAATTAGTCATGGTAAGACCAATTATTATCATATCAAATTAACAATTCACATTTAAGAAAACATTTCCAACGACAGTTAAAAGTTCCATTTGTTACATATGCTGATTTTGAATGTGTCTTAAAACCTTTCATATATGAAGAACCAATAAATGATATTAAGAATTCTTTCAAAGATGAACCATATGCTTTTGCGTATTTCATTAAATGTTCATATGATGATTCTTTGTCAGTAGTAATCACCATTTTGGTTTTGATGCAGCTGACGAATTTTGTAAACGAATTGAAAGTTACGTTCATGGAATTTGTAAAAATCATTTGAAACATGTGATTCAAATGTCTTTAGATAATGAGGAAAAATTGAATTTTAAGAATTCTACTAGTTGTCATATTTGTAATGAGCAATTTAAGTCTGAAGATGAAAGAATAAGGGATTATGATCATTTACCAAAAAAGTGCAGCGCACAGTATATGTAACTTAAACTTCTAAATTCCATATTTTATTACTATATTCTTTCATAGTCTAATTGGTTATGATTTCCATCTGTTTATTAATCAACTTTATTGCGAAGCAAATAAAATAGATGTTATCGCTCAAACTAAAGAAAATTACGAATCTTTAACAAAATCAATGTTGGTTGATAATAAAGAACAGCCGGATAAAAAAATAAAAAATATTGTTAGTAAAATCAGATTTTTTGACTTAGTTTTGTTGCTTCATCTTTAGAAAAACTTTGTGAAATTTAGAGTTTGATCGATGCAAAGAAATCAAGAACTATTTTACAGATCGAATTCAATTTAATGAAATCAGGAAGAAAGGGGTATATTCTTACTCTTATGAAGATTCAATGGATAAATTATATGAAATTCAACTCTCTAGTATTGATTGTTTTTACGACAAGCTAAAAGAGGAGCCTCTAAGCACTTTAGATTAGAAAAGAGCTACAAAAATATGGAATTTATTTAATTGTCAGAATTTAATGGATTACACTAAAATATTTTTGCTATCTGATGTTCTAATATTAACTGACTTTTTTGAAAGGTTTCGAAATTTATCCCTAGACACGATCCCTCACAATATTTTACTGCCCCAGGTTTAAGTTGGGATGCTATGCTATAAAGGCAGGTATAAAATTAGAATTATTAACCGATATCGATATGTTACATTTTTTAAGAATAATAGCGTTTCGCTAACCATGTTAGCATCATCAAGAGATTATTAAAACCGAGTTTTAGTGATGCTAACAGGGTTAGCGAAACGCGCGTCGAGTGCAATAATCCTGTTTCGGTATTGTGGATAAAACTCCGTTTTAGTGCATTTTGTCGAAGGTTCCAAACCCTAACATAGATGGATATTCTAAAAAGAACTAATGCATTTCGTAGAAATCATGATCCTAATGAGCAAGTTCAAGGAAACGGATCAAACAAATATATAACAATAATTTGTCCTTACTTTGAAGGGAATAGCGAAGTCTAGAATGAAGACTCCCGCGCAAAAATTAGTACGAGCTTTTAGTAGAGTTAAAGCTCCTTATAGAAGGATTACAGATATATTTTGGTTGTAATAGATATATTTTCAAAATATGTGTGGGCTGAACCAGTAAAATCGAAAAATGGTAAAAATGTTACAACAGCTATGAAAAAAAATTAATCAGTGTAAAAATTGTCCCACAAATTTACAGATAGAGGGTCTGGGTTCTACAACGAAAGCTTCCAGAACGTAATGAAACAGTTTCAGATTAACTATTACAGCTAGTATAGTAGAAATAGTAAATGGCACATTAAAAAATTCAATGTGGAAAATGTGTAGTATGCAAGGAAATTATATATGGGTAGATAGGTTACAAGAAATAGTTACAGATTACAACACAACACACAACACAACACACTCTGTAACTGGGTTTAACCCTGTGAAAGCAACCAAGAAAAATGAGAAAGAACTGCTCTCAAATGTCTTCCGACACATAAAAGTTGTGGATCCACGACCATCACAATTCAAAGTGGGTGATTCTGTAAGGATAAGCAAATATCGTGATGTATATTCTAAGTGATATACACCCAACTCGAATGAAATATTTATTATTAAAGAAGTAAATATGACTAATCGAAAGACATACATATTACAGACTCAAAAAATTATGTAATTCATAGTGCATTCTACCAAGAAGAATTACAAAAGTTAAACATCTAGACGTGTATTTAGTTGAAAATATTCTAAGGCGAAAAGGAAACAAGGTGTACGTCAAATTGCTTCGAACGGACAAAACTCTTAACTAATATTTTTTTTAAAATAAAACACTTTAATTAATACGAAACTTTTTTATTTTACATTTCACATTCTATAATACAAATATGCGTTATACAATATATAAATTAACATACTCATTGCGTTCTTCATATGCTCCATCAATAAAATACATTCTCAACTTATATCGATTAGAAGTGGAAGTTTTCAGGAAACTATCATCAATTTTGTATACGGATAATCCATTGCTGAAGGTCGTTTCATTGATTGCATTGTTAACCGATAGACAGATAAAGGTTTCACGAATGTTAGGATCAACTTGTATGAACAAAGTATTATTTAAAATGCAGAGAGGAACAGTACAGCTGCTTGTGGTAAATTTACTTTCAATATATTAATATATTTTCATAATTCATTCAATTTATACTCATCCGCAACTAAACTTTTTAGAATTGTAACTACATCATTTACTTCTTTATCATTAGTCTCGGAATTATATTCTAAAATATTTATATGTTTATGCTTCCAAGCCAAGGTTCTGAAAGATCCTGGAATTATATAACGTATACCATCTTTAGGGGAAAACGCAACTTGATTTTCCATTCTGTGTGCAAATCATGTAGGATTGAATGAAATATGTTCGTTTTTCGAAATTTAATTCCTAAATTTACAGCAATATACAGTGTGGCCCAAATTGGGTATACATGTATGGGTATCTTCTAAACTATATGAGATAGAGAAATGGTTAAATGGCGAAAGTTGTAGGCCATTCAATTCCCAATTCAACGCCATTTTGATAACGATTTTCTCTCTTTTTGTTTTTGAGATATTTTGAAAAAATCAAAAAGTTGTATTTTCGAAAAAGCGCTGTACTTTTTTTATTTAAACATATTTTTAAAATCTGTAAAAACATTGTTAGGACAACTTTTTACGCTCGATGCACCCATGTAATCAGTTTTTAGTTCTGACGTTTCGGTTCTGAGAAACCATCATCAACTTCGTTTTTTCTTATGGCGGTCATTTTGTTTTTTAGCACATTTAAAAAGAACATATTTTTTCCTTTCTTATGATGTATAACACTTTATAAAAATATTTTATTTTTATGTCAAAAAACGACAAAGTTAATTTTTAACTGAGTTGGCCATGACGGCGGAGGCCATTTGCCGTAATAAATGTAGTTGCTACGGTGATTCGGCGGCATTTAAGTCATTTTACTGAAAAGTGACATTATTCAGTCAAAACGCTATTTGGTAGTTTTTGTTTAAATTTTCATAAATTTTGATTTCTAAATATCGCCACGCGATATGCCAGTGAAGAAAAATATGACATATTAGAATGTTATATTAAATGTAATAGAAATACAAATCTTGTCACTGCCGACTATTTGGACATGTATCCTGAGCGGCAACAGCCAAGACTATTCGCGAGGCTTGACCTGAACTTAAAAAATTATGGAAGCTTTGAAGTACCAACGCCAAAGAAATATCAGAAGGGCAATCAAGCTCGTGACGATGACATTAAGGATATTTTAATGCGAATCCGACGACGTCGACGAGAGTACATGCGAGGGAAATACTTATACCAAGAACTACTATCCAAACAGTCCTTAAAGACAACAAATATCGTCCTTATAAACCTACTATTGTTCAAGTTTTAAAGGAAACAGACCCAAGGCGATTATGATTTTCAAACTGGTTTGTAAACCAATGTCATGAAAACCCCAATTTCAGTATGAAGATTATTTGGACCGACGAAACGTTTTTCAGCAACTGCGGAGCATTCATTATTGTGAATATCCATTTTTGAGCCACTGATAATCCTCACCAAGTGGCAGAACGTAGGCCACAAGTAAGATTTGGCTTTAATGTCTGGTGTGGTGTGTACGGTAAGTCTACATAGTCCGCAAAATATTTACAAAGTCAAATAGTATAATTTGTTTTTAGATAATCAACTTATAGGACCATTCATTTACAATTAAATAATGTTATATCAAACCGGGGTCCTGTAAATTGACCAGCTGGGCCCCCGGATATTACACCCCTCGGTGTAATCTTTGGGCAAAGTTTACAGAATAAATATAAGTTGCCTCGCTCACTGTCGAAACTTTAATGCATTGAGATCACAAGCGTGCGGCAGATACCTGCATATTCTGTAAACTTTGTACTTTGTACCGTCAAATACCGTGAACAACTGTGTATGCGTATGCATCGGCGGTGGCTGGGTCGTCGAGCGGGACGAGGTGGTGAGGTCTAGCCGGTTTCGCGTGGTTAGATTAGTTAGTTTGGGTATGTTAATAGTAGTAAGTTGTAAAGTAAGCAGTTATGAACAGAAACCGATACTTATATTTAGAACGATAGTTTGGAAATTAATAGCAAATATTGATTTGTACGGCAACCGCCCTCCGTAGCAACTGTCGCTAAAGCCAACTCAATATTGTTTCAATATTATTTTGTCCTTTGGTCACATGGCTTCCCAAGGCTTCTGTAATTTCATAGGTCCATAACAGACTTGTCTTAAGGCTTGAATCTTGAGTGTTGACTGTCAGGATTGAGTTCCAAATAACTGGCGGTGCTACACTTGTATTCCTATTGCATTTAATATAACATTCTTAACATATTGATATTTTTTTAATGATGTTTGGCAGGGCAGCTAATATTAAACTGACCTTTTAACAAATATTAATAAAAACAAAAATTACTAAAAATTAAAAGTTAAATTCGATGTTTGTCTGATCAATGTTTCCTATATTTTTCAGTAAAATAACTATGAAACACTAGCAATATTTGTTTTGTACCGCAAATGGCCTCCGCAGTCATGGCCAACCCAGCTAAAAATTAAATTTGTCGTTTTCTGACATAAAAATAAAATATTTTTATGAAGTGTTATACATCACAAGAAAGGGAAAAAAAAGGTCTTTTTAAATGTGCTAAAAAACAAAATGGCCGCCATAAGAAAAAAAGAAGTTGATGCTGGTTTCTCATAACCAAAACATCAGAACTAAAAACTGAATACATGGGTGCATCGAGCATAAAAAGTTGTCCTAACAATGTTTTTACAGATTTTAAAAATATCTTTAAATAAAAAAAGTACAGCGCTTTTTCGAAAATACAACTTTTTGATTTTTTCAAAATATCTCAAAAACGAAAAAAGATCAAATCGTTATCAAAACGGCATTGAATTGGGAATTGAATGAACTAAAACTTTCCCCATTTAACCGATTTTCTATCTCTTATAGTTTCCAAGATACCCATACATGTATACCCAATTTGGGCCACACTGTATGTATAATCTTGTTTGGTAATTGAATTTTGGATAAAATATTTGTTTACGCCTTTTGCCTTCTTTTCCGAGTTACCTTTGAAATTGACACGGTAAGCTTTAGCGCCATAAAAGCTGTCAATTGATTTTCCTGCAAACTCATCTTTCATTCGCCCCAATACAGAATTATTTTTAGTGATATTACATATCATTTTCACTATAATTTTAAGTATTAAATCTAGCTAAATTTGATTTAATATCCTGATAAAAACCTACCTGTTTGAACATATAAAATTAAATAGCGTGTATCAGTGTATACTAAAATTGCATTGTCGTCATATTTACTTTTAATGCAATCATAAAAAGAGTCATATATTACAGTTTTTGATAATTCTAAAACACTAAAGCCAACATAAATGGGTTTATTATAAGTTACTCTTATTCTCTCCATTTGAACTGCCACGAGATTTTCAGTGAATACCAACGAATTTTTGAAATTTTATTTAGCAAATAAGGCCTGAGCTTTATGCCAATATTGTTCCAATGCGTTATTAATCCTATATCCACTCTTTTATTAATATTCTCTATTGACTTTCCGTAAATAGCGTTATTAAGTAGATTATAAAAATCCTTTTCCATCTTGTCTTTAGACTTGTTTCTCATTAAGGCATTTAAATCTATATAGGGTTTTAGGAGTGCTGACTTTTTAAATTTAATAGCTCTATGGATTTTTGTTAGCTTAAGTTCATTTTGAAGTGCTTGTTTAAGGTTTCGATAATGAATGACATATTTTTCTTTATTATTTAAATTGCAAATTAACTTTTTATGTTTGGAAATAGGTGGGCAAATATTTTCTGTCAAAAAAGGTAATTCATTATGGTTTCCATGTAAATGTGAAGGATATTTCATATCTACTTCGATTGCGTAACCATACTCAACATCTTCTGGTGTCGATAATAAACCTAGAGATTATTTCTGTTTCTGTCATCCAACTAAATTCGCTTATAGGTAAACTGATGTTTACTCATACTATGTCCATACAAGTTAGTGGCATTTAAATACATTATATATGAAGTAGGTTTCACGTGATCAAAAGTTATTAGTCCTTAAAAGAAATTTATTTGTCTTATAGTCATGCACTATTCCATAATAATTATGATCAAACTGATGTTCTGTATCTCTGACACCTTCATCAATAAAAGATCTAGGTAATTGATGCAAATCCGCTAACCAATGCTGATATGCTGGAGTGTGAACGTATGTTTGAATTGTGCGTCTAGTCTGTTCTAGAATATCAGATAATTTTGATTCCTCTAGAGTAGATGAAGTACTTTGCCTATTTGATGGAGCCGTAGTTTCTGCTAGAACATTCGTCTCTCCTATAGATGGTTGTTGACTGACAGAAGCAATACTAGAATGAAAAAATGATGGTAATTCCGTGGACAAAATAGGAGTTTTTCCGGTTTTTCTTACAGTCTTTGTTGTTGTTGAAGTCTGATAAGTTACTTTCGGTTTTAAGAATTTCTCCTTCAGTTCAAGAGGTTCCTCTTTCGGTTCACGTTTAACAATTGTAGAAATTAGTTGTTGAAGTAGTTGTGCTAATGGTTTATAAGTTTGTCCTAGCTAAGATTGTGTTGTCTATGCTGCCAATTTATGATTGCGGTATTTTTCTCTAACAACCTTTCTTGACTTAATCAGGTCTCTCACCAAACGTTTATTTTCCTTAGATAGCTAGGAGCAACTATGATAAATTTGTAAAGTCACCATTTTTATAAGTAAATGATTAAATCGATTTTTTTCTATCTCCCCGCATTTAATTCACAACCCTTATCTATTACACAAAACCATTAAATCGTTCAAATGTCACATCCATAATACAATGATCATTATATATGTGCGTTAAACTCATGTAATCTTGTTTAAACAAAATTAGAAGGTTAATATTTACTCGTATGAGCCTCTTCAGAATTGATGAATACCCTTGAAAAATGAAAAAACAATCTGTATTTTTATGGCTGCCAAGATAAAATAATCTCTAATAACGCTCTGGTTTTGACAAGGAATATCACCAAATATTATAAGAAAACTCGGATTAATATTGTCAAGGTAGAAATAGTATGACCAAACCATCTCTACATTAAAATATAACCCACTAGAATTAAAATATCCTGTAGTACATACATCGATGCATTTTCTTGATATTAAGCAATAACAAAAAACCTATTAGGAGCACAACCCGGAAAGTTAAATAAACTTAAACCACTTAACGAAACTATTGAAATCACAACAAAGCAACAAGCAACCTTGTTAAAATAAGACGGAGTCTACAAATAAAAGACATAAACCGAAAAAGGAAAAATTAGTATTCAGTCATTAGTCAGTAATTTTGGGTAACTCAAGTTTGCTTCGAAACTTACAGTAGAGTACTTAATTTGACAAATCTCCTCGGTGAAGCAGTTAGTTTAAACAGTAATGTTGATATACAGTGTAATGATGTAAGTATAGTTATTTAATTATTAAAAGTACTATCAGGGAAAGATGCGATAAGAGATAATGTACCTCGATCTAATTTCATGTCTATAAAGCCGGTAATAACGCCCTATGCAAATGTCGTTGTATACGTACCTATTTTCTTGTATTTAGTGTTAAATATATATTAGATTAGTGTGGTTTTACGAATGTCTTATTCCTTATTACGATCCCATGCCGTTCATTTAGTTTACCTTTCGCAGCAATCATTATTGAATTTAAGTAAAGTAAAGCGTATTCCAATAACTATTAAGAGACTGAGGCGTGACAATATTGTGTGGGGAGATAATATTTTCATCGGACTCATATTCAAAGCATCCAATCTCTTTTATGGGTCACATCAGGCTTCAAATATTCATATTTTTTTTTATTGCAGTGGCACACACACTAAAGGGAGAACCTATGCCGCTCGACGAGCGGTGTGTGCGAAGATGTTGATTGACATGGTTCTTGAATAGTTGTAGGTTGTAATTAGTGGGAAACAGATGTTCTGGAAGTGAGTTCCACAATGATGCAGTGCGCCAGACAAAGGAGTTCTTGTAAAGCGATTTTCTAGGTGTTTCCAGTTGTACGACGAACTGGTGCGCTCTTGCCGACTATTGTGATTGTCTGACAGCAGTTGCCAGGGATGGGATGAGGCGGGTCAAATCCTGGGAGCAACTGCCGTGAAAGTATCGGTAAAACTGGGACATCTCGGCCACATGTCTGCGGTGTTCCAGACTATCCGGATTCCGGGTCAAATCCGGGTCGCCGACGGGACGCACAGCTCTCTTCTGAATGCAATCCAGCAGCTTTAGGGTGTGCTTTGGTGCGGCACTCCAGATGTGTGAGCAATATTCTAAGCACGGTCTTATTTGCGCTTTGTAGAGCAAGAGCAACTGCTGCGGTGTATAGAGTTTTTTGTTGCGACATAGCTCACCAAGCTTCTGGGAGGCTCATTTTGCGTGTTAGCAACGTGGTCATTCCAGGACATATTGTTGTTGACCGAGACACTCAGCAGTCCGATTGACGAGGATGAAGGAATGGTCAATCCTGCCATAATGATGTCAGGGCCCTCTGTATTGGCCCCCTCGGTAAAAGTGGCTGCTTGGGTCTTTGCTGCTTTGAACTGGACAAAATTTCGGTCACCCCACGTTTGAACATTCTCCAGGTCTTGATTAATTGCTGTAATCTGCTCTTGTATGCGGTGATGAGTTTCAGTCGCTGATAAGGGGTTTTCTGATTTAAAGTAGGAGACAAGGGTACTGTCATCTGCAAAACTGTAAACAGGATTATTCGTTTCGGTCAGCAGGTCATTAATATAGATGAGAACAGGTGAAAGTATCGCGCCCTGAGGTACGCCCGCATTAATATTGAATGTGTCTGAGATGTATCCATCAAATGCAGCGTGCAGAGATCGATTCTTTAGGAAACTGGCAAGCGAGCTGCAGAGGGAGGCTGGCAGTACGAAGGACGGCAGTTTGTTGAGCAGTCCGTCGTGCCAAACTCTGTCGGATGCCTTTGAAATATCCAACGCAATCGCTCAAGACTCTCCGTAGTTCTCAATTACTCTACTCCATATATGAGTGACGTAGGCTAATATATCTAGCGTCGATCTCTCTTTGCGAAAGCCGTATTGATTATCGCTGATTATTCTGTTGTTCTCGAGGTACTTGAGTAGTTGCTGATTGACTACACGTTCCATTACTTTGGGGATTATTGGAAGCAAGGCAATTCGGCGATTGTTTGAGGGCGTGGTTTTCTTACCTTTTTTTGAAACAGGTTGCACTCGAGCGACTTTCCAAGAAGATGGGTAAATCCCTCTTCCGTAAGACATAGAAAAAAGCCTGAAAAAAACGGGTGTTAGTTCCTTGGCGCAGTTCTTTAACACGATGGCAGGCACTCCGTCCGGTCCTGATGCCTTTTGCGTATCTACTTCTTTAAGAATTTTACGAATATCATCGGTGATGAAACTTGACTTCTGCCATGGTAGTGTTGATGTTCGATACGGTGGGGAGTCTTGCTTTGGGGGACGTCTAAGGTAGAGTGCGATGGAAACATTTTGGC
>MU182871.1:0-22555 GCA_016904865.1 Pissodes strobi | reverse complement strand
TCACGTATATCTTTGGTTCTACGGAGTGTATGGACGCCAGAGTCCTATTGCATGAAAACACATATTTTTTCGGTCACGTCTAACCTATGAATGGCCATGTGGCCACAATCGATGATCAGGATGGTGAGGCCACAGTAATAGTAAAGCGTATATAGGTGTGTGTGTATGTGTGTATGTGATGAAATCGATTACAGGTGGCAATTTTGACGATAGCGACTTGAAATTTGGCATGGAGGTAGAGGTCCACAAACCCTCGGAACCTGTTGATTTTGGTTACGATCGGTCAATATACAGGGTGTGAAAGCAGGACAAGTTACCGTTTTTTGGCGTTTTTTGGCATTTTTGTCCGTGTAAACAAGGACCAACTTTTCCTTTTTTTATGTCAAATGAAACTATTCGGTAAGACACGTGTTTTTGTTCCTTTGCACTTTTGCTCTAATTGTTATACAGGGTGTGAAAACACGACAAGCTACCGTTTTTCGCATTTACAGGTCGCAATTTTGAAGTTAGCGACTTGAAATTTGGCATAGAGGTAGAGGTCCACAAACCCTCGAATCCTATTGATTTTGGTTACGATCGGTTAATATACAGGGTGTGAAAACAAGGCAAGTTACAGTTTTTTGGCATTTTTGTCCGTGTAAACAAGTATAAAGTTCTTTTTTTTTATGTCAAATGAAAGCATTCGGTAAGACACGTATTTTTGTTTCTTTGCTCTTTTGCTCTGATTGTTATACAGGATGTGAAAACAGGATAAGTTACCGTTTTTAGGCATTAACAGGACGCAATTTTGAAGATAGCGACATGAAATTTGGCACAGGGGTAGATGTCCACAAACCCTCGTAGCCTAGTAATTTTGGTTACGATCGGTTAATATACAGGGTGTGAAAGCAGGACCAGTGACGGTTTTTTGGCATTTACAAGTCGCAATTTTGAAGATACCGACTTGAAATTTGGCATAGTGTTAGAGGTCCACAAACCCTCGAAGCCTATTGAGTTTGGTTACGATCACTTACTATACAGGGTGTGAAAACAGGACAAGTTACCGTTTTTTTGGCATTAACAGGTCGCAATTTTGAAGATAGCGACCTGAAATTTGGCGTAGAGGTAGAGGTCCACAAACCTTCGAAGCCTAATGATTTTGGTTACGATCGGTTAATATACAGGGTGTGAAAACAGTACCAGTGACGGTTTTTTGGAATTTACAGGTCGCAATTTTGAAGATAGCGACTTGAAATTTGGCAAAGAGGTAGAGGTCCACAAACTTTTGAAGCTTATTAATTTTGGTTACGATCGGTTAATATACAGGGTGTGAAAATAGGAAAAGTTACAATTTTTTGGCATTTACAGGTCGCAATTTTGATGATAGCGACTTGAAATTTTGCATAGAGGTAGAGGTCTACAGACCCTCGAAGCCTGTTGATTTTGGTTACGATCTGTTAATATACAGGGTGTGAAAACAGGACAAGTTACCATTTTTGGCATTTTTGTTCGTGTAAACAAGGACCATCTTTTCCTTTATTCGGTGTCAATTTATAAGTAGAGGTGAAAGTATGTTAGCATTTTTTGTTGACAATATGGTTACCATAGCAACCAATTAATAATATGTAAATCACTAATAAAAGATATAGTATGGTACTTAGAATTGTTTATGAAGTCTAATTTGATACTAAAAAATTGGTTGCTATGGTAACCAAAAAAAGTAAAAAATCGTCTTAATTCGTCAATCGTACGACTTAGAGATTTGATATTTGGTATTTAGGTAAAGATTTAAAAAAATTAACGATTGACGTTGACAAGTCGGTTACCATGGCAACCAGTTAGAAATTTATCAGTGTAAAATTAGACTAGCGATTGATAAATCTAGTTATAAGGGCTTTCTAATTATAGGTCACGGTACGGATAGGAGCGTGGCAATAATGTGTGATCGAAGGTCACACAAACGAGGCCCGAAGGGCCTCGCGCGTGCCGCAGGCACGAGTGGCCACGCCACTTGTTAGAAAGCCCTTATCTATAATATAGGCATTCTATAGGGCGAGACCAATCGGGAGAAAAACTTCGTAACGGTACGTCGGATCGCTCTGAAACTTATACCTATCGATTTGTAATCGAAAATTTTTTTTTTGGATTTTTTGTCTGTATGTATGTGTGTATGTATGTATGTGTGTGTATGTGATGAAATCAATTACAGGTCGCAATTTTGAAGATAGCGACTTGAAATGTGGCATAGAGGTAGAGGTTCACGAACCATCGGAACCTATTGATTTTGGTTACGATCGGTTAATATACAGGGTGTGAAAACAGGACAAGTTACCGTTTTTTGGCGTTTTTGTCCGTGTAAACAAGGACCAACATTTCTTTTTTTTGATGCCAAATGAAAGTATTCGGTAAGACACGTGTTTTTGTTCCTTTGATCTTTTCCTTTAATTGTTATAAAGGGTGTGAAAACAGGACAAGTTACAGTTTTTTGGCATTTACAGGTCGCAATTTTGAAGATAGCGACTTGAAATTTGGCATAGAGGTACCCAAACCCTCGAAGTTTAATGATTTTGGTTACGATCGGTTTATATACAGGGTGTGAAAACAGGACAAGTTATGGTTTTTTGCCATTTTTGTCCGTGTAAACAAGGATAATATTCCTTTTATTTATGTCAAATGAAAGTATTCGACAAGACACGTATTTTTGTTCTTTTGCTCTTTTGCTCTAATTGTTATACAGGGTGTGAAAACAGGACAAGTTACCGTTTTTTGCCATTTACAGGTCGCAATTTTGAAGATAGCGACTTGAAATTTGGCACAGATTTAGAGGTCCACAAGTCCTCGGAACCTATTGACTTTGGTTACGATCGGTTAATATACAGGGTGTGAAAACAGGACAAGTTTTCGTTTTTTGGAATTTACAGGTCGCAATTTTCAAGATAGCGACTTGAAATTTAGCATAGAGGTAGAAGTCTACAAGCCCTCAAAGCCTATTGATTTTGGCTACGATCGGTTAATATACAGGGTGGAAAATAGGAAAAGTTACCGTTTTTTGGCATTTACAGTTCGTAATTTTGAAGATACCGACTTGACATTTGGCATAGAGGTAGAGGTCCATAAACCGTCGAAGCCTATTCATATTGGTTACGATCGGTTAATATACAGGGTGTGAAAACCGGACAAGTTACGGTTTATTGGCATTTACAGGTCGCAATTTTGAAGATAGCGACTTGAAATTTGGCATAGAGGTAGAGGTCCACAAACCCTCGAAGCCTATTGATTTTGGTTACGATGTGTTAATATACAAGGCGTAAAAACAGGACAAGTTAACGTTTTTTGGCATTTTTGTACGTGTAAACAAGGACAAACTTTTCTTTTTTTCGATGTCAATTTATAAGTAGAGGTGAAAGCATGTTAGCATTTTTTGTTGACAATATGGTTACCATAGCAACCAATTAATAATATGTATATCACTAATAAAAGATATAGTATGGTACTTAGCATTGCTTATGAAGCCTAATTTGATACTAAAAAATTGTTTGCTATGGTAACAAAAAAAAAGCAAAAAATCGTCTTAATTCGTCAATCGTACGACTTAGAGATTTGATATTTGGTAAATTAAAAAAAATTAACAATTCACGTTGACAAGTCGGTTACCATGGCAACCAATTAATAATATGTATATCACTAATAAAAGATATAGTATGGTACTTAGGATTGTTTATGAAGCCTAATTTGAAACTAAAAAATTGGTTGCTATGGTAACCAAAAAAAGTAAAAAATCCTCAAGATTAAAAAAAATTTACGATTGCCGCTGACAAATCGGTTACCATGGCAACCAATTAGAAATTTATCACGGTAAAATTAGACTAGCGATTGGTAACTCTAATTATAAGGGCTTTCTAATTATAGGCCACGGTACGGATAGGAGCGTGGCAATAATGTGTGACCGAAGGTCGCACAAACGAGGCCCAAAGGGCCTCGCGGTGCCGCAGGCACGAGCGGCCACGCCGCTTGTTTCAGTACTCTTTTTAATGTCAACAGATACAACTGACAATGACTCACTTCTCGAACGCCGCTTTGACCTTTCTAACCTTGTTTGTTGTCGTTCTGAGGGCGGGTTGCGCCTTCTCTATGCTTATCCCCCTCGCTTATCCTGAAATAAGGTCTATTTGCCATATAATCAATTGTTATAAAAATGATTTTAATTAAAAAGTTAGTTTAGTATAAGCGATAGACATGCAAGGAGGTGCAGTCCGCTCCCAATTTTCTACTATAATGTAAGTACCCTTGTCTCCCAATTTAGATCAGAAAATCCTTTACCAGCGACTGAGACTTATCACCGCAGACAGGAGCAGATTACAGCAATTAATCAAGACTTGGAGAAAATTTGGGGCGACAGAAATTTGGTCCAGTTCAATGCAGCAAAGACCCAAGCAGCCACGTTTACCAAGAGGGCCAATACGGCGGGCTCTGACATCATTAGGACAGGATCGACCATTCCTTCATTCTCGTCAATCGGACTGCTGAGGACTGAGTGTCTCGGTCACCAGCAATATGTCCTTGCTTGACCACGTTTCTAACATCGCAAAAATCAGCCTCCCAAATGGTTGGTGCGCTATTTCGCAACGAAAAACTGTATACACCGCAGCAGATTCTCTTGCTTTACAAAGATCAAATAAGACCGTGCTTTGAATAATGCTCACACATCTGAGGTGCCGCACCAAAGCACACCCTAAAGCTGCTTGATTTCATTCAGAAGCGAGCTGTACGTCTCATCGGCGACCCGGAGTTGACCCGGAGTCTGGATAGTCTGGAACACCGCAGACATGTGGCCGAGATATCCCTGTTATACAGACACTTTCACGGCAGATGTTCCCATTGATGAAGAGCAGCAGAATAGAAAGCGAAGTAGGGACGTTATTGAACGGTCTCTGTATACTGTATCAGAAATCTTAGCAGGGAGATGACCTCATCGATCCATCACTAGACAAGCCAGCAGAGATAGATGCAGGAATCGCTACCCTAAGTAGGAAGCAGCAGAATAGAAAGCGAAGTAGGGACGTCATTGTCTGGTCTCTGTATACTGTATCAGAAATCTTAGAAGGGAGATGACCTCATCGATCCATCACTAGACAAGCCAAAAAGACAGATGCAGGAATCGCTACCCTGAGTAGGAATCTAAAAGCTTACCAGAAACTAGGGAATATTCCTTGTAATGATAACGCGGAATCGTTAAATGTGGGCCTTCGCATTGAGCATAATTTAGGAATCAATAACTCAAAATGTCACAAGGGCTGCTTCGTACCTTGCGATTCAACCAAGCTCGGTAGAACTTAGAGAGATATGCAGATTGGTTGCCAAGAAAATATCGAGCCATCCGTTAAGTTAGCTACACGGGGAAGTCTCGAAGAGGTGAAATCAGCTAATGACAAGATAGAATGGATTTTCTGTGGCAAGCACGAGCCAAGAGTCAATCCAACTCAGAGCCTAACTTTCACAGAAGCTATAAATGTGATAGAATCCGCTGCAACCAAGAAACTAGACAGTAAGATTTGAATCGCACTCCCGGGTAGGCTCGGCGTATGGTACCATAACCACTGTCGAACAAAGTATGTGCGAGACTTAAAAAACTAACTCAAGTCTAGGCAAGAAATCGGAGCAGTTAGCTAAATTACGTGACGTTGCACGTGAACAAGTGACTGATCAAGCAAATAAATACTGAAAAAGAATGCAGTGAAGATGCGCCTGCATTTCTGTTGGTTGATCTTGCCCGCAGTCATGCCGACAAACTGCTCACGGAAAGAGTGAGTAACGGGTTTGTACACTCCAGCGGCTTTAAGGAAATGCTGCTTAATTCTGAGTGCTTCATAGGAGGAGCAGAATGCAAGACAAGCGATCTCCCCAATCCGGAACCAGCCATCACCGTGCGGCTGGAAAGTCGGCTCGGAAGGATAGAGGATGCTCTATAGAACTAAGCCTACAGCACAAGAGACTTGTAAAGAAACGCCGGTGTCATGTGAATATAAAAATAAATGCGCTGGGAAATGCAACTGCGCTAAATCTAAAGTCCTTTGCTATGAGTTTTGTTGTTGCCCATGCTTTGAGTATCTTGATTAATGCCAAAAAAAGTGCCAAAGTCTGATATTTATGACCCCAATTTGTGATGTAGGTAATAGATTTAGTATTATTACATTTCGTGATTACATCTAGTACAATGAATAGTATTATCCATTAATAACGATATGGAATTAATGCTAAATGCTTTAAATGATGCTGTTAAACTGTCTGTTTGTAATAAATATGGCTGTTCTTAATCTTTTAGTTTTCTATCCACCTTACAACCGAGGTAACCTAAAGTTAACTATTTTGATTATATTATATTTAGGAGCATACCGATTTAAGAACGTGTATGGGTCTGATTTATTCATATTTTGATTGTGGAAATGGCGTCACTCACCAAAATCCTTAGCTTAACACTACAAAATCGATTACATTAGTTTCTGCGCCTGAGGGTAGGCATTCTGCCACCACGCGGCTGGTATATACTCCAGTTACGTTCCAGAACATCTCCTGTAATATTTTTGAGTGGTACTCACCCATAGAATTGTTCGAGTGTGCTCGTTTAGCGATTTTCTCAAAATTGTCCCTGGCAGGTATGCAACACGCCATACCGCTGCTCTCTCGTGGTTGCAAACTTGGTTCCACTTCTTAAAAGTGAGGTATGGGTATATACTACTACTGTGCCAAATATTAGTGCTCTACTCAAAAATGCAAGGTTGGTTTGACTAACCGCCGCGGCCGGCGCCGTACTACAATGTATGAGAATAAGTTCAAAAGAAAAGCAAGTTTTCGAAACCAACGAAAAAGGGAACTTCCATAACCTGTCACAAGCTTAGAAGAAAATGAAATTACTAGATCAATCGACTTACCTCTAAGGAAGATCGATCGGAATTATCCGAGCATCTCCGCCGTCCTTCATTACACTTGGTAGTATACAATTTTATCCCAACCGGTACAAGTTTTAAAGAAGTTATCAAAAAACATGATGATTCAGCCGTCCCAGGCCCGGCCGCACGAGCTCATCGCCCTGTTGCGTCATTACGATTTTGGTTGCTATGAGATTTTTGATTACATTGCATTTGGGGTGATAGGGAGGAGGTAAAGACTGGGTGGGTTTGTAATGAAGGACGGCGGAGATGCTCGGATAATTCCAATCGATCTTCCTTACAGGTAAGTCGATTGATCTTGTAATTATCCTTCGCATCTCCGCCGTCTTTCATTACACTTTGTAGCTGTTTAAAGTATTTGCGATGTAATCTACATTAACTGAAAATTGCGATTTTCTGTGGTCTTAGATTTGCAAGACCCTTGTTAATAGTATACATATGAAGGTACACATGTTTAACTAGGGGTTCGCGAGACTATGGTCTCGGTCTCGGTCTCGAAAACGAGACCGAGACCGAGACCGTGACTTACCTATTGAGACCGAGACCAAGACCGAGACCAAGATAACGAGACTCTCGGTCTCGGTCTCGGTCTCGAAAAATATTTTTATTTGTTGAATTTTCAAAACTTATTTTTCTAAAAAATTCAAATTTGTATGTATGTTATTGGCAATTTATGCCAACTGGGTCCAATCAACCAAAAAAGTGAAAAATCGTTCAAATCCGGGTATAACGCTTGTTTATTTTAAATTGGGCTGTTTTTTTTTAAGATTCTAGAAGAAATTTTATACTGTAGTAGATAACTTATTTTGAGCCATTTCCAAGCAATAAGCAGTCATGAGTTTCACATTTTTCGTAATATCTACAAGGTAATAAAACATCGCGTATCCATTAAAACAACTGGACATCTACTTCTGGTACAACCGTGTCAGATTAATGTATTAAAAGATGAATGGCCACCTTTGACCATATCCACTTATACAGTATATACCGTATACCTATACAGAGTGTCCTAAAGTTAGTGGACGAAGCGTTAGCCCTGTAGTTATTGGTCAAAAATACCTTAAATTTTTTCTATAAACATATATCGGAAAACGCCCCCTACGGGAGCTAGGGCCTCTTAAAGGTGGGCCCCTAAAGATGTTTTTTTCTAATTATTTCCAAAATTGTGTAAAATATAGTTTTGGAATTCCCCTAAGTAAAATAAATTTAATATTTAAAATTCGGAAATGGAATAAGAGATGGAAAATTTTAGTCAGGTCAGGTGCTTAACATTTTGGGAGTGAATCTAAAAAATTTACATCAAAATTTTTTTAATTTCTTTTCAAATTTTTTTACGTAAAAAAGTGCCTCTTATTTCGTATCATTAGAACACAGGGTTTTGAGAAAAATGGATTATAAATGTATTCCGACTGCCAAAAACGGGTGTAAATTGAATGCTATAGTTTATCAAATTTTTAAAGTCTGTCAACTTTTTTCTGGAACAAGTGTTTTTACTATTTTATAATAATATGAAGTTTTGTAACGTCAAAACGAATTTTTGGGGAATATCAAAAATTATAACCTTCATTTTACACCCGTTTTTGGCAGTCAATATACTTTAAAATCCGTTTTTCTCAAAAACGCTGCGTCCTAGCGAAACAAACTAAGAGGCAATTTTTTGCGAAAAAAATTCAAATTTTCAGAATTTAAAGAAAAAATATTTAAAAAGCTAGCCCAAAAAAAAGTAGATTTTTAAATTCACCCCCTAAAATGTTCGCACCTGACTAAATTTTCAAAATAAATTTTTCCATATACCACAGAAAGTTTGAAAATTACATCACTTTGTATGGCTACGCTACAACTGATAATGGTTTGACTGCTGGCTGGGTGATAGGGCTTTTTGTGAGTGAGTATTAAAAATTTTCTTTGGTTTTGTTATGTATGGTATCGATTGCATCTGCAAGGGCGACGATCTATTAGCATATTTACCGTATCTATGAATGCTGTAATTTCTGTTTTTGAACAGAAAAATAGGTATGTTCACTACCTGCAACTGCAATTGCAGAGCGTGGAAGGTACGATCGATTGTATCTGCTAATACAACGACCTACTCACCTTTTATTGACTGGTAGCACCCTTTTTGCTTTTGTGCATTCTATGTAAATCTCTAATAGTGTGGCTATACATAGTTCAGGTTGATTAATAAAATAAGGTAATACCAGTTTTCTTTATTTTTTTTTTTAATATCCAAATCAGAGAAAGTGCAGATTTGTGTGAATTCATGGTAAAGTAGGATGACCCCGCAGACAATTGAATGTTTAGGAACTCAAGAATAAGTTTACAGTTACTGTTATATATTTGTTGGTGCTTACAAAACCAGAAATTCCCACATTTATTGTAAATATTTCCGTATTGTTTAAGGGTGCTATCTGTCAATGAAGAAATAATCACTTTTATCGCTTCATTAGGTACGCTTTGTTGTAGAAAGCTCTCTGTTTCCATAGAATTACGCCTAGACTCTAGATTGTCTTTTGATTTATGAAGCGTAAACATAGATGTTTTTGCCTTCACACCATTTCGAAATAGCTTTTGTTATACTATTTAATTTATTGAATCGTACACTGCCCATTTTGTTTATGCACGATATGGCCGTTGCATTATCAATTTAGAGAATAAGGCTGTTTGAGAAGGTTTTTTTTTCCAAGCATTTTAAGCCGAAAAATACTGCTTTAATTTCTAGGATGTTTATGTGAACGCCACAGTCTTTTGCGTTTCAAAAAACCCTTGTGATTTTTCCCATTGCAGAAAAAGCCCCAATCGGTTCGTGAGTCATCTGAGAATATTTCTAAAGAAAATTTATGTTGAGAAAAACTTTGAACAGACATCATAAGTTTTTTAACCATCAATTCAAATCTTCTTCCGTAGTGAAAGTTATCTTAATCTTTGAGTCATATTTCCTATTGTTTAATTTTAATTGCCTCTTTAAAGATTTTATGTGTAACCAGCCATACCGTACAGCTGGCCAAACAGCAACTAGTTTTCCGACGAGTTGTGCAAATAATCTGATTTTATAGTTATTCTTTTTCCTAATGTTTTGTATGACTTTATAAATTATTTCCCTTTTCTCTTGAGTTAAGGCTATTGTCATGTTAGTTGTATTATAAATAAACACTAAAAATGGGCATTGTTGCGCAGGAATAACTACGCTTTTTTCGGAATTAATTATAAATCCTAAATCTTGTAATGTTTGTGTAATTTCATTTATACTTTTAAGCAATTCTCTTTTGAATTACCAATAACTAGCCAATCGTCTAAAGAGAGTACAGTTTTTATACCCATTAATTTTACATATCTTACAACTAGTTCCAGAAGTTTTGTGAAAAGATATGGAACTGCATAGGCGCACCCAGAAAATATGTTTAGGGGGGGCGCAACATAGGTTGAGCAAAGAAAAATTTGGGGTGCCACACCCTGATGTCATACTTTTAACCAGTTGGAACGTAATTAAACTGGTATAGTACGTTGCAAAAATCGAACCTTAAAAACTTCATATGACTACTGTGGATTGGAATAAGGAAATATGCATCTTTAAGATCAGTTTTCCCGAAAATACGTAATTTGAAATTAAATTTTGTGCCGTCCTGTAGTCTTCGAGTTTAAAATGGGATGTTGTCATATACCTATTTAAGTTTTTTAAGTTGGCATAAATCGATATTTCCTATTGAGTGAGTACGACGACAATAATTCGCCATCCACCGATTTACATTCCTCGACAGCCCCGATTTTTAGAAGTTCATTAATCGCCGATTGATACTTGGCGATTTCACAGTTGTTAATGTCGCAACGTACTTTGCTAATCTGGAATGGTGTCCTTGGAGGGGATTTTATAACCTTGTACCCACGCTATTGTTGAACTGTTTATGTTTAATTTCTGCCAATTTTGAACGTATAATATTAGTTCAGACGGTTGGCTAATTTAAATTATTGAAAAGGAGGCCTAAAACCCACGGACTAGTTGTTCCCGCAATTGATAGAAGTAGTTGTTTTGGCGTGCAGTTGCAGGATTTAGCACAGTTTCTACTTCAAGATTTAATTTTGGTGGTCTGAGGACATTGCAGTTGGCGGATACTCCTCTATCATACTGTTTTCTTTTTTTTTCTTTTTTTTTTATTTAGTCCCTTTAATAAGTAATTGTTCCATCTAAAAACTATCTGGGTATGTAGTTGTTTCTGATGTTGGTAAGTCTCGATTCGAATGAGAATGGATTTATCCCAAAGGAGCTTGCAGCTTACGATGGCAACAGAATATATCATCGTGTTTAAATCACCTTTTGATATAAGACAATTACCACCACACCTAGTCAAGGAAGCAAATTGGTTAATGAAAAATCATGATTGTATATCATGGAATGAAGGTTTTACTCCAATGCATAGGTTGGCTGATATTGTCACAAACCTGAAAGTTGATAACGTGTACGTGAGAGGAAGAGAGAAATGCCAATATATCAGGAAGTACACAATAAAACCAGTTATAGAACTTGAAGAAAACCCTGCATTACCAAAAGGAGATCCTCAATACTTTTACCATTCCAAATCACCATGTATATGTGCACTAAATAATGTATATTATTTGTATAACAATGTTTTAATGATTTAATAAAACACAAATTAAATGAAAAATGTTTTTTTTATTTAAACAATCAAATATTTCTTTTATGTCATCTTTTGGAGCAAACTTTTTCACTTCATCCAAAACTGCAGCATATCCCATCTCCTTAATGGTGTACAGAAACGATTCTGTCGGGTGTGTGTTGGTAAATATTGCAGGCTTCTACTGCTTTTTTGTATTTTCTTGTGACTTCCATACATTATTCGAAGGTATATAACCTATCAAGATTATAATTTTCTTCATGTACAGCATCAAACTTTAAATTTCTCAAATGGTGTGCTAAGTTCTCTACCGCTGATACTAAATTGTATGCGGGCATGTCTTACACGTACGCTAACCACATCTTGAAAACTATTCTCACTTAAAGTAATTAAATACTAAATTCCGGTAGAAGCGGGGAAAGAAAATAGTGCAAATTTATTAAAATACTTTTTAACAAAACTGTTTAAAAATTGGTTACATGCTTACGTTTCAACATCCTCTATAAGACAATCAGGACAAAAATTTAAAAGCTCCAGCACACAATAAATATTTGCACCATTAATATTCTTTGAAGGTGAAATAATATCATATAATTTTAATCAGATCACCATTTTTCAACGAAATTCCACTTATGAGAATATTATAATATTTTGAAAATTCTTGAGATGATAACATATCAAAACGGTATTTCACTAAGTTCGTCAAATTTACTAGATCACTTATACTATTGCCAGCTAGGAAGATCTCGTTGCCGTCATCTTGTGTAACTGATTATCTTCGAGTCACCGATATACACAAAATGAAGTTCATAACAATTTCCTTGCTTTAGTTGCCATCCGCTGTTGTTGGAGTTAATGAAACTCATCATAATTCCGTGATTGTTAAGGAACTAAATCCATTGATCTTCATTGAAAATAACATTTTGATTGTTTTTGTGTCTGCTTAGCTTGATCACAGGTTCATAATTTCGCTCCAAGGACAACCCAACGCTAACCAATTTCGACTTTGATTTATTTATGTAGTATACGGATTCGCTTACTACAGCACCTTTACGTTTCTTGCTAAGTTATTCAATCATCTTGATTTGTTGATCCACTGTTGTTGATATACTCGATGCCCTAGCTTGGTACATTTTAAGGTTATATTTAGGGGAGTGTTGCAAACTGAATGTATGTTAGTGTTTTCATGTCTGCTTAAATAACAGAAGTAGGAGAGAGTTGTGAGAGGATACTCTTATCATAGGGGATACAACATGGGTATTGGTATATTGAGTAAAAGTCGAAAAAATGCATTTTAATCATCAGTTAGTTAGCAGCTATGAATGATAGCGGATCACATGTTTTTATTAATATTCAAGGACTTATATGCTTATTTGCATATATCCCCAAATAAATTTCGGTTTTTGATGGCGTTTGATATTCTACTTTTCTATTTAAACCACCTTTTAAAAGAAACATGTTAGCTACTGAAGATACAAAAGTTGTAACTTGGTCCGAAGATTATCATGGAATTGAGTGGGATAGTGGAAATATAGACAAGTTAAATTGAAGATATTCTACACAAAATGATTCAACTCTACGAAAATCCTAAAATATACGTAAAGGGTGACGAAAAAGCAAATTTATTGTAAATATTTTTAGGCGAAAGTTATCGATAATATTCCTCTGGGTTAATAATAAAAAATATACAAAAAATGAAGTAATAACTATACCGGAAGGAACTTATGATATAAAAGACATAGAAAAATAAATAAAACATGCCATTAAAGAGAGTTTGAGAATGAAATAGTCGGGTTTTCCCTAAAGCCGAACACTAATACCATAAAATTTCATATATTCTACACTGAAAAATTGATTTCACCAAAGATAATTCAATAGGTGAACTATTGGGATTTATAAAAAGATATATTGATCCGCAGATATTTACTGAGTCGGATGAGGTTGTAAGTATTAGCAAAGTAAATGCTATTTGCATCGATTGTAATATTTGTGTCGGGTCGTTCAGTAATGGTAAGCCAGTTCGCATAATTCATCAAATTTATCCAGCTGTAGTTCCTGGGTATAAAATAGCGGAATATCCTCTATCTGTATTATATTTCCCTGTCAGCGTTTGAACAATAAAGAACATTACCGTAAGAATTATTGATCGAGACGGAGATCTTATCAATTTTCGAAATGAAACCACAACAGTCAGATTTCATTTGAAAACCAACCATTATGGTTATTAGATATAACAGAACTAGTCTTAGACCTAATAAAATTAATCAACTGAAGTGATAAAAAAAAAAATTGAAAATCAAAAACAGTTTAAAAATAAACGTTGACGACTTAGCACGAGAAAATCGTGAATTCCTTCAATCTCTAGGTTTTTGAGTTTTAAAATAATGGATATCTTAAATGTAACCGGAAAGCTATACGTTGACATTTCCATTATTAGTTACGATTTACCAACATTTCGTTTCTTCGAATTTTGATTATAATGATGGAATAAGAATTCCTATTCAAAAACTTGATGCATACACTTCTCCTTCAGAAAGTCTTCTTCATATCCAAGGAACTCTATTAAATGATGAGGGAAAATACACAAAGTGATTGCGATTTATCAATAATGGTATTGCTTTTCTATTTAGAGAAATTTGATATAAACTAAATGGAGTTACTATAGATTCTGTAAGAAACGTAGGATTAGCATCAATTCTGAAGATTCCATTTAATACCAACGAGAGTTTAACAGATCAGAGAGTGATAGAATTTAATCGGTGACAATGGAAAATTCAATATATCTATACCCTTAAAATTGCTTTTGGGATTTTTTGAAGACTATAAGAAAATAATTATGACTATGAAACAAGAACTGGTCTTAATAAGACCTAGCAACCATTTATATGATACAGAACCAAAAACAGCTAAAGAGGAAATTCCAAAAGTATCATTTAATAAAGTATATTGGAAAATTCCCCACATTACAGTTGATATTCCTCAACAACTTGCCTTAACAAAAATTCTCGAAACAAATAAAGAGTTGCTAATTAGATTTCGAAGCTTGAAAATTGTTTAATACTCCTCTTTACCGGAAACATCACGTCATACATGGCCCTTAAAAACAAACAGTAAGCTTGAAAGCCATCGACATGTCATTATCGCTTTTCAGAAAGATAAGGGTCATGTTCAGAAGGATATGAGCAAATTTGAAAATGTTGATTTAAATAATATAAACGTATTTTAAATTCAGAAAGATATCCATATCACGATCTATATCTAAATTTTAAAGAAAACAAGTTCTCTGCACTTTATGATATGTTTGCAAATTTTTGAAATTCCTATTATGGAATGTCCAGCGAACCACTTTTTACTTCTCAAGATTTTAAACATATCTCCTATAATACACATTGACTGTTCTCATCAAAAAGAGTCGCTCCAAACCGGTTCAGCTGGCATTCGAGTTGTATTTGAAACTAACGAAAATATTAAAAAAGATACCTACTTTTGCTTATTGTCTTATTTTGCATGATAAGATGTTTAGCTATAATTCTCACAAAAATTGTAAAACAACTATAATGCGAATGATTCTCCGTTTCTATAAAATCGGAAGTTTGACTCATATATTCATCATAAGGATTGCAGCAATAAAACTACGACTGTATTATTATTTGGAATATTTTGAAAAATTAAGACAACAAATTCAAGAATACGAAAATAAAAAAGCATTATTAGAACATTATACCTTATGAGGATATGAAGTTATTAACACTTGATGTCTAAAGGTTCAAAATAAAAAATAACAGATTTATCCCAAAGGAGCTTGCAGCTTACGATGGCAACAGAATATATCATCGTATTTAAATCACCTTTTGATATAAGACAATTACCACCACACCTAGTTAAGGAAGCAAATTGGTTAATGAAAAATCATCATTGTATATCATGGAATGAAGGTTTTACTTCAATGCATAGGTTGGCTGAGATTGTCACAAACCTGAAAGTTGATAACGTGTACGTGAGAGGAAGAGAGAAATGCCAATATATCAGGAAGTACACAATAAAACCAGTTATAGAACTTGAAGAAAACCCTGCATTACCAAAAGGAGATCCTCAATGCTTTTACCATTCCAAATCACCATGTATATGTGCACTAAATAATGTATATTATTTGTATAACAATGTTTTAATGATTGAATAAAACACCAATTAAATAAAAAATGTTTTTTTTTTATTTAAACAATCAATAATTTCTTTTATGTCATCTTTTGGAGGAAACTTTTTCACTTCATCCAAAACTGCAGCATATCCCATCTCCTTAATGGTGTACAGAAACGATTCTGTCGGATGTGTGTTGGTAAATATTGCAGGCTTCTACTGTTTTTTTGTATTTTCTTGTGACTTCCATACATTATTCGAAGGTATATAACCTATCAAGATTATAATTTTCTTCATGTACAGCATCAAACTTTAAATTTCTCAAATGTTGTGCTAAGTTCTCTACCGCTGATACTAAATTGTATGCGGGCATGTCTTGCACGTACGCTAACCACATCTTGAAAACTATTCTCACTTAAAGTAATTAAATACTAAATTCCGGTAGAAGCGAGGAAAGAAAATATTGCAAATTTATTAAAATACTTTTTAACAAAACTGTTTAAAAATTGGTTATATGCTTACGTTTCATCATCGTCTATATAAGACAATCAGGATAAAAATTTAAAAGCTCCAGCACACAATAAATATTTGCACCATTAATATTCTTTGAAGGTGAAATAATATCATATACATTTTTAATCAGATCACCATTTTTCAACGAAATTCCACTTATGAGAATATTATAATATTTTGAAAATTCTTGAGGTTATAACATATCAAAACGGTATTTCACTAAGTTCGTCAAATTTACTAGATCACTTATAGTATTGCCAGCTAGGAAGATCTCGTTGCCGTCATCTTGTGTAACTTATTATCTTCAAGTCACCGATAAACACACAAACAATTTCCTTGGTTTGGTTGCCATCCGCTGTTGTTGGAGTGAATGAAGCTCATCATAATTCCGTGATTGTTAAGGAATTAAATCCATTGATCTTCATTGAAAATAACATTTTGATTGTTTTTGTGTCTGCTTAGCTTGATCACAGGTTCATAATTTCGCTCCAAGGAAAACCCAACGCTAACCAATTTCGACTTTGATTTAGTTATGTAATATACGGTTTCGTTGATTACAGCTCCCTTACGTTTCTTGCCGCTGTTGTTGATATACTCGATGCACTAGTTTGGTACATTTTAAGGTTATATTTAGGGGAGTGTTGCAAACTGAATGTCTGTTAGTGTTTTCATGTCTGCTTAAATAACAGAAGTAGGAGAGAGTTGTGAGAGGATACTCTGATCATAGGGGATTCAACATTGGTATTGGTATATTGAGTAAAAGTCGAAAAAATGCATTTTAATCATCAGTTAGTTAGCAGCTATGAATGATAGCGGATCACATGTTTTTATTAGTATTCAAGGACTTATATGATTATTTGCATATATCCCCAAATAAATTTCGGTTTTTGATGGCGTTTGATATTCTACTTTCCTATTTAAATCACCTTTTAAAAAACATGTTATCTGCTGAAGATACAAAAGTTGTAACTTGGTCTGAAAATTATCATGGAATTGAGTGGGATAGTGGAAATATAGACGAATGAAATTGAAGATATTCTACACAAAATGGTTCAACTTTACGAAAATCCTAAAATATACGTAAAGGGTAACGAAAAAGCAAATTTCTTGTAAATATTTTTAGGCGAAAGTTATCAATAATATTCCTCTGGGTTCTGAACCCAAATTTAGCAAATTTTAAAGTATACCAGAGTGTTATTTTCATAAAAATATCAATCCATGGCATTGTGCATTAGCTAATGTAAAATTATTGATTAATTAAGTTGTTTTATTTCCCATTTCATTGCACTATTTTACCCCCACTTCTACTTGACTGAATAAAAGCATGGTAAACACGAATTTATCAGTATTGCTTGCCATATACAATACATAAAAAAATGAGTCAAGAAAATTCTTCTACTAAAATTACGCAAAACCGAAAGTTGAATAAGCCGAGTAAGAAAACGTCTTAAAAGTTTAAGCTGGAAGAAACCTGCTCCATTTGTTTAGAAAATATGAAGAAAGAAGATATTGTTATACCAAATTTTTGTTGTCGTGAATTTTGTTTTCTGTGTTTAATGCATCGGACATTCAATAATGCATATTGTCCACTTTACAGACAATTTTATTCCTCAGTAAAACTGAAACATGGCGATATTCGTATTCATGTAGTAAAAACATGAAGAAGACCACATAATATTTTTAAGTTTGTTTAGCATAGAAAACTGGTATTGTAATAAATAATGTACATGGAAGAATGTTTTTTACTGTTTTTGTTGTGTTTTGCTGTTTTGTGCTGTTTTTTTGCAGTTTTTGTGTTTTTTGCTGTGTTTACTGTTTTTTGCCGTTTTTACTGTCTGTTTTGCTATCTATACGAAACAGTGGAGATGATGTACTTAGGGGTAATGTGATGGATGGTAGGGTCTTGAAGCAACTCTGCTTTACTACTTGCAGAAAAATTAAAATTTTGTAAAATTTCATTTGCATGGCTGTCCTTTAGTATGTCATTTAAAGACATTTGAGTAGTTTTAACTGTATTTTAAAAACAGTATCTAGCTAAAATAATTTTTAAACCAACAAAATAAATAGAATGGAATAATAATTACTTCAATATAGCAAATTAATCGAACGCCATATTTGTCTTGACTAATTTCAATATCGCAAATTTAGACGCAAGCCATATTTGTCTGGACTAAGTTTTTTTAAGCCTGCTTTCGAATTATAATGTAAAGAGGTGATTCTGTCGACCTCGGTCAAACAGTTCATTGTTCAATCAGTTGCTACGTGATGAAATCACATAAGTTTTTTTTTTCATCAGTCTGAATCGTTCTAGTTTAAATTATTGAATTTGCAAAATGAATTCTGTGTGTATGTTCAAAAAGGCAAACGTTTCGTGAAATCATGTTTATAAATAAATGTGTAATCATAAAAGTGAAGTAATAGAGAAAAGTAGTGAAAATGTGTGTTAAGAATAGAATTATTTCATATATATTCCTTCCACCAAAGAATTTTGTAGACATTGAAGACTTTTTTAAAGAAGTTAAACGAAATTTTAATTTAGGTATGTAAATAATGACGGTAACTTTTGTTTTAATGAGTTTCATCCAAGACATATTTTAAACTGTATTCTGCATATTTGTTCGGAAATACCTATCTAATATATATTTTTCATGTTTTTTTTATATAATCTATTCTTGTTAAAAGCAACTGAATATATTATAACAAAAATAAAATATTTAAGTTATTTTTATATCGTTTTATTTGGTTGGAGTATACGTTTTAGCACTGCAGTTATAAAATAAAAGATTTAAACAAAAATATTGACTTTAAAAACTTTGTTAGCTTTTAGAAAAGTTGTATATTAAAAATAGTTCACATGCGATTTTTAATCTAATAACATTTAAATTATAACCTATGAAGCATAACACTAAACTTTATTGTCTACTTAAGGTGTTGATAAACTCTCCTGTTCGATAAGAGCATCGTATTGTTCTCTAATTGCATGTTCCCTACGATTAAACATATCTAAGAGTTCATTACAATTGTTAACTATCAAGATTAAAATTAAAATGTGCCAACCTCTGTTCTATGTCCAATCGCGTTTGCTGTATCTGTAATTCCTCTCAGCAACTAAAGCCTTTTGTCGGTCTAGAGTCTCTACTTCATCCAGATTATGTATATTAAGATCGTTCCCGTTCCATAGCGAGATAATCTTCGCAATTGAATGATTGCCTTAGTGACACAGCCCCATATAATGTTTGATTGGTGACAGCATCCTGAACCTCTGATGATAGTCACAAAGTAATGGTGACGGAACTGGAATAATGAGTTCGTCTATTGGGTCATGGGTAACAACTAACGCAAACTAACCCAAACAACATCCTTAATGTCGGTAACAACTAAGGCATTTTATCGTTCCAGAGTCTCTACTTCATCCAGATTATGCATATTAACATCGTTCATTAATAATTTTCGGTTTCATCTTCACAAGGTGCTTGACTTAAAGAAATATCACGATAAAATACGTTATTGGTTAAAATGTTTTAAACAGCATCCTGAACCTCTGTATCCAGATGGTAATCACAAGGTAGTGGTGACGGACCTGGAGTAATGAGTCCATCTATTGAGTGATGGGTAACAACATCCTTCATCTCAGTAACGAGATAATCTTGGCAACTGGATGATTTCATTGGTGACACAGGTCTATATAATATTTGATTGGTAACAGCTTCCTGAACTTCTGTATCGAGATAATCTTCATAATGTGATGGTTGCACTGCTGAGATGGCATCATAATATATTGGCTGATGAGTTATCTTCTTCACTTTTCCATTTGGTGAAATAAGCACTTCATCTATTATGTTAATTCGAGGAAACGTTAAGATTCTTAAAATTTTAAATGCAGGCTTTCCCAACATATTTTTGTTTAAATCTTTGATTTTATACCTGTTGTGCTAAAATGTAAACTGAAGATACACAGCAAACGAGAAGTATATATGCAAGATTCCAGTGGAGAAAAGGGTGAAAAAAGTCAAAATGTAAGTATATTGATAATATTGATCTCTCTATTTTTAGAGATAAGTATCTTATAATAGTGGTAGGTATTATGCAACACACTGTGGAATAATACCTTTAATTTTGATCGTTGCATTAATTTTTTTACCTTGCAGATTGGGTTAACTCAAATGCATAAAATGTAAATTGTACATGTTATTTCCATATCGGGAGATATAAAATAAATATAGAATCTTGAATAAATTAAAACCCGTTCAAAGGAAGCATTTTAATATATTCTTGTCTTTTTTTAATCGAGTCTCAAAATTTTTACAAACATGATTTTTATGTTTATATAAACGTCTGACCTTTATTATCGAATGTTTCAAATTTGCATCTTTTATATTCCAAATAAAATTATTTAGTTAACTGATACGATTTGCATATGAATTCGGCTAAGGACATGAATATCATTATTCAAGTTTTAAAGGTTGAATTAGGAACAAAAGTTGTGTAATTTTCTTAAAGATTTATTTGAATACTTAATTATGGGTAGTGAACTGAGGTAATGTCATATTACATAAAGAACAATTACTTTATGAACATGGAGCACCATCTATTTCAGTGTGACAATCAGGTCTGTTGTAATGAATAAAGCACAACAATTTTATTTGCAGGTTAAAGTTGGCTTTATATGCGTTTGGTAATTTTCCCCAAATATTTAATAGTTCATAAGGCTGCACATTGTTTATTTGGTATTACTATGGCAGGAATTTGAATTTTTCGCTTGTAAAATATCGGACAGCAACTCTTCCCCATTTATTTGAGATAGCAAAATGTCTACAGAGTTCTTCTTCTTCAAGTGCCTATTCGTTTCGAATATTGGCGACCATGCTGGCTATGATGACCTTGTTGACTGCAGCTTTAAACAGTTCTGTGGTTGTTTTTGAATAACATGTCCTTAGGATCTAGAGCCATGATATCCTTCTTCTTGCGGGCCCTCTCCTTCCAAACACTTTTCCTTGGAGGATGAATTTTAAGAGTTTGTAGTTGGAGTCATTACTCATTATATGCCCGAGATATTCCAGTTTCCTTCTCTTAATCGTGTTCATCACCTCTTTTTCCTTCCACACTCTTTCCAGTACTGTTTCGTTGGTCACTCTCTCTGCCCATGATATTCTAAGGATCCTTCTGTAGAGCCACATCTCGAAGGCCTCGAGTTTATTTTGTGTTGCTTCGGTCAATGTCCAGGATTCCATGCCATAGTATAATATGGAGAACACATAGCAGCGCAGGATTTTTACTTTGATATCTAATTTGAGGTTGTGGCTTTTGAAGAGCTTAGACATTTTGATGAAGAGTAAATGTTTTAAAAATCAAACTTATTAACTTGAGTAAATTGCTGTTTGGTTAAATGCATTTACTTGAAGTTTTCTGTAACGTTTTCGTTCCGTCTCACGAAATATTTCCTTTATGCTTCTTCACCTCAGGATAGATCTATTGATATTGATATAAAAACTTATATAATTGTTGTTGAAGTATTATTTTTAAAGGATATTCTTAATAGAGAGAGATGTTGGGGAAGAGAGAAATTGCAGTAGTGTGAAGTTAGGTAGTGGGACAAGCAAATGAGGTGGAAGAACTAGGGATTACTAGTGATCATTTCAGTGATCAATTTTTGGTCCAGAATGCCTGTATTACACCTACTAACAGAATCATTGGGCCTCTTTTTTTAATAATACTTTAACTGGTCTATATTGTCTTCAATTCCTGCGAAAAGTTTTGCCCGATCTCCTTCAAGAACTTAATGATCATGAACATCAGAATATGTGGCTACCACAGGACGGTGTCCGTCCGCACTACCATCTCAAGGTACGCGAATTCTTTAATGGACACTATCCTCAAAAATGTATTGTGCGTAAAGTTTTTGGTCAGTGGCCACCAAGGTCATGCGACCTTACCTCACCAGATTTCTTCTGGTGTGGTTATATTAAAGAACGGGTATATGTCACACCACCAATTACAAAGGAAGATATGCAAAATAGAATAAGAGACGTTTATAGAACCATACCACCAAGGACTTGAGGCAGGACCTAGGGAACGTGAGGTATAACATTATATATTTTAAGAAGAAATAACTAGCTATTCTTGTAATCACTATAAAATTAAAATTTTAACATTGACTTTTTCGTTTATGTTAGGAGTTACGAAAGGCTTTTATTATAGTGCTACAAAAAAGTTTAGCAAACAAACAAAGCAAACAATTATCTTTTAATATTAAAATAAACTAAATAAATCAAATGAAGCAGTTTAGCATCAGACAGATCAAACGGGAGGTATAATATGATTCTGGTGGATAAACATCAATAAAAATCACAC
>MU182870.1:217337-260478 GCA_016904865.1 Pissodes strobi | reverse complement strand
AAAAAAAACATTTCCCGTCTCAAGACAGACCTAAAGTTGCTAAAGGAAATTCCAACGAAATCCAAAAGACAATATTCATTTACAAAGGATATCAGTCAATTCAAAGGCATGTTCTGAGCATGGCGAGTGTTACACTTTTTGCATGAGAGCATGGAAAGTCTTCGCAAATCTCGGTGGGACATAAAACTCTATTTTTTCGAGTATATCAGAATCGAGTGATTCAAGATGGCGGCTAATGAAGTTACGCGAATTAGTACGTCTGACGAAAAAATCAACTTAACTTGTTGTAAATCTAAATATACAAGTGTTCTTGTTTGCATAATATGTGGAAAAGTGTACCATAAATCGTGCGCTGTCAGAGACTGGGAAAATAGAGTCAAAATCGTAGATAAAACCCGATTAGTGTGCGCGGTCCATGAGGACACCCTAACCTCAACAACTGAAGCTAATAAAAACGAAATCAGTCTCCTACATGCGTTAGTTGACGAACTAAAGAGTAAAAATGTAATACTTGAAGAAAATATTAGCCTTCTGAAGGAGAAAATCACCATCATCGAGAGGGAAAGTGAAATCCAGTGCAAAAAAGATGCAAATCCCGCCAATATCAAAGATGCAAAACAAGCCAAGCATAATGAAAACAATATTAAGAACGGCAAGTCCAATAAATTCCCAGATAGACATGACGGACGCCAACGCCCGCCAGATGACACTGCGGTCGCGGTCGATGATTCAAATTTACAAAAGTTGCCAAATGGCATTGTTGATGAGGAGACGCCTAAAAACAATAAAGAAGAAGAACCAGATTCTGTTGCTAAAATGCAGCAAAATCCATCTGACAAAGAGGAAGAAAACAATGCTCTGAAGGTTAACCCCAACCTAAATCCAAATGATGAAGTAAATCAAGATAACCTCCAAAATGAAGATTCAGAAGATTGGACCTTGGTCAATAATAGAAAACGACAATTGGAAACAAACTCTCAAATAAAAATCACCAGACCCGAACCAAGACAAGGTACTGGAGAAAATATTAAAGGTCTTGCTGCTGCCACCGCAAGACAAGCATGGATTTTCATTTCAGGTCTGGACCCTAAAACCAAATCAGATGATATATTGAAATATCTTGAAAATCTTAATCTTTCAAAAGGATGTACCTGTGAAAAGATGAATACAAAGAAGGACCAAGTAAAAAGCTCCTTCAAGCTAGGGGTGCCTGCTGATAAGAAGGATGCAATAATGTCAACCGATATTTGTCCAACAGGTGTACTTATTAACCATTTTCGGAACCTGAAACGCCGGCACTCACAGAAAACCAACGTGGGGCCCAGGGTACAATAATCTCTAGCATTCTCAAACTTCTTCATATTAATATACAGTCCCTACGAGGCAAGGTAAACTTGCTTGAGGGGGTCTTAAAGGATCAATCGGCTAACATTGTTTGTCTTAGTGAACACTGGCTCGGCTGGGAGGAAGTTGAACTAATACATATTGCAAAGTATGTCAAGGCTGCAGCGTTCTGTAGAGAAGGTACTCGAGGTGGGGGCTCCGCAATCTTTCTGGATCCCTGTTTGGAATATCTGACCCTGACTGAGGTGAGTGCGCTAGCTGTGGAGAAAACTGTTGAGATTTGCTCAGTTTTTGTAAAAACTTTAAAACTTATATTTTAAATTTGTACAGACCCCCATCTGGTAGCTTTGATGACTTTTTGAGGTTGCTTGACGCTGCTTTGAGTGTGATTGGCTGTCATAACAAAACGATAATAACTGGGGACTTTAACGTTCATTTTGGCACTGATGGTAGGGAGTGCATTGAGTTGTGCTGTCTTTTAAATTCATATGGATTCAGACAGATGATAACTGATCCTACTCGGCACAGAAATTGTCTTGATAACATATTTATAAATTTTAACCATTTAAATTGCAATGTGTCACAGACTGAAACATCTATCACAGATCATTTAGGGCAAATTATTGAAATACCAATTAATACACAAAAAACCTACTTAAAAAATACAAAAATAACTTTTAGGCCATTAACTCAGACTGGCAGGTTACAATTCTTTGACTGTGTTCAGCAGATTGATTGGGGTTTTGTTAATGACCGACTGCTAGAACAAATGTGAAATTTTCTGTTTTCACTGAGAAGCTATCAAATGCTTTTTTTGAATGTTTTCCAGAAAAACTTACTTAAAGCGAAATGATCAAAATCGAACCATTAACTGGTTCAACGATAATCTTAGGCACATGCGCGACCACCTTAACTTATTAAGTGACTTACATAGCAATTATCCAACTCCCCACACTAAGAATCTTAAAAATACTTACAGAAACCAATATAGAGCAGCCCTAAAAGAAGCAAAAAAAGCTGCAAACGATAACCTTATACGAAATTCTTCTAACCCCATGCAGTGTATGTGGAGCATAGTTAACGAACACCGTGGTAACATAAAGAATGACTAGGAAATTAATATTAATATTTCGCCAGACGAATTCAATCAGTTCTTTATAGGTATTGCACATGATTTGCAAAGTAGGGTGGACCCACCAACATTTGACCCAGTTCTGAACATTCCCCAGTTTGCACATCCGGCCTTCAGCTTTGCTAGAGTGACGTTGAATGAGGTACGTGATGTTGTAAACTCCTTAAAAAATAAAAAAAGCAGGGATCCCTATGGTCTTGATGTTTCTTTAATAAAATCTATCAATTGAGTCCACTAACGAAATTAATTAACTTGTGCAGGGGGGATTAAATTTTTCCAGACGCTCTAAAAAAGGCAGTGGTTACGCCAATTTTTAAAAAAGGGGAATCGGGGGATGTATCAAATTACAGACCAATATCACTCTTGCCAATCTTCTCCAAGATATTTGAGAAATGTATGGCGGCTAGAATAGTACACTTTTGCGAAGCCTATAACCTTATTACTAATAGTCAGTTTGGCTTTAGGAAGGGCCTTAACACTTCTTTGTCTATTTTGGACCTTGTTTCAAATATCCGTGATGCCACATACACAACAGCACTGTTCTGCGACCTAAGTAAGGCATTTGACTGTGTCTCCCATGATCTGCTTTTGGGTAAACTGGCGAGATATGGATTTCATGCATCGGCCCTGTCTCTAGTAGCAAGTTATCTTGGTGGCAGAACTCAGAGGGTTAAATTTCATGGGGTTGAGTCAGTGGAGGGTACCGTGACTGTGGGTGTACCACAAGGATCGGTCCTTGGACCGCTCCTATTTTTACTGTATATTAATGATCTACCTGCGTTTAACCCGACATCGAGCTACGTTCTATTTGCGGATGACACCACCATTGTCAATAATCACAGGAGCTTGGTGGAGGCCAGGGCAAAGTCACGGGAGGCACAGGAAAGGGCCGAGGCTTGGTTTAGCTCTAATCTACTTTTTCTCAACGTAGATAAAACTCAATCCATGGTATTCTCAACTCGCGAAATACCGAGTGACCTGGTAACGTCTGCAAAATTTCTTGACGTTAATCTGGACTGTAGGCTACTCTGGGATTCTCACACAGAACAGCTTGCAAAAAAATTAAGTAAAAACATCTACGTGTTACGCAACCTAAATGAGTGTGTTCTTCCACTCGCACCTGTCCTATGCTATAACTGCTTGGGGATATGCTGCGGGGGCAGAGAGGGTCTTCGGTCTCCAAAGAAGGGCAGTGCGAATCATAGATGGCCTGGGCTATAGGGATGACTGCAAGGAGGCATTCAGACGGCTTAGAATACTAACCTTGCCATCGGTTTTCATTCTTGAAACTCTATGCCACATTAGGACAAACATTAACCAGTATACGCGGCACGACTCTGTTCACAGCCATGACACACGTAACAAGCAGAACCTTATACTAAATAACTGGAGGTTAAAACGCTGTCAGGATGGCCCAGGACACTTGGGTATTCACTTTTAAAAAAAAACTCCAAACTCTATAAAGGAACTTCCCATGGCTTCCTTCAGAGCTAAAGTTAAACTTTTTCTCCTCAGCAGTGCATTTTACTCGGTCGGACGGTCGGTGACTTTATTTCTGGGAAGTGGCCCGATGACTGACTTTCGGATCTGTACAAGTTTGTCTTATGTAAAATTGTGTCATATACTTTAAAAGTATCTGTAATTCCTAGGAATTTTAATAATGTTGTCTTATATATACATATTTTAATATTTTAAATGTGCTTACTTATTTCTAAATGTCTTTTATTTTAAATATTTTATTTTAAATATCTTAAATATTTTTAGGACTATTGGATTTTTGACTTGTGTAAATATTTTTGTATGTCGCACCAATAAATAATTTGAATTTGAATTTGAGCTTATAATACCATTCATTAATTTAAAAATAAAACACATTAAGGTATTTCCTGCGGTCCTGCAAGGTGTGCAATCCAAAAAAATCTTTAATATGTTCAGAATCCATCTGAAAACCCCTTGTTGATAAACGATATCTAAGGTATTTCAAAAACTGGTTCTGTACAGACTCAATTCGATCTCTGTAAGTTTCATAATATGGACTCCAAATTGTGGATCCATACTCTAGGACCGACCGAACATAAGATGCGAATATGGTAACAATACAACCCAAGTTTTCAAAATCACCTGACATTCTCATAACCAACCCCAACATTCTATTTGCCCGATAAATAATGCTCTGATGGTGATCAGCAAAATTGAGCACACAAGTGTATGCCCAAGTCTTTTACGACTGTACTGGGTCAGTGCAGCATCTCCCATCCTATATGAGCAGTCTATTCTATTTCTGCTTCGACAAAATACCATATAGGTGCACTTTAGAGTATTTAATTTTGAATTATTTATTCCACACCAATTCATCAAAGTATCTATGTCACTCTGAAGCATCATGCAAACCTGATCTCTCCTTATATAACGGATCATATGCAAAAAGCAGATAATCTGACTCAAAATGTTGGCCTATATCATTAATCAAAATGACAAACAGTTTTGGGCCCGAATGGGCCCCTTAAGGAACCCCCGACACAACCTCAAATTGAGATGAGAGATACCCTCTGAGCCTAACCTGTAGAGTACGACCCTTTAAGTAAGACAACAGCCACGACAAGAAGGAACCCCTGACACCAAAGTTTTCGAGGTTATGCAACAAAACATCCTGATCTAACAGGTCGAAGGTCTTGCTAAAATCTGTATAGATGGAATGAACTTCATATCCATTATCCAAGGCATCTGCTATAAAGTTGGTGTAAGCAAAGAGGTTTGTCACAGTCGACCGACCACCCACAAAGCCATGCTGATTTTCTATAATAATAATCTTAAAGGCACTACCCAACAGGCATAAGCATTATCTCGAAAACCTTGGGGATTGCAGACTGAATACACACAGGTCTGTAATTGCTTACGTCACAACTGTTGCCAGTTTTAGGTGTAGGAGTTATAAAGGAGTGTTTCCACTTATCTGGGAAAATACCCCGAGACAAGGATATATTAAAAATAAACAGTAATGGCTCACACAATGACACAGCACACTCTCTAAGCATCAAATTTGGTATCTTATCAGGACCTGCCCCTTTTGCCACATTTAATGACAATAATACATTTAATAGATTCTCGAAACTTACCTCAACAACATTAATTCCATCCACCAAATCATTCTTCTAAGTCTCCCAGTTCACGGAACCATCCATTCTTTTTTTCCTAAAACCCTTATATATATATATTACCAAAATGAGATGCAAATAGCTCCACTATTTTTTCACCTTTAGTCTCTTCTTGATCACCCTAAACATGGAATGGCGAATGACATTTTTTCCTTGAGCCTCATTCCTGACAAACTTCCAAAACTCTCCTACATTTCCATTTATATTTTGCTCTGCATTGGACACATAACGGGTATAGCAGAAACTAGTCAGTCACAGTAATGCTGATAACTATTGGTTGTTTTATACTTTTTGTGTGCCGTCTTTTTAGTTATGATTTTAGTTTTTAATGCCAAGGAGAACCAAACAGGAAAATTTGATTTCCTAACAACAAACTTTGGTACAAACATATCTAACACCTCCCAAATAATCTCATTAACCAGTTGTAACGCAATAAATAGTTGTTTAAACCACCATAATCTGTTTTTGTAAAATCGTAACGAAGCTCATTTATCACATTAATATATTAACCGTCAAATGACAATACTGACTCAAGCGGAGGGTCGTGGTCATCACAGTTAGTTAAGGCACCGCACTCAGAAATGCTAATGTTGTAACAGTTAGAAAAACATAGATCCAGAATGGAGTTATTTTTATTACAAACATCATTAAACTCGGATAGTCCCAAACATGAAAACTCTCTATGTCACTATTAACATTTTTAACCATCATACTATCACAATCCCAAATTAAATTGGAAGGATTATAGTCACCAAAAATTATGATGGTGTGGTCTTTGTATTTTTCCTGAACATTCTTTACAAATTGGACATGATTAAAATACAACTCGTATTGGGATCTTGGTGGAATGTAAACGCAGCCAAATTTATTTTATGGTTCACCTTAACCCTAACAAATATGTGCTCGACACTCGAAGAATCATAGTCAGTCTTTACAGCAATTAGAACGCCACCCCCACGCCCCACGTTGCTTGTTACTTTTATCGCAGCTTCTATCCTTACGGTAAACACTAAACAAACTACAAAACACTTCTGAGTCTGATATTTTCCGGAGTTAGCCAACTTTCTGATACAAATATGACAATGAAAATGGAGATAAATATATGGTGCGCAGTCCACGCACATTCTGGTAAAAAAGCGCCATGTTACGAACTCCCTGAGTTTCTTCATTTAGTCGGTTTTGGACCTGTTTTGTTACTAGTATTTTATGTTGATGTTGAGAACCTAGCAATAAATGGATTCCCATTTCTGTAACGAATACCAATATTCTGTTCGCCATTCTTTTTGCGTTCATCCAGTTCTTCAAACAGTTTTTTAATTTGATTTCTTTGTGTCTGCGTTAGGTCTGACTTGGTTTGAATAGTGTCAGACTTTAGTTTGTGCTTATGTTTAAGGCATTCAATTGCTACAGTTGTTTCAGGAAAGATAACCTTCATTGGCCTCCGCTTCATTCCTGTCCGACCATCAACCCTAAGGACTTTAAAGTCAGTCACAGAATGCACTACCAATTTATTTAGCAGCTCCACAATACGACCCTTGTCATGATCTATTCGTTCATTGGTAACATTAGATGAGCTCTCCTTCACATTAAATATCATGATATTCTTGGAATGATGACTTCTCTCATGCATTTCACCATATAAATCATGGGGCTTGGTGGGTGATTGATATAAGGAGTAAGAGTGCTTTTTCCATGGTTATAATAATATTTTTTGTATTAAGGTGCATAATGCACTTTGTCATACATATTAACTATATTTCGTATTCGCACCCACTAGGCCCAAATAGGACCCTCCACTGCGACCCTTGGTCTATTGTATCTCACATATGTGGTTTCCACTATGCCAGAGGTTCGATCCTTTTCATGAAATCGAACAGCTTTCTGGCGTGGATAGTGTTCAAATCTGCAAGTGTGATTTCAGAATTTCCAAAGACTGTTTGTCTGGTTCTTTCCATTGCTAGACAGTGGCATACAACATGCTCCATTGTTTCTTCATCCTCCAAGCACAAGCGGCATTCCGTTTCTTCGGAGAGCCCTATCTTCCTTGAGCCTCATTCCATCTTAGCCGACAATGGCCAGTGTACATGCCAACTACAGCCTGTACCTGCTGTGGGTTGAAGAAGTTGTCCAGTTCTCACTCCTGATGACAGATTCACCGCCATCTTTGAATAAGTAAGGCCTGGTAACTCTCTCCATTTGTCTACAAATTGCTTTTGTGTCCACCTAAAGAGGGTTTCTTTAGCTGTGTTATATGCTATTCCCAGTACTAGTTCTGGTCCTATGAAGGCCGTTGCGGCCGCCTGTTTCGCAAGAGTATCAGCTTTTTCGTTGCCAACATATCTTGTATGTCCAGGTATCCAGATCAGTGTAAGTTTATTTTCACTACCTAGTTTGGTGAGTAGTTCCTGGCAGTTCCATAGTGTCTTGGATGAACAACGGCTAGATTCAAGAGCTTTTAAAGCTGCTTGACTGTCTGAGAAAATTTTGACTGACTTGCCTTTCCAGTTTCTATCGATGAGCCACTGTGCAGTCATACCAATGGCCTTAACTTCAGCCTGAAGAATGGTTGCATGTTTGCCTAGGGAACAATTAAGCTCAACCTTACTATTTTTATTCCATGCAGCGACTCCTGTACCATCATTAGTCTTGGAGCCTCTATTATTCTCAGATGTTCCGAGTCTTGCACATTCGTTCCTCTCTGGTAGTAGGACGTCATAGGCATGGTAATAAGTAGTTTTGGTAGGCATGGTAGATCCAACACACTGTCCTACTCATTGGCTTTTTTCAGCCTGTTGGGCTCCATGATGATCGCCTGCGGATTGTTGATCACCGCCTGTGTCGATCTATTCGTCGCCCATCTGGCCTCCTTCAGTACTATTTGGAAAAGTGGCAGATTTAGAAGACACACAAGCGCTGCTGTGGGTGTAGTGCCGAATGCGGCACTAATTGCCAGACACGCTTGTCTTTGTAAGGTGGATAATTCGATTCTCGCGGAGCTCTGTAAGCTCTTAGAATACCAAGCTACTGCTCCATATGTTATCATTGATCTTATCACCGCAATATAGAGCCAGTGCATTTGTTTGGGATGTATGCCCCATGTTTTGCCACAAATGCCTCTGCAGGTCCATAGTGACAGTTTCGCTTTTGCGGCAATATTATCCAGATGCGCATTCCAGCTAAGTGTTTTATCTAAGGTAATTCTCAGATACTTCGTTGTATTCGCAAATGGGATAGTTTCTCCTTTGAGTGAAGGTGGTCTTAGGTCTTCCAGCCTTTTCTTCCTTGTGAACGGTACTATAACTGTTTTGTGTGGGTTCACAGATAGTTGTTCCCTTTCACACAAGTCATAGACCACGGTTAGCACCTCTTGCAGATCCTCTGAGATAGTTCTTTGCGAGTTGCTTCTAATGCAGTATTACTAGATCATCAGCGTATGCCTGCACCTCCACATCCCACAGCGAGAGGACCACCAACAGACCATCCATCAGGAGAGACTACAGAAGGGGCGACAAAACCCCGCCCTGCGGACATCCCCTAACGGCCCTGAATCTGTAGCTCTTTCCATGTAGGGTTGTTGTGCTTACTCTGCATTTTAACATACTTTCGAACCAGTTCTTTATTTGTGATTCAACCCCTTTTTCAGCACGTCAGGTGTATGGTGCACATTGACATCACATCCAACTAGTAGATGGGTGTTCTTCCTCCGACTGTAGGCGATCAATCCGCACTTCAATTGGTGGAGGTTGATTTGCTTCAGCGTTCCCAGGCAAGTAGGCAGAGCATACGATCATAACCGTTGTGCTCTGTCTCGTGGATATTTTGCAGAATATGCGGCAGCACCTACATGTGGTCTTGGCATGTAAACTACGCTGACGGCTTTCAGTTGAGCTCCTTCCCACGGCTTTAGGACGGCTACTACGTCCTTAAGCCATGTCATGCTCGCGTCGTCAGCGCAAGTCACTTGCAGCCAGCCGGGCCTAGCTGCACGTCCCAGAAAGCGGACTTGACGTCTGTCTTCCGTAAGCTTGTCTACAGACGTCAGTATGGCATTCTGTATCAGCCTAGTTTGACCTAGTGCTTTTAAATACCATAGATGCAACTGTACTAGGGAGAGGTAGAGCAATCTGAGCTGATCTTTTTCCAAGAATTCCTTAAGATAGCGAAATTTAAGCAGCAATCCACGTATTTTTTTTTATTATATTTTTTATTTGCAAGCCCCACTTCATGTGTCTGTCAATAGTGACTCCTAGGTATTTAACAGAGGTTGATTCTGGTATTTTCTCATCATTATTTATTTTTAGAGAACCAAAATTTGGCAAATGGTTCTGATAAATGGCAAAAGGTAAATGCTTCGTTTTATCATAATTTAAGGTTAATTTGTTTATTTGAAACCAAGATTTTATTGTCTTAATGTCTTGTTTAGCTAGATGTTTTAGCTCATTCTAAGTATTTGCAGAGTAGAAGATGGCAGTGTCATCAGCAAATCATGATTTTGCCCACAGTTTTTAATTTTAACAAATCATTTATATAAATAGTAAAAAGTAACGATGACCAAGAACAGTGCCTTGGGGTACTGTGACACCATCAACCTCAGCATACTGAGATCTATCTGTCAGATAACTTATGAGCAATTTAGGAACCTTTCCCCTCAAACCACATCTTTCCAGTTTCGATATCAGAATCTGATGCGAGACCGTGTCGAAAGCCTTAGAGAGGTCGACGAAGATGCAAAGGCTGCGCTTACTATTGTCAAAAGCGTCTGTAATTTTAGAAGTTAAATTAAGTATTGCATCCTCTGTCGATTTTCCCTCTCTAAAACTGTACTGACTGTTTGACAAAATCTTAAATTTAGTTAGAAAATGCATTACTCTATATTTTAGGAACTTCTCAAATATCATAGAAAAAACAGACAATAGGGACACTGGTCGGTAATTTATGACTTTGTCTTTTTTTCTGCTTTAAAAATTGGCTTAATTTTTCCCGTTTTTGGGCAGTCTGGAAAACAGCTGTCCTGAAAGCAAAAATGTATTAAAAAGGTAATGGGTTGTAATATTTCATCTTTAATTTGTTTTATGGTCTCATCCCAAAACGGAAATTTTTTTGTCTTTTAAAGAATTAATAGCATCTAAAATTTCTTTTTGATCCACAAAAAATAAACACTTGCTGTTTTCCAGTCCATATTATCATTACAAACTGGTATTTTTTCCGCGTAGGTTTGCCCCAAAGTGTTGTAGTGTCTGTTAAATTCATTGGCAATTTGTTTTTTGCCTGATAAACAGTCTCCATTTTACAGATTCGATTTTGTGGTGCCTTTTTGACTTTCCACAAATTGCACAAATTGAATTTACAACATTCCACAATGAAGATACAGAACCTTTGATTTTATCAATTTGGTTTTTTACATATCTCCTTTTTGCAGTTTTAATCAAAATTCTCAATCTATTTTTGTAGTTGTTGTATTGACACTTTAAAGCATTACTTGCTGGGCTCTGGTCTACTTGATTGTACAAACGATGTTTTTCTTGTATAGAATTTAAAAGAACCTTTGTCATCCACCTTTGGATAAAAACTTTTTTCTTGTCAGTAATGCCTTTAGACACCATCGTACTTAAATCCATAAAGTTCCTGATTTTGTCTGTAAATAGTTCAACGGCTTTATTAGGATTTTTTTCGTTGTAAATATCCAGCCACATTTCACGTTTTAGGATATTGTTTAATTTTGTGTAATTTATATATTTTTTACCAGTAAGGGCAATGCCTTTTAAAGAAGTATTAAATAATATTAGTACATAGAACACCACTCTTTTAAATAAGAAGTAGGAACGCTTTTTCCATGGTAATAATAATATTTGTATTAAGCTGCATAATGCACTTTGTCATACATATTAACTATATTACTGTTGGTCGAATAGTACTGATTTGTGTATATATGTATATATTATGATGTGATGTAGCATTGGTACTTGATTGATTGGCGCTAAACTGATATAAGTTAAAAAGAACTTATATTAATTTTTTTTATAGAAATGGACAAGTGACTGTAAACGGTCAAACGATTTTTATGCAACGGCCTAATAAAGACTTAGCTGACAAGAAGCTAAGCCCGAAAACGAAGCCAATGAAGAAAGTAAGTGAGGCAAAGACAAATTATGACAGCAGACTAATATCTGGCCATCTCTCGTTATCCACTAATTGTTTATATTTTAACTAAAGATATAGCGATCGTTCAGACATTCAAGCTAAGTTTGAATGATAATTTGGCTTATCAAGTTTATTCTGCCCCATAGGTACACAAGATCCAAGGCATAAAATCGCTCCTGCACGAAAACCAACATAGCGATAATGTGGTCGAAAGAAAGCCTGTTCTAAGTAACGTCGACCAAATAAAGTCACCGCCGCCCCAAAACGTCAAACCTTTGAGCAGTCCCGTTGCCTCTCAGCCGACGAAACATGTCTTACCGCACAGTCACGTTCAGCCCATACAGAACAAACCTCAACAGCCTCAAGCTATGGTACAGCCGTCGGTACAGCATCAAGTTAAACTGGTAAGTATTATTGTTCTTCCCAATTTTAGGTTTATTAATGCGTAATATTGCAGTAAGTTACATCCACAAGGACTGTGGGGCAGCCAGTACAGAACTCCTGAATATTTTGTGGTTGTTACGTGTAAGGCAGCTGCGCTGATATATAAAGTTATTTTTTTTATAAAATGCGCTGTTACTGATAGTAACCTAACATCAGTATATGTGGATATTCATCTCTATATTAATTAAATCTTTTTTCAATACTCTTGTTTATGAGCTGTCCGACGTCGGACCAATCCTCTTCGTCTATTTAATTCCATTTAAAAACGAGGGCGACTTTGGCTTAACATGATTTAAATATAGCACCTTGAATATTCTTAGGTAACGGTGGTTCAATAGTGATTGCCCCTAAATTAAGAAGAGATATTTAGATGTCATTGTCTGTATTTGATCACGCAAGTGTAATAATAGTTTTTTCCTCATCTGGTTCAGGAGCGCCAGAAGAGTCCAATTTCTTCACCGAAGCAGCAAAAGGTGAGTCCAACGATCCACTCCTTGCAAGATTCGAATGGTGCCAATGCCAGCCATGACGTGGACAAATTATTGGGTCAGATTTTGGAAGAAACAAACACAACACACCCTGGAAATGGGAGCAATAATAATAATAATAATCACAGTATCGAGAGGCAACCACAACAGGTGATATTACTTTAATTTAATTATAAATTTATGGGTCCAGTGAAACTTCTAGTTTTAGAGACATTAGAATTTTTACTTTCAGACTCTACCATATAACGAAGCAGCTATATCCAGTGTTTCTAAAATTTGGGATTAAATTAGTGTTAAATATACTCTTAAAAGTGAACTGACACATTAACATTCGTTTCATGTTTTTCTTGAATCTGAAATAATTCCTTTCTATCAATACCAGTATTTTATTTCTTATTATACCCACTCTAAATTGTTTTCCCATTTCTGTGTGTATATTTGTATTTGATTTATTTTCCAGAGAATAACAACCATACAGTTAACCCCTCAGAAGCAGCAACATTTGAAAACCATCCAAATGCAGATACAGAACCTGTCGGCACGGCTACAACCCGGGGATACGGAAGTCCACAATGCGTTGAAGGTACTGTTCGCGGAACAGCAAAAGATTTTGGCCTCCGGCAAACTATTGCCTCCAGATAAGGTAAGGGGAAACCTTTAAAATAGGATATTGGTGTGATTGGAAATAAATAAGAGAAGTTAATAGAATGAACTTAAGAAATGTGATTTATATTGTTGTGGTGGATAGTGAAGGCACAAGCCAATATTACCACGAGAAGTTACCGTAATATTGCGTAAATTACTGTAATAATACTAGAGCAGGCGTGGCGTAACGTTACAATATTCCAATCATTTTGGCAATGGCTTAAATAATCAGCAAGAAGCTACAATTTTTGTTGAGACTCTAAGCCCACCGACCTATTGATTTCATTAGAATTTACAATCTATTTAGGTAGACATGCATTAAGGGCTCTCCGAATGTAAATTACTTTAGCTCAATGAGATTTTTATTCTAGGATGCTACTGTATACTATATTATATTATGTTCTTTCCTCCGGTGCATGTGAACATTTCGGGCATTGGACACACGCGAACAGGTTACATACAGTAAGAATGGTTTTTCCAAATGCACCCGTGCTGCCCTTGCGCTTGCTTAATGGTAACAGCAAAACTGAATTGAACTCATTTGAATTGTAAACGGGTAGATCAGTGGGGATAATTGGAATTCGAGGTATGATTCCAGAGACCTGTTAAAATAGTGGCACCAAGTATATTCTGCCCCAATTGTGTGATCGGATGCCCCGTTCCATTACATAGTCGAGGAGCATCGAGATTTCGCATAAGCATAACTGATACATTTAGTTTCAATTGAATTTTATGTAATACTTGTTCAATGGCGCAGACATGAGAACGGTTGAAAAGTGACGACAGCAATAAAACCCGTTTTTTTGCTGTAAAACGAAGTTTTTTAATAGTATTATGTGTGTAGTTTGTGGAAACGTATTTCATAAGTCATGTGCGAGTCGAGATTGGTCCGAAAAAGTAAATTTTATTGATAATACCCGAATAGTCTGCTGCCAACCAGATAGTGAGGTTATTGTTAGGGGCGAAGTTGATATCAAAACAGTGGTAATAACATATCTTAAGAGGCTACTTAAGGAGGCCGAAGACAAAAATCAACTCCTAACTGAAAATTGAAATGTTTGGAAAGAAAAATATGAAACCCTTTTTTCAAAAATTGAACAAATAAAAGGTAAACAACATTCTGCTGTTAATCCAACAATCCCCTCCATCTCGTCGCCCAAGCTATTGTTGCCATCTTCGGAAAAGGAAAAGAAGTCTTTAGAAATGCCATTAGTGACCGAGAAGGTCTTTGACAAGAAAAAAGAGGCTCTACAAGGTAATAAAACCGTCGAAATAGTAATCTCTGAAAATTCGAAAGTATCCACGTTGCCTGACATGTATAGTTCAAATGAACCAGGAAATGACAACATAGAAAGTAACGTTGCTGACGGCAAAATAAATGACCAAGAAACTGAGGTAATCCAAACACAAGAAAAATTGACTTCATATAGTGCTATCCTGAAAGAAGATGTTCCTTGGGAAACACAACAAAAAAGGAGGGGCTTTAAGCAACATCAACAAAACAACGAAGAAAAAAACAATAAAATGCATACGCAAAGGATGAAAACATAATAAAAAACAAATCCAAGAGACCGGCACCTATCAGGGGTACAAATAATGAATCAAGAGCCTTCAAAACGGCTTCTAGGATGGCTTTTCTGTTCGTCTCCGGTTTTGCTCCAGATGTTGAGGCAGAACAAGTAATTGCTTTTCTAAAAGACAATGACCTAGGAAGGGACTGTCGATGTGAGAAAATTAAAACAAGAAAGGACAAATATCGTTCCTCATTTAGGCTATCTGTTATCCACAGTGAAAGGGATAAATACTTGTGCTCATCCCTATGGCCTATGGGAATCATCGTGAACCATTTTATGAACATACAGCGCCTGTGATAATTGGCAACAAGAAAAATACAAAAAATGACATAGTTCACAGGATAAGCGTTCTCCATGTGAATGTGAGATCCCTGAGAAATAAATTGGATGAAGTTGAAGCATTTGTCGCAGACAAAAATATTAGTATCTTGTGTTTCACGGAGCACTGGCTGAGAAGGGAGGAAATAGACCATGTTAATCTTAAGGGATTTAAGCTCGCCGCTTATTCTACCAGGGACCACTATTCGGGTGGTGGTACGATAATATTTGTTAAGGACTGTCTACTGATATCTGCAGAAATGAAGGATTCCCCTGTATTGAATATTGCTCAGTTTATGTGAATTCTTTAAAATTATATGTTTTGGTTTTTTACCGCTCACCCTCGGGAAGTTTTGACACTTTTCTGACGACAGTTGAAAGGCTCTTATCAGAAATTGAACCCAGTGCGAGACTCATAGTTCTGGGTGATGGGTGATTTTAATATCACATTTAATACAAATCAACCTGATACAGTAAATTTTTGTAACTTAATGGTAAGTTTTGGTCTTAGGCAAACTATATTTAAGCCTACACGACAGGACACTTGTTTAGATAATATCTTTGTGAGTCAGGGTATGGATCTGTATAGTGTGGGAGTGACTGATATGAATGTGTCTGATCACAAGTGTCAGATAGTTGAATGCATGATCTTGGAATCTTTGAAAGGGTTTGAAAGGTCACACAGGTTGTGCAGACCCATTACTCAACAAGGATTGGATAAATTTTTTAATATAGTAGTAAATACCTCCTGGGATTTTATAAGTGAAAACTGTAACGTTGATAGAACATTTGATCATTTTCTGAGATTACTTGAAAATGCTTATGTATCTGCTTTTCCAGAAAAAACCTATGTTTTTAGATGCGACAACATCATTAGCTGCCTTACTGATAATCTCCTAATTATGAAAGATCATCTCAGTTTTCTGGGGGATCTAAGTAATCATTACAAAAATAATTTTATGACTCAAGAATTTAAAAGCTATAAAAAACTGTATAAAGAAGCCATCAGAACAGCTAAATTAAGGGCAAATAATAATTACATTCAGTCTTCGACTAACCATACAAAACCATTATGGAAAGTAATAAATGGTAATAGATGTAAAAAAGACCTACATCCCAAAAATGTAAATATAATTTCAGGTGAGTTTAACACTTTCTTTTCCAATATAGCCAACAATATTGTACAGATTATCCCTCAGTCCAAGAATGACCCGCTTGACTTTTTTTTAGAAAATATCTCGCAACCTGAAACATCTTTTACCTTCACTCAAGTAACATTCAATGATATGAGAGACATAGTTGATAGCCTGAAAAATAAGCAGAGTCGTGATCTCTATGGGTTTAATTTTAAAGTAATAAAAACTGTAAAAAACCAACTAATAATACCATTAACAAAATTAATAAATATTTGCTTTAAGCAAAATGTTTTCCCAACTAAATTGAAAATAGCCGTGGTTATTCGAATTTTTAAAATGAGCGATCCTAACCTGCCAGAAAATTATAGGCCCATATCACATTTGCCTATTATATCTAAAATCTATGAGAAATGTATGGCCATTAAAATAATACAAGTTCTCTTTTCTCGCGATTTCAATTTGGCTTCAGAAAAAATAAAAACACAGTTCTGGGCATTATCAACTTGGTATCGGATATAATGGAGGGATTTCAAAACAGAGAATATAGTTCGGTTTTGTGATTTGAGCAAAGCTTTTGACTGTGTAGACCATGGTATTCTTTTGAGAAAACTGCAGTATTATAATTTCAGTGCAAGCAGCATTACACTTATCGATTCATATCTTCAAGGTCGACAGCAGGTGGTGAGCTGGGCTGGTGTGACATCGGCAAGGGGTGAAATAAATATTGGAGTTCTCCAGGGATCTGTTCTCGGTCCAATTTTATTCCTCATATATATAAATGATCTGCCATATAATTTATTTATTTATTTATTCAATACAGTATCTACAGCAATGCCATTTACAGATACCACCTATTCTAACTAAAATAAAATAACATAAAATAACACCACTCGAAACTTCCACCACACAGAAGTAAAAATCCGAAAATACACTCACACTATCCAACTATCATCCGCCGAGCCTGAGCAGCAAGCAACTTTTGTTCTACAATTCTTGCAAAGCGTTCTAAATTGGTAACTGTTACATCTATGTCACTAGCATAGGTGTTAAAGATATCACACATACGATAAATAGGAGAATTTTTATATACGTTGATTCTCGGAAAATCTAAATAAAATGTTTTCCTCTGTCTAGTGCTGACACGATTAACTGAAAATGGCAACTGTGATAAGATGTCCATGGAGTCTATGCGATTGTTGAGAAGTTTATACAAAAACATTAAGCAAATTTTAATTCGTCTATTTTCCAGTGTCAATCTATTAAATAAACTTAACAAAGCATACTGGTCATATCCCTGCACAGGATAATAACCGTACTGTTTCAAGAACATATATTTTAAAAATTTTCTCTGGACCCTCTCTATTGATTTCGACCAGACTTCATAATGGGGCGACCAGATTATACTTCCATATTCCAGTCTAGGTAATACCAGACTGTCAAACAGTCGAAGGCAAACATCCACACTGAACCGTTTGGCGGATCTGACGACGAACCCCATCACCCTATGAGCATCATTAATCTTTTCAACAATGTGACCCGTGAATGATAAAGAACCATCGAAAATAACTCCTAGGTCTCTATGACTAGAAGTCTGTTCTAAAACTGTTCCATTAATGCTATATCTGCTAATAATTGGATTCTTATTCAGGGAAAACGTCATTGTGGTGCATTTTTTACCGTTTAAAATAAAGCCATTGTCAGCACACCATTCGACAACACCATTCAAATCATGTTGCAAGAAATCACAATCATCCTCTGTCAAGATTTCCAAAAATAACTTGAAGTCGTCAGCAAATGACAATGTCCGAGCGTGTCTGACACAGTCCATTAATTGCAATCAGAAACAAAAGAGGTCCCAAGTTAGAACCCTGTGGAACCCCTGATGTACTACCATATACACAGGACTTTGCCCCTTTTATCTCAACATACTGTTGCCTATCACTAAGGTAGGATCTTATTAAATTAACTAAGTTTTCTGATACATGCATTCTGCTCATTGATTGAATAACAATACTATGTTTCACCTTATCAAAGGCTTTCTCCTTATCTGTAAAAATTACGTCAACTTGCCGTTTGTTATTAAATGATTCATGCAAATATTGACAAAAAGTAATTAAATTCGTCATAGTGGATCTCTGTGGAAGAAAGCCGTGTTGATATTGCGAAACATTAAATTTTACCTCTTCATAAGTTCTATTGAAGAGGACTATTTCGAAAACCTTAGATAGAGCGCTCACAATAGAAATAGGCCGGTAGTTAGTGATCTCATGTCTGTTGCCGCCCTTAAATATTGGAACGACTTTACTTATTCTCCAGATAGTTGGGTAAGTAGAAGTTTGAAAACTTAGATTAAAGAGAAACGCTAATGGGTGCAGCAGCGAATCACTGCAACCTTTAAGTATATAGCCCGGAAAGCCATCTGGTCCTATGGCCTTGTTCCCTTTCAACTTTTTTATCGCTTTACGAATCTCATGCTCAGTTATAGGTACGTCACAAAAGTGATTGTTACACTCACGCTCACAACAGTCCAGACCTTCAACCACAGAAAACGCAGAGCTAAAATAAAGCGCAAACCCATCTGCTATACCTTTAGCACCCGAAGAGGAGACATTATCATAGCTGACCTCTGATGGAATATCTGTGTTATTTTTCTGTTGCTTAATGTACGACCAGAAATACTTTGGATTGTCATGCAAGCCAATCGCTACTCTTGCCATATACTCGTTATAGGCAAATTTAATTTTAGCTTTAATTAGGTGCCTCATATGTTTGTACTTGTTTAGCCAGTAATCAGATCGAGTATGTTTATATTTCCTGAAATACTTCTCTTTTTTCCGTAGTTGTACTATAATGTCTCTATTTTACCAAACAGGAAACATTCTCCCGACCTGTGTCCACAAAGGAACACACTGAATAAATATATCATGAAATATAGCATAAAACTTGGCTAGCGCGCCATCAATATTGTCATACTCATAAAGAGCCCCCCATTCCTGTTTCTGGATCATATCATACATCAGAACATAATTTGCCTTTTTAAAGTTAAATTTCCTATTTGTGATTGGCTCACATTCTTCATATTCACATCCACACTTAAAACTTGCCAACAAAGCAGGATGATGCATATCAATAGGTAGCAATGGGTCAGCATCAATTTCCACCTCACAGCTCTCTAAAAGGGGGCTAACAATTATCAAATCCAAAAGAACATTGTTGACATTTCGTACACTATTAATCTGCAGAAAGCTAGTGAATGCTAAGAAACTCTTGAAATCAAGAACATGTTCATTATGGACGTCATACACAAAGTCACGCAAATTAAAATCACCTAAAATTATACAATCATAATTTAAAAAATTAGTTTCAATACAATTATAAAATTTTCTATACAAATCCTTGCCACTACCTGGCACAAAATAAATGACTATTACATACACATATTTCCTATGGCCCAGGCATAATTTAACACAGATTGCTTCAAGGGCATCATCAAACACATTACATTCCTCAACTACATAACCATTCTTTACCGCCAGCAAAACTCCACCTCCCTGTTTTTTTCCAGTCAATTCAAAGTTTCTATCCTTTCTGAAAATTATTCTATTGTTATTAAATTCAGAATTATAAACAGAGCTATTTAGCCAAGTTTCAGTCAGAGCAATTATATCACTATCATTATTCAATATATTACATTTTAAAACTTCAAGCTTAGTCTTAATTCCTCTACAATTTTGATAGTAAATCTGTATCTTATTTAAGTTATTTAAGTTACCTCCAGTGTGTCGTTTGCTAGTGGAAAATTTGTATTGGTTATATCACGGGCTATATTTATGTCAGCCAACACATCACTCTTATCACCGCCTAAACAATCAATATTATCACCAACCAATGCATCGTTGGGCTCAGACTCAGACTCCCTACCATCAACAATTAAAACAGCATCCACCTCAGACTCGGGCACAGACCACAACTCTAAGGTCTCCGCTCCCAGGAAAAGGTTCAGTTAGACCCGATGTTTTAATATGAATTAAATTTTTGTTCTTGTTTGTGATCTGTGTTGCATTAAGAATGCACTGAACTAACAGAGAGACCCTATAGTTATTCAGTCTATTACCCATTTTATCACAAATATCCAGATATAAGACACTATTTTCAGTAAACCTATTGACATAATTCAACTTCAAACTTTCTATTAAAATATCTTACAAGTCTTGACTGACTCGTGTTTATTACAGGAGATGACAAAAACATCACATTAGTATGACAACATTCCCCAAGCTTAAAGTTAATGTGTCGCATTCGAGGATACTTGCCAGTTGCCAGATCGTTAGCTCCACATGCCACTATCACAAAATCATTGCTTGTTAAACCCCTTACAGACTCCCCAATATGATCGATAATATGTTTGTACGTCGCATTAGGTTTAACAACTGCTTGGACTCTGACTCCCTGATCACCAAAAATCCTCCGCAACGGCCTGTCAAGGTTTTTGATCGTTTGATCACCCAAGATAAGAATGTTTCTAATACCTTTCACATTTGTCAAACAGGAGACATCATCGCCATCCCGCATAGTGGGCCGTAATGACACCGTTCGAGCAATTGCAATTTTTTGAGATTCTTGTTCTTGAAATTCATCCTTCAGTTTTGTTATTTCATTAAGATAGGCTTGGTTATCAGCCTCAAGAGTTTTGATTGCAGTTATCATGTTTTTGTTTAGATCATTCAAGTCATTGATCTCTATTTGAAGGTTGTTAATTTTATTGGCATAGGCTGTTATTGATTCCTCCAGGCACTTCTTTCGATTTGTAATCTCATCATCCAGTGACAGCAACTCAGGTACATCCAAAGTGTCCGTTTGCACCATTGCCTCCCTGCATGAACCGATGAAGGTCTGGGTAGCTGAACAACATATAGAGGTGCTATCTGAAACCAAAGTCTGAGTCGAAACAGTGTGCGTCCTCGCTGTTGTTTGCGTTTCACAACTTACAAAGGTTCTCTCCTCATAGCTTTTAATTATGTCATCCCTTTGCCTTAGCTGGGATCGCAGGTCTGATATTTCTGCCTGATATACTTGGATGTCTCCCCGAAACTTAGACTCCATCTCAGCTGCGTCACCCTCAAAGACGGTCGAGCTTCGCTTTAAGCGCACAATGTAATTGTCTTTCTGCTTCAGCTCTGCCTGCAGATCCTGCACAAGGCATAAAAAGGATTGAATCTGATATTCTCCCTCACCAGTTCCTGCAGCCAAATCTCTGCAATCCGCTGAACAATATATCAAGTTATTGTTTAGAATTTCATAATATTTCCTTCTTTTCACACAGCTCGGATGGAAGACATTACTACAGACCACACATATCCAGTTATTATTGGATTTATTCTTGCAGCATTTAAAAACCTCTGCCATGACGAATGCAGGCGCTACTCCACAGAAACTGTTGCGTGTCAATAAAAAAAGTTAGCCTCCAATCACGGTGAAATCACAATAATTGTACTAAATAAAGTACATTCAGAGTTAATGCGACACGCCTCGAATCGAACGATTCAACTAAACTCTAGACAATCTAAGGCACAAAAAGGAGATTCCAACGAGGAACCGTAAACAATTTGAAAACACTTCAAATTCTGATAAGGGAATTAGCCATTATTAATAGGATCAGTTAAATGTTTTAGTGATTATCGACCAAAGATTCGTCTTGGTAGACTTAATTTCAACACAGTTGAAAACACCCTTAATGAACAGGCTGTAGATGCACCATCCACAATTTAATCACAATTAAAAACAGTTTAAACTATAACTTTTCGAGAACGAACTTTTTCACGTCCGACTCATATGCCGAACCCACTTATTATGAGACCGTAGCGAAATATACACTCTTTGCTGACGACACAACAATCCTGTACTCTGCTAGAAGCTACCGAGAATCACTGAGGGAGTCTATGGCGGCACAGGATAGAGCTGAGGATTGGTTTTGCTCCAATCGACTGTTGTTAAATGCAGATAAGACGATTCGTGTGCTTTTTACTTTGAGGGAATTTCCCGAAAATGTAGTCCATCAGGAAGTACGATTTCTGGGGGTGGTTCTTGACTCCAAACTACAATGGCGAAATCATGTCGATGCTCTCTTAGTAAGGCTAAATAAAGGTCTTTATGTGCTTAGGAGTTTGAGAGGTTGTGTTTCAAGGGATGTGTTGAGAACAGCTTACTTTGCAATATTTCACTCACACCTGTCTTATGCTATCCTAGTGTGGGGACACACAGCTCAAATACACCGAACTTTTAGGATACAAAGAAAGGCAGTGAGAATAATGACAGGTTTAGGATATAGCGATGATTGTAGAGAGATGTATGTGGGTATGAGTTTGCTGACTGTGCCCTGTGTGTATATTCTGGAATGCTTGCTGTATGTAAGACAGAATTTGGATCTATATCGAACTCATGAAGATGTTCATTCTCACAATACCCGCACTGGGCGCAATTTAGTACCTGGATGCTGGCGGCTGGGAAGGTGTCGGGATGGACCGGGATACTGGACAATAAAATTTTTTAATGCGTTGCCTGATAATACCAGGTATTTACCAATACCACAGTATAAACAAAAAATAAAACAATACTTAATAAAAAATGCTTTTTATTCATATGAGCAATATTTAAATTCTGATTTTAATATGTTGTGATTTGTCTTTTTAAATGACCGTTATAAATTTGGATTGTTCAAATAATGTCTAGTTTATGTAATAACTATTATTAGGTTTTTGTAATAATTATCAATAGGCTTTAACATTTTAAATTGGATATATGTGTCATAATTTTAATATTTAATAATTCTAGCTATGTTGTTTCACGATTGACTTGTGCAAACAATGTAATTTTGTACCAGCACCAAATAAACTATTGTCTATATTATACATAATAGTACACCCGAAAGTTCAAGCGAATTTATGAAGTACTCTGTTCTATATCCATGATTGTATCTATTGATAAATACTCTTTCATTTCCCCCTGCACATCTTTTAAAATATTAGTGTTGATTTTATTAACGATGTCGTTTTTAGGCGCCAATATTGCTCTTGCGCACAACCACCGATCACTATTTAAATTTTGTTGCAAGTCCGGATAAAGTTGAGTAATACAAAATACAAATAAATTCCAAATTCTCTGGAAAGTAAAATATAAGCTTTAGCATCTGCGTCCAAACGTCCATTCACCGATTTTCAATAGCGTCTCTGCGTAATGTCCCGAATCTACGTAATTATGAAGATACACTCTCATATTCGTTTTTAGACTGAATTTTTCAACTTTCGTCCGTAAGCTTGGTGATTTAATACATATTCTGATTTCATCTGCCGCTGTACCCCTCTGGATTATTGGGAGAGTGTGTCGGAAATCACCAGCCAATAAAACTACCATTCCTCCCATCTCGTAAATCCTGAAGAGTCCGATTTAATGCTTCTATAGCTCTCTTGTGAGACATCGTACCTTCATCCCACACTAAAAGCTTACATTGTCACAGCATCCTACCTCGAGAGCTATTTTTGCTGAAATTGCGGATTTCTGGTCTTTTCTGACGGACATTAATAATAAGTTTAGCACAAGCGCTTTTCCGGTTCCTCCAGGGGCGTCGAGAAAAAAGAGTGCACCATTGCCGGATTCTTAATGGAAAACGTGACTTTGTTCTGGAAGTAACTGAGGGATTAATTCTGTTAATTGATGTTGCATTGCTATAAAATCGTAGTCTAATTTTCGAGCGCAATTTCATTATCAATGTCATTTCCATCGACTCGTCGCAGACTAATCATTCCAAAATCGTGTAGCTTCTTCCCAACCATTGTGAAAACCTTGTTTTCAATTATTATTAGCGTTTCGTTGTAGATGTGTTCATTGAAAGTCATATCTGCATGTACTTGCTGCAGAGGATTAGAAAGACCGCAAGATGATATAAGTGAGTTCCCTGATTTTATCTGGCAATTGGCATTGTACAGCTTCCTCCATAGTTTCGTCCCAATGATTATCATTCTCTAACAATTGCCGAACTTCACATGCTTCTCTGAATGTTTGGCATTCCTGACCATTGGCAATTTTAAGGTCTCTAAAGTTAGTTGGACGTGGAACATGATGCAAGAACATGCGCAGACAAAAGCATTCAAAATTCGTTACATGTACGGTGTAGACACGACCAAGAGCGTCCAATGCTTTAACCCCAGGTGTATCTTTACACAACGTTGCCATTATTTTTTTGAGGTGTTCCATGTATAATAACGGGGAACCTCAGAATACAAATGTTTTTGCAAAAGGATCTCTCTGACAAAGCTGGATAAAGGCAGTCGCTGTCCGTTTTCCAAATGTACGGCAAGGTGTGTAACAGTTGGATATCTTTCATGTAATGGAAATCCAAGTAGCCGCCATACTGCTTCATTGTTTCTGACATATCGCCCTGCTTGATAGGTTTGCATTTCATTAAGAAACTGCATTACACCTTCATTACGCAGATTAAAGATGGCGTGGTCGCTCCCTTTATTGATGTACTTGCAAATATATTTAATCACACGAACAGAGTTGCAGGCTTCAACGTTAAAAATAATAGGCATAGAATCGGTGAGTAAGGCACGACCCAGCTATTATCAAAAGTCTTGAGTACCCCAACGCGATCCTGAATTGTAACTCTTCTACCACCATCTTCGGGTGCTCTTCGTCTGTATTATCATTGTACACTGTTTCCTTTATCAGCTATCTAGGAAACTTTTTTGTACATTTCCCATTTTTCATGCAAGGTGAGCTTCACAGGGACCATGAACCATGTTTTTAATAACGTTGTCGTGCAGATTCTCATCTAGTTCTGGATCTGGAATTTCAGCGCTTATTATATCATCTGTTTGGTTGGGTCGCAGCTTTTCTTTCAACCAAATAAGAATGTGCACATGGGGTAGACCTCATTTCTGCCATTCAATGGAGTACATATATATGGCACTGGACGTCTCCAAATACTATTCACTTTGTTATGACATTTATGAGCTTTTGAACCTTTAAACGAAATACCCTGGCATCTATATCATGTCGATCAGTAGCGTTTTGGCCGAGCATTAGCTCTTTAGTTTTATCCTGCCATGAAGGATTACAGGTAAGAGTTACAAAGAGATCAGGCCTGCCGTAAGTTCGTACTTAAGCGAATGCGTCTTGAGTGTATTCATGCAGATAACGAGGACTGTTCACGAATGTAGAGGGAAGAAGAAGAAGAAGGAGGAAGGGGCCAAAATTTATATCAATTCAGATTCTTTTTCTTAAGTCAGTTTTTATTTATTAAGTTAGTTCTTAGCGAACCACACCATATTCCAATGTAGCAAGGCCACCTACTCAAAGTGAGCAGGCGGATAAGGGCAATTCCCTAACCCTTCAATTTGTTCTAAAGAAAAGAAGTTCCCTAGAGGGTTACGTTTGCTTACTCGTTGAGCCTTGCGCACGGGTCCTAACGTGTTCTGTCTTTGTTACAAAAATTTAACAAATTTTACAAAAACGTGTACATAGTACACTTCAAAGCTTGATAGCGTAAATAAACATTAAATTCTTGGTAAAAACAGGAGCACCCAGTAGTCTGTCCTGCACGAATCCACCTAACACGTCTAGTTGGTCCTCTTCGGTTAATATTCTCACCAGTTCTTCCTGTCCATGTAGCTCGGCATCCCCCTGGATCACCCTTACTTGGTCCCGCCTACGTAGTTGACGCAATGGTACAGTCTGTGTTCAGGATTGTCCTCCTCAGCTTGACAGGTAGACACGTTGCAGCACCCAGTTTGCCGATCTTGCGGTAATAACCTGCAAATTGACCATGTCCTGTTAGTATCTGTATTATCTTACGATTAAACACTTTCCTTGAATAACTTCTTGCCAAGTCTAGGTTCAGCCTGAATTTCAACACCATCTCTATTGATCACTAAACCTCTTGTACCTATTCGCTCATACATCATTTGTTCTAATGGCGGAATATTAGATAATATGGCCGCAGCCTTTGCGGACACCGTCCTGTGGGCGCCAATGATGGTCCTGGCGACCAATCCTCTAATAGAGTTTAACTCATTCCTTATTCTGACATGCTGAAGCTTTCGCTCAAAGATTTCTGCATTATAATAAAGAGCGGCATAATTGCTCCATCAAAAATGGCCTCAAATCCCCGGGGGGCGGCTGAATAACTCTAGCCAATGCTCTTCTGAGCCACTGAAAAATAGTCCTGGATTTACCACATATATATTTAATATGAGCTAATGACTCATTCCACTGCGACCAACACAAAATGGCCATTTTTCATTTTTTGGTACAGCGTATGGTTAACTTTCCTCTCAGCAGAGAAAGATTTAATAATGAAAAGGAAACAATTAAGAATATAGCGAAAGTTAATGGTTTCAACGCTAGCTTAGTAAATAGACTAATTAATAGGAATTTGTTTAAAAAGACCATTCGTGATTCCACTTCTCTTCATCAGGAATAACTCCGAAATATTTAAACTGCTGTGCCCTTGTTATCTTGGCTATCCCAATCCTCACGGAAGGGTTCCTCGTGAGTTTCCTGCCAAACACCATGTATTTCGACTGTTTGTGTGATATATTTAACTAATTGATGATCGTCCATTCCTTCACCTTGTCCAGTGCCATGTTCATTTGAATCTCCAGCGCTGGTCTGCTGTTGGCACAGGTGACGATTACAAGGTCGTCTGCAAACGCCGTCATCTTGCTCTGCTCGATGTCGTCGAAGCTTTCCAAAAGTTGATCCACCACCAAATTCCACAGATTAGGGCCCAGTTTGGAACCCTGGGGGCATCCTCTCTCCAAATCTCCCCTGAGCGTCGCTGGGCCAGCCTTATATGTTATTTACCTATCGCTAAGATAACTCACCGTTAGGTCGAACAGGTATCTAGATAGTTATCTTTCCTCGAGGGTCTTCAAGACTGAAGGTCAGTTATTAAATGCTCCTTCAATATCTAGAAAGATACATGCCTTATACTTATATCTGTTATCTATATTTCCTAGAAGCTCCACAACTGCATTCTCCGTTCCCTTCCTGCTGACAAAACCATATTGTGCTTTGTAGTGAAATTCATTCTCGTCCTTGAAGGCGAAATATTCTCATGAAATGTTCTGGAGTTTTGCCTAGAATCGGCAAGGGCGTGATAGGTCTCAACTTGCCTAATCCGTGAGCAGTTCCCGGCTTAGGAATAGTGATCAAAGAGCCCAACTTCCAAGCTTTCGGAAAATATGCCAGCATTAAGCAGTCATTAAAGATTCTGCAGACATGGTCGGCAATAACTACGGCCACTGTCCTGAGAACGACGCCCAGCACCCCATTTGGTCCTGGCGCTTTCCTAATATTAATCCTCAGCAAATAATGCTCTACTTCCTCGGTGGTAAGTCTTCTAATCTCCCTAACTCTCAAAAGAGCGTGCTCCACGTCGTTCCCAACCAGGATGCCATGCTTAATGTCCTCGTTGACTATGAGTTCAGCCGTTTCTTTATCTGGTCTGTATGATATCCAGCACCTTCTTGCTTTTGCCAGCCGCACATTTCGCATCTCTAAGCCTATGTTTATTACCTGCAATACCCGATCTTACGCACAAAACACATTTATGCATCTCAACCTTATCCTTGTTCGGACAGCTCCTTGTGTCATGAGCTAAAGCGCACAAGCCAAGTCGCGGTCTGCATCTAACATTTGGTGGCCACATGACTATATCCATGATAATTAAAACACCTAGTAACGTGGATTCTGTCTTCTACATTGCAAGAGTGCCACTCCAAGAACAACGTCCCTTTGGCAAAGATTCTCTTCCTAGATTCGGGCTCGACTTCTGCTACACAGTGTGTATAGGGTCTATCTTTCGATCCAAACTTGTAGACAGAAGTCACCACGACGTTTTTCTCGTCTCTGAAGTTCTGTTCATTAATAACCTCTGCCAGATCATTATTTCCAATATTTGCGGGTACATTAAAAGTGGTAAGCCTAGGTCTAAGTTTACCAACTGCTGAAATGTTCATGTTCAATTTTTCTCTTACTGCTGGGTCCGTAAGTTTATTAACCTCTATGTTCTTGGATTCTATTATGACTATTATTTTTAGTGGCAAATATCCGTGTTGGTTTAAAACCGATCTGACTCAGATTGATATGTTTCATGGCCGGCTTTTTGAGCTCCTAACCACTTACTTTCTTGGCCAACTCCACTCTAAAAGCTTTCTCCGCTAGCACTGGCTTCTTAATTCCGTTGATCTTGACCGAATTTGCAGCAACTGCCGCATAGGAGCCACTTCTTACTCCTCCTTGAGAACCCGCTTGAATTAGGATATCTAATTTCTTATTCTGTTCTAAAATCCCTTCATTCTGTGTGACCACTAAACTTCTAATGTCACTCTGCAAGTTTTGAATCTCCATCACCTTTCTAACTTGATGTCTAATGTCCTTATTATTTCTTCTAATTTCTCTAGCAATAGAACCTGCCTTAATCTTGTTGTCCGTCTGAGAAAAGAGATTCTCGAGACGATCCACCATATTCTATTGCCTTAGACCTCGCTAAAAATATATCCATATCTAATTCACTATCTTCCTCATATTCTTCTCCCTGAGTTCGAGGTGGAGCGAACTTTACCGGAACCTGCCTCTGTTACTGACATTGTCTTCTTCTTCGACTTCAACTTTTATGTCGGAGTTGCTCGACATCTTGCCCAACGCTCCCCCTATCTGGAGCTAGACAGCTGTCCCGCCTGCCTTTCCCTGGGGGGGAAGTGGTACCAGCTTCCCCCTATAAGCACCTCTTAGCCGTGGACTAGAGCTTATGGCTATACATATGACCAATATTACGAATACCGCAATATTACCAAAACGTTCCTACCAAAAAATAAATTATTGGTAATTTGCCATCACTAGTGGTGGATTTAGAACTTGAATTTGTAATAATTAGGACCGTCTTAGTCCAGAACCCAAACATTTACCAACAATATGAAGGGTAAGATCTTGTTTGGATAACTATTGTAATATAAGTTTAATATGAATTATGAGGCATTTAACTACACCAGCTGAAAGCTTCGCCTAAAGGTGGGGAAGCGGCCTCATTAAAACCATATTTGAAAAAAGACTTCCAGAAACCTATGTAGTACACTCGAAGCTTTCATTAAAGACGTTAATTAACAAAATTGTGCATTGCTTTTTATTAAAACTGCTAAGAGAAAATAGTAACCCTTAATAACACAAATAATATGTCTGCATAGGGTGTATGACTCAAGGAAAAAACTGAAATTGCGGTGGTCTTACTTTTGTGTCATATTTTTTATTTAAAATTAAAATAATGTAATCGTTTTCATAATAAATGTATTATTCTTATCTATTTTTTCACAGGTTTATTACCTAAACAATCAGCTGACTATCGTGAATCCGTCCAGCCTGAACTTGCCTTCTCCGGTGAGTTCGGTTAAGAGCGAGCCGCCTAGCCCGGGTGTGAGCACCAATCACCAGAGCGTACCGAGGAGCACTAGTGTCGAGGCTGCACCCACTTCTAATAATCAAGTTAGTTTTTTTATAGTTATTCTTTCAAGCATTATTCAGTAAATAGTTTAAATACTAAATTACCCGCCCTAAGTACAACACTACAAAATATTTCTGTATAGGACAAGTTTGGTCCCCGATAATCTTGGCTTTCATATGGGGTTGGGTTATAATGGTGACATGTGGAACAATTTCGAGCATTTGATTGAATTTATATTTGGATAATGTATAAAAAGAGGATAGCTTTTTGGCGTTTCTAAGAGGAACATTGAAAAAGCTCCTAATCCTCTTAGTAGTCGTGGTCCGAATTTTCTTTCCAACAACTTGGAAAATCTTTTTCAGTGTGATGGGTGTAAAAAACCAGTATGTAAGAACTGCGGGGGCCGATATTTAAATCGTTTGATATTTATTCCATTAAAAGTGCAAGTGGAGAAAATATAATAATTATTGCATTGTTTCACGTGGATTTGAATTTCATAAAATGCACATGCTACCTATTTGAAATTTCAAAATTACCCCGTGCCAAACAGAAGTTGCACGATTGTCGACTCTCTTAAACGCCCCTCTTAATCAATATTTGCGAAATTTGTCCACTTGAAATAAACCTGCAAAATCGCTTGTAAAAATCTTTTGTTCGTCGCCGCTTATCAGATGAAAAGATATGCCTATTATTGTTTCATTAGTATCATTATGATAAGGTTGTGATATCAGCCACTTAAAATTCCATCATTTCGTTATTATATCTAGCAAATGCCGCTGGTAATAAAAATATGTGCGTTGCCCCCCGAACGTTATTTTATTAATAAGTCAAAATGTATCAAAATTACTACTATCGGGGATGCTGTATGTTGAGAAAACAGTTTGGATACCGCAATTACGATGGTTGTTTTGATAATGCAAGTACTGATTTTGTTTAGTTTATTGTTTTTTTCGTCCCTTGTTCTGCTTTGTCTGATGGAGGAGTAAAATTGTTCTGCTTTGTCTGGAGGAGGAGTAAAACTATGGAATATTAAATATGTTTTTACTTCCCTTCCGTCTAGCTACCAAAAAGCTTCGGCTGCGTTTTTGAATTTCGTATGGCACCACGAAGATATTTATCTAAAACTTAATGACGAAGATATTGCTACATTTTTTTTTATTTATCTGAAGCTTTCGACTGTGTTTATTATGAAATGCTAATGCTATTGAAGATGTTTTTTCAGAATGACCTGGAATGTTATTTTGAAATGTAGTGTACCTCACTTGTTCCTTTGTCATTTGATGTAAACGGCGAGTTCATTAGCTTTGTGTTTCTTTTGAATAATATTGTGAAATATGGCTTTATATTTTAATAGTTAATCAGGCACTTGAGCTTCTGCATAGGTAGCATCAATATTAAAATATCGACTTTGCTTCTCGGTTAATTTTACTCAAATCTGATTAAATCTTGTATTTGTTTTGCAAGAAAGAAATAATTTATTAATTTTCTAGGCAATTACCACTGTGACACATAACCCTTCCCGAGTTTCGGTATCGGTGGCGACGTCGACGGGCGACCTACCGTCTCATTCCACCGTGCATCATCATCCGTCGCCCTCACATCACCACCAGGCTAACAATCACCATCAACAGAACGCCGCTGTCTCCACCAGCCATCAGGGAACGCAACAGCCACCTCACGTCGTCACCAGTCATCCGAACCATGTAATCAATCAGCGATTGACCGCTATTGGACAGGTAGTGTAGTGTTGTATTTTTGACCATCGATGGTCATCACTGTTTAAAAATTTGCTCTGTAAATTTAAAATTAAAATTCCATTTATTATAAATTAATTTTCGAATATGATCCACAATCGTTAGATAATTAAGCTATATTTGTATGCCTCTCTTTTCCAGGTTTCTCAGCTGCCACCACTCTACCCCAAACAACCCCAGCTACACTCCCCACAGTTGCATTCTCCCAAACTGCACTCCCCGCGAATAAATTCCCCACAATTGCCTTCACCACAACCTCCCCAACTGCACAACGTGACGGCTCAGACTACCGCCAGTCAGCAACACGGTGTAACTGGAATTCAGCATCACTTGCAGCACAGTCCGCAAAGCCAGACAATTAACCCACAGGTAAGTCACACAAAGTCACATTATGTAAATGTAAACACGCGAAATTTTAGTTTTGTAATTGTAGTCTTTTTATACAGTTTATTGGACATTAAATTGGTACTAGTTGTTTTATCAGACTCTATTTGTACTAAAGAAGCCCTGTATGAGATGATTTTGCAATCCCAGATTGCTTTGAGTGAGTTTTTGTGATTTGTTTTTTCTAACCCTAAGATGTCCGATCTGAAGTGATTTAAATGCATGATGTACTTCCAAAGATGAGAAGGCTCAGTTATTTGGATATCCATGTGATTCCTGTAAAAATCCTATTTGTCAAAACTGTTGCGGCATTACTACAACGGAAATCCGTGCTGTGCTACTGAAAACGCGTATTATGGTATTTTGGTGTCCAAGTTCTCAGAAGAATGATGAAAGGCTGAAAATCACAAAGCAGGTTGTTGGGGATGCTGTGGTAGCGACTGATTCGAATTCTTGTTACATTACAAGAGGGGAAATGCAACAGAGCTTGTTGTTATTCTAACAAACATTAATTCAAAGCTCACCTCTTTTCACAAAATATGGAAAGACTGTTGCATAAGGTGGACAATATTGTTCCAACAAATGCAGTGTTGCCAGCTTCACCAAGTATCCAGCAGGAGAATTCTTCCAAGACAGTGCATGAACCGAATAATATTTCTGGTTCCTCCCATTCTCTTAATGTGGCGGGCATTCGGTTGCACTCATCTCCATACAATAAAAATGGGGGAGATTCTAGTAATAAACAGTCTCTCCATAAACGACAACCCATTACACAGCAACTAATTGCAGAGGGTATTAAGACTGCTGTGGCTAACAGTCGGGGCAGGAAAATAACATTATGCCACCTTTACCTGAAAAACCCAAACCAAGATCTATCCAAAGAAGTTTCCAAAGGGGTACGGCCACGGTTTGCTCAGAGGATTTTAGGGGGGCTCCGACTAGGAAATGGCCCTATGTTGGTAGAGCCACAGCCGACTAAGTGTCAGGGCGCTGTGGTAGAGCCAGTGAGAATGCACCCGACAAACATGTCGCCCAATATATCAAATCCAGTACTGTCAACTCTTAAAGATGAAGATTTTATAGTCGAACCCTTAAAGTCTCTGAGTAGAAACAAGTCATTTAAGATCGGCATTGACCCGCATCACTATGAAAAAATTAATGATCCAGACTTTTGGCCTCAGAATATTGTTTTTCGTCAGTTTCAGTTTGGTAGGTCAGATCATAGGGGCTTGGACCAAAATTTTTTGAAGGTCGTACCTTCCTGGGAGGTTCCATTTTAACAAGAAAAAAGGCGTCTCAAAGGATTGCTGTTGATGATGATGCTAACATGGTTAGCGAAACGCGCGTCGAGTGCAAATATTCTGTTTCGGTATTGTGGATAAAACTCTGTTTTAGTGCATGTTGCCGAAGGTTCCAAACCCCAACGTAGCATTAATTTATTCTCAAGTATGTCCTAGGTAGAAGGCTGAGAATGAGATGCAGTTAGCATGGAAAGAGTTATTATAAGAAGGGTTATTATTATTATTATGATTTAGCCTTACGGCATTCGCACTCCCTCTAAGGGGAACATTCACATCCCAGATATCCCGAATATTTTTTTTTTTTTTTTTTTATGGCAGTGGCACACACACTAAAGGTAGATCCTATGGCGCTCGACGAGCGGTGTGTGTGCGAAGATGTTGATTGACACGGTTCTTGAATATTTGTAGGTTGTAATTAGTGGGAAACAGATGTCCTGGGAGTGAGTTCCACAGTGATGCAGTGCGCCAGACAAAGGAGTTCTGGTAAAGCGATGTTCTAGGTATTTCTAGTTGTACGATGAACTGGTGCGCTCCTGCCGTCTGTCGGGACTGCCTGACAGGAGTTGCCAGGGGCGGGATTATGTGGGCCAAATCCTGGGAACATCTGCCGTGAAAGTATCTGTAAAACAGAGGCATCTCGGCCACATGTCTGCGATGTTCCAGACTATCCAGATTCCGGGTCAACTCCGGATCGCCGACGAGACGCACAGCCCTCTTCTGAATGGAATCCAGCAGCTTTAGGGTATGCTTTGGTGCGGCACCCCAGATATGTGAGCAATATTCTAAGCACGGTCTTATTTGCGCTTTGTACAGCAAGAGCAACTGCTGCGGTGTATAGAGTTTTTTGTTGCGAAATAGCGCACCAAGCTTCTGGGAGGCTGATTTTGCGATGTTAGCAACATGGTCATGCCATGACATATTGCTGTTGACCGAGACACCCAGCAGCCCGATTGACGAGGATGAAGGAATGGTCGATCCTGCCATAATGATGTCAGGGCCCGCTGTATTGGCCCTCTTAGTAAACGTTGCTGCTTGGGTCTTTGCTGCATTGAACTGGACCAAATTTCGGTCGCCCCAAGTTTGAACTTTCTCCAGGTCTTGATTAATTGCTGTAATCTGCTCCTGTCTGCGGTGATGAGTCTCAGTCGCTGGTAAGGGTTTTTCTGATCTAAAGTGGGAGACGAGGGTACTGTCATCTGCAAAACTGTAAACAGGATTATTCGTTTCGATCAGCAGGTCATTAATATAGATGAGGAACAGAGTTGGTGAAAGTATTGCGCCCTGAGGCACGCCCGCATTGATGGTGAATGTGTCCGAGATGTGTCCATCGACTGCAACATGTAGGGATCGGTTCTTAAGGAAACTGGCCAGCCAGCTGCAGAGAGAGGCGGGCAGTCCCAAGGACGGCAGTTTGTTGAGCAGTCCGTCATGCCAAACTCTGTCGAATGCCTTTGAAATATCCAACGCAATCGCTCGAGACTCTCCGTAGTTTTCAATTGCCCTACTCCATATATGAGTGACATAGGCCAATATATCTCCTGTCGATCTCTCTTTGCGAAAGCCGTATTGATTATCGCTGATTATTCTGTTGCTCTCGAGGTACTTGAGTAGTTGCTGGTTGACTACACGTTCCATGACTTTGGAGATTATTGGAAGCAAGGCAATCGGGCGATAGTTTGAGGGCGTGGTTTTCTTGCCTTTTTTTGGAACAGGTTGCACTCGAGCGACTTTCCAAGAGGATGGGTAAATCCCTTTTCTGTAAGAAAGAGAAAAAAGCCTGGAAAAAACAGGTGTTAGTTCGTTGGCGCAGTTCTTTAGCACGATGGCAGGTATTCCGTCCGGTCCTGATGCCGTTTGCATATCTAGTTCTTTAAGGATTTTGCGAATATCACGATGAGAAAACTTGACTTCTGCCATGGTGGTGTTGATGTTTGGTATAGTGGGGAGAGTCTTGCTTTGGGGCACGTCTAAGGTAGAGTGCGATGAAAACATTTTGGCGAGCATGTTTGCTTTTTCTTTGGCTGTAGTCGCCGTGATGCCACGTTCGTCCGTCAAAGGTGGGAGAGACGTTTTTGTAAAGTTGTTACTTACTGCCTTTGCTACCGACCAGAAATTCCTGGAGCCACTGGGGCATTGCAAAAGTTTATTCCTGATCCTTTGATTGTGTTTGCCCTTAGTTTCGTCGATCACACGTTTGCACTCGTTTCTCGCTTCGATAAAATAATTGCGATTTTCAGCGGTCTGATTTTGCTGCCAGTACTTATAGGCTTGCTGTTTCCTTCCTACAGCTCTTTCGCATCTTTTGTCGAACCAGGGCTTTCCTTTTGATGGTAACTTGATGGAATTTGGGATGTATGCTTCCATTCCTGAGGAGATTACTTGCATGATCTCTTCGCAGCAGTCTGACGGATCGTCAGTGGCAAAGCAGACGTCGAGCCAAGGAAAATCTAGGTAAAACTGCCTCAGATCGTCCCAGTTTGCAGAATTGTAATGCCAGATTTTGCGAGGTAATGGTGGATCCTTCTGTATGAGTGGCAATTCACAAACCGTTGTAATAAGTTTGTGGTCGGAGGTACCTAATGGCGGACCAACTGTAACCTTGTACTGGTCAGGATTGGTGGTCAGAAAAAGATCCAGGAGGGCGGCGAATTCGCCCCTCTCTGAGATTCGAGTTGGTTCGTCTACAAGTTGAGTAAGCCCGCAGCTGATGGCAAATGCTTCAGCCTCTCTACCTTCGTTGTCGGTCTTGTTGTGATGTTTGAGCCAGTTGGTGTTGTGGGCATTGAAGTCTCCCAGAACGATTATTTCTGAACTGGGGTGATCGACCTGTATTGAGTCAAAGGTGGTAGCTAGTGTTGAGAAAAAGCTTTGGTAGGCTCTATCGCTCGGAGGGCGATAGAGACAACATATAAACTTGGTTAATCCCTTGGCGGTGAACTTGAGCCACATGACGTCAAGGTTGTTCGGTTCGAGTGTTTCCTCGCGGTGACATGAAAGGTCGCTTCGGACAAAAAGGCATATTCCGAACTTATATCTAAATCGGGTATGTAAGTCGTAACCAGGATAGAGGTAGTTCACTGTTGTTGTAGAACATACTTGTGTTTCTGTAAGGGCTAATATGTGTGGTCTATTTGCTTGTAGATGTTGGTGTACCGAATTTATGTTTGTATTTAGGCCTCTTATGTTGCAGAAATCTATTCTAAATTGGTTCGGTATCTTTGCTGTCTGTAAAATGCGGAATGAAGGGCTCCCAGGGCCACCCAGCGCCCGGAGATCCGAATGGCCGGGGAGTTTACCTCCGGAATATTTTGATCCTGGAAGCACCATTATGTCCATATATTCCTACTGTGAAACCCGGGATCACCAGCGCGGAAGCGGAACGTGATTTGGGAAAACCACTTAGCGCTCCCCAATTCTGGTGGGGTGGTCTTTCACCGGACGATGCGAGTAGGCTTATGCATCTACCACCTAGGGCCGCTTCCACTCGAAGCATCGGCCACAGACTCATTCCTTTGGCGGTCCCTAGTCTGACAGGGGTAAAAATGGGGTTTGTTGGATCACTCCCCAGTGATCAACTCCAGACTTTGTACTTTGGTGTTCTCCAGCCTGGAGGAGGACGATGGGATTTGATGGGCCACATCCCGTGGCAACTCGAAATGGTGGGGGCGTCACTCCCCGTAATCAAACTGCTCTCACCAGTTTGACGTCCTGCCAGCCAATACAATGCAGCCCCTCTTGTCACAAACTGTCATTGATCGGCTCCAGACTTTGTACTTTGGTGTTCTCCAGCCTGGGGGAGGACGATGGGATTTGATGGGCCATATCCCATGGCAATATCAAAAGTATTAAGCTCTGAGGAAACCCTTTCCCTGTTATCGGGTCCTTGGTGGCACCTACGGATTTCTTACAAATTTTCGGACGGTACGGGTTGTTGCGAGAAGTACTGGTTTCTGCACCAATGTGAAGAGATGTTCGCTCAATCCGAGTTCCTTGATGTTAATTAACAGATTCTTTGGAATGAGTTCTGTTGATGACACAATTATTGGCACCGTTCTTACTCTCTCCATTCCCCATTGTTGCCGGATTTTCTCTATTATTATTATTATTATTATTGTCCAGCAGTAGGCGGTTTACACCGATGAAACTGCTGTTGCAGATGCACGAGTTTAAAATTTGTAGTTTTGGTTTTTCAACAGATTTGATCATTTACAGTCACACACTCATATTACTCTACTCATGACAAAGATTTATCAATATCACAGTTACACACTTATATGCTAGTATCACAGTTCTCTGAGCAGGATGGGAGTTATTATTATTATTATTATTGTTCAGCAGTAGGCGGTTTACACCGATGAAGCTGCTGCAGCACATGCACGAGTTTAAAATTTGTAGTTTTGGTTTTTCAACACATAAACTATTTGTTTGATCATTCACAGTCACGCACTCATATTACTCTACTCATCACTTTGATTTATCAATATCAGTTACACACTTATATGCTAGTATCACAGTTCCCTAAGCATGATGCAAATTTTTGTTAATACAGATATATACACATCACATTCACAGATAGTGAACCAAAATGGTATTAATAATTTGCAGGTCCTCGTCTGCTCTGTTTTTGAAAATATTTATGGAGGAAGTGGTTTCTTCTCTCAACGAGTTCGACAGATAAAGTTTTTTTCTGGGAGTTTAGCACACCACTCTTTCGACAAATTAAGGCTATGGCCACGTAGGTTTGCATCTTCACTGACCTGGTAGATGTTAAGGTCAAGTGCATAATACCCATTTAAGGTTTTAAAAGTCTCTATGAGTCTTCTTTCTATCAATGTTGGAAGATTGGATATTTGCAGTCGTTCTTCATCTAGTGGAATTTTTGTGGCCCATCTCTGGACTCTTTCGAGAAGTTCTATATCCTTTGCTAAATAGGGACTCCACACGGTATGCGCATATTCAAGGATTGGTGTCACATGGGACTTGTAAAGCTTTGTTATAAATTCCACTAATTTGCTTTCAAAGGCTTTTCCAAAGGGGAACAGAAGTGAATTTGATCTCTTGACAATTTTTGCTATGTGTGTTTCCCATTTGAGATCGGAATTTAATGGTACTCCCAAATCCTGCTGTTCTTCCACATTTTTTAGTGGTGTAGTCTTAAGATAGTAATTGTGCTGAGGGTTATTTTTTCCTATATGAAGACAAGTACACTTATCTTCATTGAGCTGTAGTTGCAAGGCTTGTGTCCAAGCTTCCAATGAGATTAAGTCATTGTGTGTCTGCTAGTGAGAGGATTTCCAAAGATCGTAGTGTCATCAGGAAAAATGCCAGGTCAGACTTGATGTATTCAGCCAGATCTGCAATGTAGACCAGAAAGAGAAGTGGGCCCAAGACGGAACCCTGAGGTACTCCACTAAGAACATCGTATGGTTTGGACATTTGATTTTCAACTCTTACCTTGCAGGTTCGTGCTCTTAGAAAGTTTTCGATCCAAGTGAGTAATATTCCTTCAGTTTTATGAAGAGTCTGGTGTGTGGTACCTTATCCAAGGCCTTTACATAATCTAGGTAAAGTATGTCCACGGGTTGGCTCTCATCAAAACTTTTTGTCCATCGGTTTAAGCATGTTATTACATTTGTGACTGTTGATCTTTTGGGAAGAAATCCGTGTTGACTTGGTGGTGTACTTTCATTTTCTAGAAGGAATGATGTAATTTCTTTCAGGTTAAGACTCGATAAATGCTTAAAACATTGAGGTGGTTCAACAACATTACCTAATAACATTGGAACAAGGGTGGAAGGAAAGCCCACCAATTATGATTAAACAATTTAATTTAATATATTGAGCACTAATTATCAAGTTTTTCTTACCATTATATTATGATATCAAATGATGTATAAGTTTATCAAAGGTTTATCTTGCAGAAGTTTTCACATTGTTTAGTTTTGGGTTTCGGCCGCACTAACCTGAGAAAGTGATGAGAATAATTCCAATTTGATGCCGTACGACCCAGTAATCGTGTAGCTTAATTTGAAATTTGAACTTTTGCGTGCTTTGCATATATAGGGATTTAATGTGTATGACCCAAAGATATTTTTGTCTTTTTTGAAAAAACAGAAATTCGTTCGTGTTTATTATATGGAAAACCGACATCATTTAACTAATGAATGAATGAGTGACATACAGGAGCAAATATGTGCCAACTGTGTGATTTTATATGGGGTTATAGAAAGTCAATGTTTTCTTGCCAACAATTTGAGGCTTTAACTAACGTAAACCCATTTTTAGGTGATAAAACCGAAGCCGCCAAATGCAAGTCCGCAACAGGTCAAACCACAGTATCCTCTCAGTCAGCAGTCGTCGATCCAACTGTTTCAACAACAGCAGCAGCAACAACAACAACATTTTCAACAGCACCTTCATCAGCAACATGTACTGAGTCAACAGCATGCCGCGGTTCAACAGCAGGTACAGGTTCAAAAACAGCAAGCAACGAACCAGCAGCAGCAACAACAACAGTTGTCTTTGGCTAAAAAGACTCATTTGTAAGTATACCATCATACTAGTACATGTGCATTAAGGCCACTAAAAACTGTTTTTTCTATACGGACTAACATAATATTCTGATCATAGGATTGAGTCCCAGCTGACCCTCGACCAACAAGGAGCTTCAAAACCGGACGTGCATCGGCCCTTCAGAGACAAAAGGGACGCGTGCGCCCGTCTCATCCGGTACCACTGTTTGGACCAACCGGTACTGTCTCGGCAAGACCTGGACAAAGCCGACGAGATCTTCGAACTGACCGCGCGCCATTTCATCGCCAAGTTCGACAAGATTTCGGACAAGTACAAGTACCTGCTGATGAAGGAGAGCATGGTTAGTATAGATGAAAACTTTTTAACTTGATGGTTGCACAAATCGTTCTGGTATGTTATACAAGCAGATAGAAAAGTGTATGTGGATCTAAATTCTCCTGTGTCACCTATATAAATATGGTTTGTTATAGTGCTGTTAAATTATTGGACTTCCTACTATGCAATGCTAGGAGCTTTTTAACGTACAGGCGCTAGACACCACTTTAGTTATGTGCCTAGAGCTCCCGATATATTTTTTAATACTATCGAGACCAATTTTGTCAAACTTTCTCGTCTTCTTCCAGAGTGCTCAGGCGGATATACTTATTAACGCTTTCTCAAGTTTTTAAATGTATAGCTCTTCTCTCCGACCCGGCCAAGAATATAGTCATTGAAGCAGTCGCCAGGGTTGCGTACGATGACGACGCGTATTCAAGTAATTGTTTGCTTTTGATATTCATGGAGTCGCTTCCGTTATCATTTAGATACTATTTTCTTTCACAGAGACAAGTACAAACTTCGGAGCTGATGATGTTGGACCGCATGTTCCTAGCGGACGAACAACAATCGCTGATGAGGTTACGTCAAGATTACGAGGCTGAATTGCTCAGTTTGACTGCGGAACCTCCGTCGCCCTTGACGCCCAGTGTACCGGGGGGACAGTCGTCAGGAGGGCAGTTAGAGAAAGGACAAGGGGCACAGCAGGGCCAACAAAATGCACAGGTAAACATTCATTTTTTGACAAAAATATTAATTATTGGTTTCAACTGCAAGTTTAAACGAAGTTTAGCAATAATTACATTGCTAACGAGCAATTAATGAATCTTCTAAAATATTTTATGAGAATAGGAATTAATTCTTTTGCGGCATTCTTGGGTGAACAATTTTTTACTCCTTAAAATGCTTACAAGATTATACCATGAGCCTTTACATACGCAACAAATTTTCCAAAAATATGCTTGCTTAACTACCATTGAATTGAAGTGGATTTTCCGTATAATGTAAATGAAAATAAAATATTTATTCTCCTCTCTTTTTCTAGCATTGCATTAGTAATGTGTTCATGTATCTGGGGTTAACAGGAATATCATGAGCATATTTATTTGGACCCATCTTGATAAAAATATATTTTAACTATGTACTCGTATTGAGTATACGTTTGTAATGAATTGTGTATCTATTTATCTCTTGAATTAGGATTATTAGAAAGGTTTTAAATAGTTGCCATTTCCCGTTATTTGTGGCATTAAAAGTTGTCGTCAGTGACCCACAACAGCTTTGGATATTACTAGTTTTACTTAGGTTGAAATTAAATTTTTGAGTATGCAACTGCGTTTTTTGAATTAAGTTATTCTGTATATTTGGCTTCCTGTTAGCACTGCCATTTTTTAAAAATGTTTGGCTTTCGTGGTTGCGGCTGAACCTGAAGTGAAATGAAACAAAACAATTAGGTCTATAATATTTTTCCTTTTAATAAAGTATCAATCCCCCAAAAGGTTATGTAAACAACAACAAACGTAAAGTCGCGCTCTCAGAAATATTTTGTGAATTAGAGAAAATTAACGACTATTTAAGTAAAACTTGTCACGGTTTATTCAGTTTATCACAAGAACTTCCTGGAAATATTCAGAAGCTGAAATATCGCAACAAACAGTGAATATTCATTGCTTTTAAGAACATAACCTATATTCAACCATGCCCTTTTGCTGTAAACGCAAAGGAAATTGTGTATTTAAAGAAGAAAAAAACTAATTGATGTTGATGTATGTAAAGAAATCTGGTGTAATATTGTGCAGGAATGTCGGCTTCTGAAATAAGGTGCTTGCCAATGATGAAAAGAATGCTAATGTTTTTCTGCATCACTTGCCTTGATAACCTAAAAGAAGTAGGAGAATTGTAGATGAAATTGAAGATAGTGGAGCAGAAGATCGATATCATTCCCCAGATCTCCACAGAAATAAACTTTCAAAAATGGGAAAAAAAGATCACTATCTTGGACAACGAATTAAAAAAGGTAAACAGAAGTTATGCAGAGGTCACATCTGAAAACCAACGATTTAAATAGATTGAGGAAAAAATACATGCAGAAGTAATGTTGAAAGAAGAATTTATAGTGCTTGCTGATTCATTAAAAAGAGCCCATGAACCGGATCAACAATTAAACCAAAAATTTTCAGTTGAACCCACTTTATCAGAAATGCAGGAAACACAAGCCAGATCCCATAATATTGTCACGACTAACAACCATCCGAACGTTTTTGTGCTACCCTATAGAACTAGCCGCCGCGCCGTGCCCCTCGCTTCTCTGTCTGTATGAATCATCGCCCGGCCGGCCGCGAAGTTTCAGGATTGCTGGAATTATCTCGATGGCCTCGTCGAGATCATATAGAGTGGCCTCGGAATACTTCCCGAATATTCGTGATAGATTTGAGATATAAGCAGACCTAAGGCGAATGTTAGTCAGTTCAGTTCAGTTAATCATTGAGTGTTGAATAGATATTAGTTGTAAAGTTATAAGAGTAGTTTAGAGCGTTAAATTATATACAGTGGTAGTGAATAAAGAGAGTATTAGTTGAAAATAGCAAAGTTGTAATTCTGTTAAGAACCCACGGGAAAAACGTAACATTTGGTGTCAGAAGTCGGATTGTGAAGGGACCAGACTTGCGAAGTATTTTTCGAGGAAAGAAGAGGTACAAGTACGTCAACGAGACCGTTTGATTGGTGGATTCTGGTAAAAGTTTATAACATTCTATGGTCAATACAAGGCAACAAACGGCAGAAATGGAGCAAATTAATAAAATGTTGGCCGATTTCATGGAAAATTTAAATGCTGAGAGGCAAGCGGATCGCGAAGAAGATGAACGTAAAAGACAAGCAGAACAGGACCGGCTTCAGAAAATTTTAAAAGACCAGGATGATAAAAGGCAAAAAGAACAGGACGACCGGCTTCAGAAAATTTTGCAAGATCAAGAAGA
>MU182870.1:130035-217327 GCA_016904865.1 Pissodes strobi | reverse complement strand
AATAGAACAGGACCGGCTTCAGAAAATTTTTCAAGATCAAGAAGATAAAAGGCAAGCGGAACGGGAAGAGGATGAAGGTAGAAGGCAAGCAGAACAGGAACAGCTGCAGAAATGGATGCTGGATGTAATTGTAGGCGAGCAAGGAAAATTACAGAAAATATTGGACGAGCAAAATGAGAAATTTGAAAAAGAAGTAAACAATATACAAAAAGAAGTTGTAACTGTACAAAAAGAAGTAGGAGACGTACAGAAAGAAATGAAGAATCTACAAACAGAAGTTTCCAGACTAAAAAATCAAGGATCCACCGAGAGGGTATTCGCCACAGGACAACATATTAAACCTCCACCCTATGACGGTCAAACATCCTGGACAATCTACAAAAGGCAATTTGAAGCCGCTGCTGTTGCCAACGGTTGGAATAATGAAGAAATGGCTACATCACTAGTGGTAGCGCTTCGTGGATCTGCCCTGGAACTATTGCAGACAATTCCCATCAGCCAACAGGGGGAAATATAACATACTTGTAGCTGTCCTGGAGAGACGATTTGGCGACCAACATAGAAGACAGCTCTATCAGACACAAGTTAAGTCCCGACATCAGAAGCCTGGTGAAAACCTGCAAGAATTTGAGGCAGACATTAGACGTCTCATTCAATTGGCCTACCCGGGAGCGACAGAGGAATTTCAAGAGGAACTTGCTGCCCAATATTTCGTGGATGGTATTAGAGATCCAGAAACTCAGAAAATGCTACGCCTAGCCAAATTTGATAATAGCAGCGAAGCTTTGGGTCGAGCCCTAGAAATCGAGGCGGCCTGTAATATCTCCAAGCCAAAAATCAGGACCGTATCCATCCAGGAAGAAAAGCCGACAAGCAGCTGTGAATTAACTGAGATGGGCGAAATTTTGAAGAAATTAACGGAAGTTCTTCAGGCCACAGGGAGATTCCGGGAGCCAATTGACCGAAATACATCAAGTCAGTGCTATAGATGGGCAAGACTGGGCATTTCAAAAGAGACTGCCGAGTACAACTACGGTCTAGATCTCCAGCCAGAGACGCTAGGGCCTCCAAGTCAAATAAGGAAAACTTCAATTAGTCAACATTGCGGGGCGGGTGTTGGCTAAAGAAGATAAAGCCCCCAGGATCATCTCCTTAAAAAGCCTAGGAAAAGCCGCCGACAGTCTAACTATTACAGGAAAGATCAACGGAAAAGCCATAACCATTACTGTTGACACTGGTGCGGCGGTATCTTTGATAAGGTCCAACATAGTAAATAGAGTAGAAGTCCTACCTATATCAAAGAATGTAGTTTTACGTACGGTTACCGGTGAGATAGCTGAAGTACTTGTAGAAATGGATATTGAACTTCAACTTGGAAGAATTAAATTACACCACACAGTGTTAGTAGCCGACATTGAAGACGAATTTATTTTGGGAATGAATCTCATTGGCCAACATGGATTCTCTTTTGACAGCAAGCTCAATCTTCTGAAGTTTGGCACCGAAGAGTTCATCCTTAACAAAACAGACAATGGCACACCGACTCAAGTAGTGGCGGCATGTACATCAGAATAAGCGGAAATACAGAGCAGATCATTTCTGGGAAATTGGAGAAGGATTTTGGAGGCTGCATCGGACTTATCCAATACCAAGATTTGCCTTGCAAACACCTCGTAGGCAAAGCACTAGTCAAAACCGACGGCGAAGGATAGCAAATATTTCATCCAATTCCATCGAAATCAATAAAGGAGATGTGATAGCCACTTGCGAGCCGGTGCAGTGGGTAACCAGTTGCGAAACGCAGTCAGAAGTAACACCCTCGACATCATCTAAGGAAGTCCTGGAACATTTCCAGAAGTCGTGGCATCATCTGTCTTCCGAAGAACTGAAGGGAGCTACACAATTTATCAAAGAGCAGAGCACAGCCTTTGAAAGGAAAAATGGCAATACTGGAAGAACGAACATCATAAAACATAAAATATACACTGGAAGTGCTCACCCCATACGACAGCATCCTCGGAGGCTACCAGTGACGAAGCAGCAAGAGGTTACCACATTAGTCAACAAGATGCTTGACGATGGAATTATTGAGGAATCATCGCGCCCATGGTCGTCTCCTGTTGTCTTAGTCACCAAAAAAGATGGGACTACCAGATTCTGCGTGGACTATAGAAAGCTCAATGACGTCACCAAGAAAGACAGCTATCCACTTCCCAGGATTGATGACACGTTGACGACACTAGCAGGTTCTCATTGGTTCTCAACACTCGATTTAAAGAGCGGCTACTGGCAAGTAGGCATCGACGAACAAGATAAGGAAAAGACTGCCTTTTCTACCGGAAGTGGTTTATATCAGTTTATAGTTATGCCCTTCGGATTATGCAATGCCCCCGCTACTTTTGAGCGTCTTATAGAGGTTGTTCTACGAGGTCTCACTTGGAAGACATGCCTGGTCTATCTTGATGATATAATGGTAATGGGAAAAACTTTCGAAGAGCACCTACAAAACTTGCATGAAGTTTTTACTAGCATCAAGAATGCTCAGCTCTTACTGAATCCAAAGAAATGTTTTCTTTTCCAACAAAAAATTGAATTTCTCGGGCATGTTGTGTCATCAGAGGGAATCCAAATCGACCAAAGGATGATTACAGCAATCAAGGACTGACCTCGTCCTCGCGACAAACATGAACTGCGGAGCTTCCTTGGACCATGCACTTATTATAGAAGATTTGTTAAAGGATTTGCAAATATAGCTGCACCGCTACATAAGCTCACTGAAGAACGAGCTAATTATAACTGGGATCATAACTGCGATTCTGCGCTCAGGAAATTAAAAGCGGCTCTATGTTCTAGTCCAATATTGGGATATCCGGAACAAAAGGGTAAATTTGTATTGGACACAGATGCAAGTAACACCGGCATTGGAGCAGTTTTATCGCAAGTACAAGCAGGGGAAGAACGAGTTATCGAATACTACAGTCGAACACTTTCGAAACCTGAACGTAACTACTGTGTAACCCGAAAAGAGCTTTTGGCAATAGTACGGTCTGTTGAGCATTTCCATCAATATCTATATGGGCAAGAATTTCTGATAAGGACTGATCATGCAGCACTTAAATGGCTTTTGGATATAAATCAACCTGAAGGACAGGTAGCCAGGTGGCTTGAAAAGTTACAACAATATAATTTTAAGGTTAAGCACAGAGCAGGGAGATTGCATAATAATGCAGATGCTTTATCCAGAAGACCATGCGCGGATAATTGTAAGCATTGCCAAAGAGTAGATCAACGAGAAGGAATTACTCCGATTAGGCAAACGAAATTTGAGGTTGATCAGCAGTGGACCACAGAGCAACTTAAAAAGGATCAGCTTGAAGATAGTGAAATAGCACTATTGCTAACAGCTAAAGAAGAACATCAACCAAGACCAAGCTGGAGCGAGATATCAACTAAAGGACTTGCTTTTAAAACTCTGTGGGCTCAGTGGGACTCCCTGGTGGTGGAAAATGGACTTCTTATACGAGCCTGGGAAACCGCCGATGGAAAAGTAGTGAAGACACAGTTAGTGGTACCAAGGAGGAAGATATCGGAAGTTCTGGAAGAAGTTCATAATGGAAAGTCTGGTGCTCATCTCGGAGTGAACAAAACGATTGACAAGATTTGCGACAGATTTTACTGGGTCAACTACTGCCAGGATGTGAAATCGTGGTGTCGGCAGTGCTCAACCTGTGCCGCAAGCCAAGGACCCAAAACAAGATCTAGGGGCAAAATGAAACAGTATAATGTGGGCCTACCGTTTGAACGTATCGCCATTGACGTAGCTAGCCCTTTTCTAGAAACAAATAATGGTAACAAGTACATTTTAGCGGCAATTGACTACTTCAGTAAATGGCCTGAAGTCTTTGCAATCCCCAATCAAGAAGCTGTTACCATAGCAGAGGTCCTTGTGAATAACCTATCCAGCAGATTTGGTGTTCCGTTAGAGCTGCACTCAGATCAAGGACGCAACTTCGAATCCAAGGTTTTCCAGAAAGTCTGTGATTTACTCAACATCCATAAAACACGGACTACCGCCTTACATCCACAATCAGACGGCATGGTTGAGAGGTTTAACAAGACCATTGAAGAACATTTGTCAAAGGTCGTAGATGAACATCAGAAGGATTGGGACTAACACATACCACTATTTTTAATGGCCTATCGATCAGCAGTCCATGACACGACAGGACTAACACCAGCCATGGTTTTATTTGGAAGAGAACTCCGCTTACCCTGCGACGTATTATTCGGAACGCCAGACAACCAGGATATGGAAATTCAAGACTACGCGGACTCCCTTAAGGAAAAGTTACTATACATCCATGAATTAGCCAGAGAAAACACGGAGAAAGCCAGTGACCGAATGAAGACACGATATGATCTCAAAGCTAATTCTATGGGATTTCAGATGAACGATAAAGTCTGGTTATATAATCCGCAAAGGAAGAAAGGAAGATCTCCCAAGATAACGCCAGTATGGGAAGGACCCTATGCAGTCATCAAAAGAATTAATGACGTTGTGTATAGAATTCAGCGTAGTCCCAGAAGCAAACTGAAAGTTTTTCACCTCGACAGACTGAAAGCATACCACGGACATGCAGTATCTGATCGGGACGATCAGGTTTAAGAGGGAGGCAATGTCACGACTAACAACCATCCGAACGTTTTTGTGCTACCCTATAGAACTAGCCGCCGCGCCGTGCCCCTCGCTTCTCTGTCTGTATGAATCATCGCCCGGCCGGCCGCGAAGTTTCAGGATTGCTGGAATTATCTCGATGGCCTCGTCGAGATCATATAGAGTGGCCTCGGAATACTTCCCGAATATTCGTGATATATTTGAGATATAAGCAGATCTAAGGCGAATGTTAGTCAGTTCAGTTCAGTTAATCATTGAGTGTTGAATAGATATTAGTTGTAAAGTTATAAGAGTAGTTTAGAGCGTTAAATTGTATACAGTGGTAGTGAATAAAGAGAGTATTAGTTGAAAATAGCAAAGTTGTAATTCTGTTAAGAACCCACGGGAAAAACGTAACAATATTTTAGTATTTGGCGTTGCGGAAACCATCCAAGAAGATAGAGAAGAACAATCCAAGGTGGCTGAAGTGCTACACCAGTGCAATGGAAGCATTGTAATAAACAACCTAAAATTTTACAGACTAGGCAAATATCAAGAGGAAAAAATCAGACCATTTAAAATAATCTTTCCAACTAGAGAGGATGCTTTTTATATAATCAGAAACAAGACCGCCTGTGTTAATGAGTCTCTTGTTAAGGATATGACCATCAATAAATATAGTGTGACTGAATGTTCATATTAAGAGCCAGAGATTATTAGTAGGACGTCTTTATAGACTGGGAAAGATCAACAGTGATGAAAATTTGGAATTTATTAAGCTAATTACAGGCCACTGTGCTGATGATATTAAGGAAAATGCTCTTATATTTGCGATTTTAATTGCCCGGAGATTGATTTTAACACCTTAACCAAAGATCCATTGGATGGATGTTTGCCTTAACATTAACATTACAAGATCAAAAATCCTTGGATTTCCTAGGTGCATATAGAGAGATAAATTTGAAACAGCTAGTTACCTTTCCAACGAGGATACGCAATGATCAGAAATCACTACTGGACTTGTTAGTAATTAGCGACAAAACATTTGTCACATCAATTAAGTCAGAACCACCCTTGGGTATGAGTGATCATGTAGTTACTATGGCATCAGCTTAAATTAATATCAAACTGGGAAAAACATACAAATTGCAAAAAATGAACATCTGGAAAGCAAACTATAATGCAATAAATGACCACTTATCAAATCAAGAATTTCCTACTCCTGTGAACAATTTAGATTTATGTGCACACTACGATGCTTTCTCTAACTCTTGATACCATCAACCAATTCATACCACTGCAAAAAAGGAAAAAAAAATCTGTAAAACCGCGGATAAATGATCATTTGTTTAAAGAAATTAAGGAGAAAAGGTGCTTGTGGGACAAATATACTACAAGTAAGAATGATGCTGACTACAGAAGTTACAGAACCCAAAATTACCGTCTGAAATCTTTAATGACTGGAGCTAGAAAAGCATATGAGATCAGTTTAATTACGGCTGGTGATAAGAGATTCTATGCGTATATCAAGAGGTCTTTATATTCAAATAATACTTCAATCAACCTAAAAGAAGTAACCTCTGAAAGGTTAATTACTGATACTATAGAAATGATAGCCGAGAGGTTTGCTAACCAGTTCAAGAGTGTGTTCAGCCAAAACCCGGGTAATAACAATGCAACCCTAACAACTCCTAGAGTGATTTCAGAGTTGCAAACAGTGTTTTTTACACCTCAAAAAATTCAAATTCAAATGGTTTATTGTCCAACAGATGATCCCAATAACAAGACAATGTAAAATAACAAAAAAATTAAATATTTTTACAATAATAAACTAAAGATACTATAAATAAATATATATATAAGAACAAAGAACGATATATAGATAAATACAAATATAATTAGAGAATACCCGACTACACAAGATGAACATGCAACGTCACCTCCCTCTTAAAGCCTTTTAAAGTTAAGTTAAACAGGTCCAAGCAGTGGACACTATTCATCATGTTAAACCAGGCGCATGCCCTATAGATGGTCTCTTTGACAGCCACATTGGTGTGGTGTGTGGGGAGATAAAAGATCAGGTGTCTGCGAGTGTTGAACTGGGGGACCAAAAAGTTAATCTTGGACAGGAGATCCGAGGCATCAACAGAGCCGTTGCACAACTTATACAGAAGTACCAGGCTTGCACAGACAGTGCTGTGTTTCAGGGATAAGGTTTTAAAGCGATTGAGCAGTTGGCCCTGGTCGATACCTCTGGGAGGATAGACACCATCAACCCTGAAAGAAAGCTGCTTCAGGAATCTACGCTGTACCAGCTCCAATCTATCCACATGCACACTATAGTCAGGAAACCATACTGGAGCCGCATAAAGAAGTTTAGATCTTACTAATGAATTATAGATACTTATTCGGCTGGATGGGTTCGCAAACTCGGAGGTAGCCCTAGTAACAAAACCGAGTATTTTTAAAGCTGATGACACCACCTCATCGATGTGCCCGTTGAATGTCAGTCTCCTGTCCACAATGACCCCCAGATCTCGCACAGCCTCCGAGTCAGGGAGTGAAGCGTCACAGAGGGTGTAGTTGTAATGCTGCGTGTTATATATTAGAGATATGGTCATTTTTTTACACTTCTGAACATTAAGTGGAAGGCAGTTTTGATCACACCAAACACTCAGTCGGTCAAGATCCCGCTGAAGAAGCAGACAATCATCGAGTCCCTGGACGACACGAAAGATCTTCATATCATCGGCAAAGAGAAGGGAATGGCTCGACATGTCATTGCAAATGTCATTTATAAACAATGAGAACAAAATCGGTGCCAAAACACTGCCCTGAGGGACGCCACTAGATGCCAGGAAGACCCCAGACCTGTAACCACTGTACTCGACAAATTGCCTTCTACCTCCCAAGTAGGAGGTGAAGAAGCGTAACAGACTGTCATGAAATCCCATCCTTTGAAGTTTAAGATACAAGATACTATGATTCAACTTGTCGAAAGCCTTCGAGAAGTCCGTATACACAACGTCCAGTTGCTGCTTAGTATTTATGGCATGAAAGGCGGTGTTTAAAAAGGAAGTTAAATTGGTAACAGTTGATCTGGATGGAAAGAAACCATGTTGGTTCGGAGAAATAAGATGTTTTACTTGATGGAACAGTTTATTGTAAAGACAGACCTCAAAGGCCTTCGAAAAGTTTGACAAAATGGATATTGGCCGATAGTTGTCAATATGGCTCTTATTACCACTCTTGTAGATAGGGCAGATTTTACCGCACTTCCATAGGTCAGGAAAGACACCCCTGGAAATGGAAAGATTGAATATAAAGAGCATAGGTTTCACCAGCACTGATGCGCAGTCCCGCAGAAGAAATGACGGAATGCCATCCGGCCCTGCAGTTTCCTTATTTTTAAGACCTTTTAAAGCAGATAAGATGTCTGTATTGTCAAGGGCAAGAATATTTATGTTTTGTGAGTTGTCATTATCACTCTCAGTAGACTCATGATCATTGGTAGGAGAGGAATCAACATACACTTTTGAAGTAGTCAGCAAAAGCGTTCACAATGCCGTTGGGAGAGTCGAAGGCAGCATCGCCGAAAAACATTTCACCGGGGATACGAGAACTATTTTGTTTCTGTCGAACAAATTTCCAGAATTTTTTCGGATCATTCACAATCGAGTCCTCTGTTTGTGCAATGAACTCTTTGTATGCTAAGTCGATCTTAATTTTGATATTTGCACGCATTATTTTAAAGGCATTATAATCAGTTTGGGATTTAGAAACTTTCCACTTCTCGTGCAGGCGAGACTTTGCCTTCAGTTGTTTAATAATATCCCCAGTATACCAGCAAGGGTAGGAGTATTTACGTTTTTGAGAGCGAAACAGCGGAACTGACCGATCAAAGAGGTCGTAGATCCTCCCGTACATTGCCGAGACAGCTCCATCAACGTCGGAAAAGGCAGCGAGAAATTCCCAATCGGTCTCAGATATAAGGTGATATAATAATGGAAAATTGGCTTTGCGAAAATTGTAGTTTCTGCTATGAGGGTTCGTAGGAAAATTCTTGCCATCGCGACCGAGAGAAGAACATTCGACAGCGATGGCAAGAGTGGGATGATGGGCGTCCTCAGGTACAAGAGGCATCACTTCTCTTCTAACAGAGCAGGGGAAGTTGGCAAGAACAAGGTCAAGGAGACGGTTGTGAGAGTTAGAAATGTTATTAAACTGAGTTAAATCGAAATATGCCATAAAGTCCTTTAACACTGTGAGTTTGGAGTACAAGCCTATGTCGGATACCTGATAGTCTAAATTAAAGTCACCCACCAAGACCATCCTATTGTTATGAATAAGGCTAAGAGCAGATAAATAATCATATAGTGTCCGATAGTGGCCCAGGGGAGAGTTTGGCTGCATGTAAATTACAAAAATAAACATAATCTGAGAGTTAATAGTTAACTTACAACCAAGAATATCCACACTAGGAATATCCAGCTCGAGGTGTTTTAAGTCGATTCTGGTGGATGGGATGTCACGCCGGACAGCCAGGAGCACCCCGCCGCCCTTGGTCACACGCAGAGCCTTAAGGTCCCTATCCTTGCGGTAGACTTGGTACTCATCGCCGAACAGTTCAGCATCATGCACTCCCTCCTGAATCCATGTTTCAGACACGGCCACTACATGATTTTCGCCTGAAGAGACACTCCTATAGAAATTATGTGTCTTGGTATTAAGACCACGAACATTTTGGTATAGAATGGTTGTACTCCCGTTGGACGTTATTAGTTTAAATCTTGGTCGTTAAGAGAAATGATCTTTGGAACACCATCACGATAGACAATCCTGAGATTGGTCTCGCCTGCATCCAATCTCTCTCTCAGAATCCTCCTGGCATCCCGGTGGGCTTGAAGTTGCCGAGGGGTCTTGTCGTCGCTGACTGATAGGTGGGTAAAATTTTGGTTAGATTTAAGTCTTTTAGCGTTGCGTATAATGGTCGAGGCTGCATGAATTGTTCCACACACAACCCTAATTGGTCTGCATTTGCCCTCGGTTACCCTACCTAGGCGGTAGACATCCAGTTGATCAATGGGAATACTAAGATCAGGAGAGCATTGCCTTACAACGTCCATGGCTACACCCCTGATATCTTGAACATTTTCATCACAATTGAAGAGGATAAAGTTCTTCTTCCTATTTTCTCGGCAGGAGTGTTCCCTCAGGAGCTCCTCAAAGTTTGGGCTTGCATCGGGAGTGTACTTTGGGTTGGCATCATGGTTGACTTGCTTTTGGATGTCTTTCTCTAGGGAAGCCACCATTTTAGACAAAAGCACGTTATTATTTTTGAGGATATCGTTTTTGTCCTCAACTTCCTTTAGCAGTGTTTTGAGGTATGGAATTTCGACATGAAGTGCCTCATTGGGGAGAGATGATGCGGAGTTTGTCTGATTATGTGGTTTAGAGCTTAAATCAGACTTGCCAATCTTAAGCTGGTTTAGATTGGTTATCTTACATTCAGGGCACCATAAGATGCTTGCCCGATTTTGAAGCAAAACAGCTCTGAGTTCAGTCGCGGTTTTCACACCAGAGCAGTTCCTACAGACTGGTCGAGCACAGAAATCGCAGAAACAACCGAACAGCACATGCTTGTCCTCCCTCGCAGTGCAGACCAAACCGCAGAGATAGCAGTCCAGCAGTTTATCGTGTTGACTCATTGTCTCCAAGACCGGGCGCACTCAAATTGCCGGTGCAGGTGAAACGGCCTATGGATGTGGCAAAATCACGATATTTAACTGACGTTGTTTTGGTAAACGCACTATATGGTCACTCGCTGATAAGTTTTTAGGTGTCGGAATGTCGGCTCAGATCACAGAGCAATCAAAAGCACGATATGTTTACAACTCAGGTTCGTTTGTAAAAGTTTAACGAGGCCGTCCACTGTCTGAAGACTGATTCAAATCCTGGAAGTGATGAAGTGCCGGCAGTTTTCTTACAAAAAAGCGTTAACTCATTGAAGGCACCTTTAGCCGATGTAATGAACCATTCAATGGACACTGGAGTTGTACCGAACACCTGGAAGCATGCGATAGTGACACCACTGTTCAAAAAAGGGAGCAAACATGATCCAGAAAATTACAGGCCAGTAAGTCTTACTAATAATATCTGCAAAGTGATGGAGAAAATAATAACCAGAAAGATCACTGAGTTCTGTTTAAATAATAGATTATTTCCCTCATCACAACATGATTTTTTACCAAAACGGTCAGTATTGACGAACCTGCTCTCATCCCTAAATCAGTAGACAACTTGGCATGATAACGGTGAATCAACAGATGTTATACACTTGGACTAAGCATACGTAGTACCACATAAGAGCCTACTCCTAAAATTAGAACACCTGGAAGTTAGGGATTACTCAGTTGGGTCAAGAATTTTCGAATGGATAGGCAGTTCTGCGTCAAAGTTAATGGGCAAGTATCAAAAATTCATCCTGTTATCAGTGGAGTGCCACAGGGTTCTGTGCTGGGACCACTGTTATTCATCATATACACTAGTGACTTGGCCAGTGATATAATTTCACCTGTAGAATACTTTGCAGATGATGCAACATATTATTGCAATCCACTCGAGGGTCAAGAAGTCTTGCAGATAGATATTGGCACAATCAGCAACTGGTCGGATAATTGGTTGCTCCCCCTAAATCATAATAAATGTACAGTACTACACATAGGTCCGGGTATTCCAGAGAGTGTATATTACATCAAAGGAGAAACTCTTCAGACGGTTATAGTCCAAAAAGATCTTGGCGTTTTTATGACTTCAGATTTAAAATGGAAAACCCACATTTCTAAAATCACAAAAAAGGTCAACACTATGATTTATCTGATCAGGATTGCATTCAAAGGCCATTCAAAGGAAATGATCTCCAAACTATATAAAACTTATACAAGGCCTAAAATAGAATTTGCAATGCCAGTTTGAAACCCATGCTTTGTCAATGTTGGAAAAAGTACAAAGAAAGGTAACTAAAATTCCTCCAGAATTGCAGGGCTGCAGTTATTTGGAGAGGCTTTCCATTCTGCAACTCCAGACACATAAAGATTGAAGACTTAGAGGTGACTTAATAGAGGCATACAAGTGGACTAGTGGGAATTACTCTTGTGAAAATATTTTCTATGTTCATCGGAACAGGACGCACAGAGGACATACCAAGAAATTGGAAAAATAGAAATGCAATAAGCTTCAAAGAAGAAACTATGTAAGCAACCTAGTGGTATACACTTGGAATAACCTGCAAGAGGACACTATCTCAGCGAGATTAATTAACCAATTCAAGAATCGTCTAGATAAAGAATTAAAAAATACTGCCTTATACGATCTAACTGTTGGGATAGACTATGATATAGATCAATGTATGTTAATTGATTGTGATGGTTAATGTTCTTTGTGTTATTCTGCTGTTATTGTTTATCTATTAGTTAATGATTGTGTCTTTACTAATTTTAGATCACTCTCATCGGTTTAGCCGCTTACTGATCTTTGTTAATAATAATAATAATAGGAAGAGTTACTGGTCTGCGTTTTAATTCAGTATTCCTCCAAGGCCGCAAATTCTTCAAAAATTTGTAGTCTCGTGTTCTTGTCAAAAATTATATATCTTTTAGGTAAAGTAGTCAAGAACTGAAACGCAGAAACAATAGATAAAGCGCGGTGTGTGATGGAAGTAATGAAAATATTCTTTCAGACGCACCATGTCGACTCGCCCAGCGACGAATACGACGAATGGGCCTGTATACAGCGGGAACTCGGCTGCCTACCGGAAGACCACCACCAGCAGTGTCCAGCCCTTAACGCTGTCCACAACAATCATCACCAACCCTCGACAGGTCAACAGTCGACGAATCAGTCTCTGCAACACCAGCACAACCTGAAGCGCACCTCGAGCAGCGATTCGCGGCTCGAAACCCTAAAGCGGTTTCGCGTGGACAAACACACGAAAAAACACGAACCGATTGTAAATAGTGTACAGTGTAGCGGTCACCTAACGACGACCTCGCCCTGCAGCCAATCCAAGTGCGGCTACGAATCAAACGCGTCGTCACAGGCCAATAGTAGCTACGGTAGCTGCAAGGAGGAGGAGTCCGAGAACAATAGCATAGACGAACAGGTACAGAGCGCGATCAATAGCATTTTGAACTTGCAGCAAAGCACTGCGCAGCTGCAGCAGAATAGTCTCGATTTGGACAGCATACTGTCATGACGTCGCGTTGTATAGTCGGTGATGAGACGAAACGGGTAGTTTTTAGGAATCGGTTGAGGCGCGATTGTTGGTGAATGTGGGAAGTTCAGGTCTAAACTCCGCTCGCTGCCTTACTAAATCTGTCATCACTGATAAATAAAAGTTAAATGAAGAAAAACTACTTTTGAGAAGGGAATGCAAAAATATATAAACATTAAAGTACAAAAAAGCGTATTGAGGTTTTTTGATAGCTTGAATTTTCAGTAATTATATGAAAAAAAAAATATGTGGCTTTTTTCTTCCAGTGATCAAAAAGGCAATGTTAAACCTATGCTCTTATATATGTTTACCAATAAGATTAGCAAAAATATATAATAGCATCCACTGCTGAGAGCGGAGTTTCAGGCTAAATTTGACTGGTTTCATCCTATCGGATAGTGAAAATTACTTGTAAACCAGTAAAAATGCTACTTGTATGACATGGTAGGTGGTTTGCTTAACTATGTTTCCGTGAAGATTGCTTTCGATTATAATAGGAATTGTCATGTATGATTTTAGTTTTGTTAAAGCGGATCGAACCGAGACTGTTGCAGTCAAGTATGAAATTCACTAGCTTTGTCAACTTAGTGAAATTTTAGTGCAGATTTCTAAATTCATTGATGAATTTAGATGAATTGACATATTGAAGGCAGCTTTACAATTGAATGCTTCAACAATGCACACACCATTGTTTTATGATAATTTTTGACTCTCTTGAGAAATTCTTTATTTTATTTAACTTTTCTTAATGCTTCTTGGGTGACTAATTACTCACTGTTTTCAGAAGGCTAAAAAAGGATAAGATCTGAAATTAAATCTGGAATGTTAACACACAAAGGCATAGTTTGTGTGGTTCGTATTTTAATCTATTGGACGATAAGGATTTTCTGTCTGTTTTTATGGGGTTGGTAAGTTTCTTAAGCTCAAGTCAACATTAGGTTTTATAGTAGCCCAGTGCAAACATGAACTCTAGTGTGCATATTAAAAACCGCCACCGCCTTAGGAGATGAATTCTATGAGTTGTTTGTAGATAAACACCTTATCAAAACGACATAATACGATTATTTGTACTACCTGCAACATTAATTAATAATAATAATAATAATTAATCTTCTGGGTGCAATATATCTTCTCAAACTGCTCGATAGTAATTTTCAAATCATTGCCATATTTCATTCCTCTCTTTTTCCTGTGAAGATTTTCAGAAGTTCATCTTACATGGTAGATCTTTTTACCATATTGGCAATTCTTTGTTGATATGACGTAAATAGGATTTAAAAATTGAGTTCTCATATTGTGCAACTGAGAAGGGCAAAATAGAGTAGATCAAATCTATTGCGGTTTAACATCGCTATCTCATCCTTGTTATAAAGCAATCTAATGAACAATCTTGCAACTAAGGTGCATCGACCCTGGATATTTTTCAGGAGTATATATTTATTTATTAACGGGCAAGCCTATTTTGACAGTAATTAACAAATGTAGTATGACAAATTATTAATGACTAAACACTCCCATAAATCAGCTTCACTTAGTGTAAACGCACAGATATGAGTTGCCTATTGAGCTGGGGGTAGATAACCTCAAAAAAATCTACGAGTGGATATGAATTGGCCAGTCTAGCAGCCCTTGATACAAAATTGTTATAACCAAAGTTAGTTCGATGAATCCCTTCTGCAAAGGTGACCGCCAGTGTACCTTGAAGGATCCTGCAGTCCTACTCGAGATAGCAGATCACCAGTCAACCATGGAATTCACAATCTTAAAAAAGAGGATTAAATCTCTACGTTGGCGCCTCAGAAGCAAGGGTTATGTAGTTTACAGGTGGGGGGGATGTGAGCCTTATAAGCCAGATACCTGACAAATTTACCTTGCACCTGCTCAGTGCTGTGTATATGCCTAGCATAATGAGGACTCTAAACAGATGAGCAATAATCCAGGCATGGTCTAACCAGTGCGCAGTAAAGGATTCTAATGGATTAGATGTTATTAAAGTCGTAGGTGCATCTCTTGATAAATCCCAACATTTTCAAGGCTTTGGAAACAATATCAGTTATATGAGGGATGAATGACAATGACGAATCAAAGGCAACACTCAAGTTCCTAGCCTCTGTCACTGTTGACGACTGTATATCGCTTATGGGATTTCGACCCCTTGAGAAACAAACAACCTAACATTTAGAAGCGTTAAGCTCCATTCCATTGGCATTACACCACTCAACTAATCTGCACAAGTCCGCCTGTAGGCCCGAGCAATCTTCCAAGCTGGAGACTCGCGCAATACTCAATTTATTCATGTTAACTACATACAATGTTCACATTCATCAAAAAATAGATAGTACATAATTACTGGTTACAAACACAACTATAAAGCTAAACCTACTCAATTACTATATAAATAAAACAGTAACTAACGAAACACGTTTAAAAAACATCTTATGACTAATAGTGAAATATGGACAATACATTACATTTATTTTTAAAATACATTGGTTAAAATACAAAACAGACAGTGATTAAAATAAAAAAATGATTAGGACTTGGCACTTTTAGAAATTAAAAGCAAGATATTCTTCACAAGAATAAAATGAATTTACTGATAATATATTTATAATCTTACTTTTGAAACGTGGGTATGGCAGTTCTTTGATGTGCGGAGGAAGCGCATTAAAGAATTTAGGTGCCCAGTACCTTGGTCCACTCTGACATCTCTTTAGCCTCCAGTAAGGAACAGCCAGATCCTCCTTGTGCCTGGTATTGCGGCTATGTATATCCACCTGCCTGATGAACGAACCCTCATTCCGCTTAATGTATAGCAGATTTTCCAGAATATACTGAGAGGGAAATGTAAGTATCCCTAGCCATGCATATGCCCCTCTGCAGTCATCTCGATATCCAAGACCAGCCATAATCCTTACAGCTCTACGCTCTAGTGCAAAAATCCGACCCCTCATAGGAGAATGACCCCAGTATAGAACAGCATACGCCAGGTTTGAAGGGACAATAGCATAATATGCTGTTCTTAATATCTCCGGGGACACATTACTCTTAAGATTTCGCAGGACAAACAGGCTTTGACTCAGCTTCCCGCTCAATACATCAATGTGTGGGCCCCATTGTAATTTGGAGTCCAGATGCACCCCTAAAAAGCTTACAGAGCTCCGCGAGAATCAAATTATCTACCTTACAAAGACAAGCGTGTCTGGGAATTAGTGCCGCCTTCGGCACTACACCCACGGCAGCGCTTGAGTGTCTACTAAATCTGCCACCTCTTCAAATAGTACTGGAAAAGGAGGCTAGATGGGCGACGTATAGATTGACACAGGCGGTGATCAACAATCCACAGGCGATTATCATGGTGCCCAACAGGCTGAAAAATGCCAATGAGCAGGACAGTGTGCTGGGTCTACCATCAGATGTTATGCCTACCAAAACTACCTATCACCATGCCTATGACGTCCTCCTACCAGAGAGGAACGAATGGGCAAAAGACTCAGAATATCTGAGAATAACAGAGAATAGTTGGTTCACTGACGGCTCCAAGACCAATGATGGTACAGGAGCCGCTGCATGGAATAAAAATGGTAAAGTTGAGCTTAAGTGTTCCCTAGCAAAACATGCAACCATTTTTCAAGCTGAAGTTAAGGCCATTGATGTGACTGCACAGTGGCTCATCGATAGAAACTGGAAAGGCAAGTCAAACAACATTTTCTCGGACAGTCAAGCAGCTTTAAAAGCTCTTCAATCTAGCCGTTGGTCATCCAAGACAGTATGGAACTACTCACCAAACTAGGGGAGAAAATAAACTGACACTGATCTGGATACCTGCACATGCAGGATATGAAGGCAACGAAAAAGCTGATGCTCTTGCGAAGCAGGCGGCCGCAACGACCTTCATAGGACCAGAACCAGTACTGGGAATAGCTTATAACACAGCTAAAGCCCTCTCCAGGTGGACACAAAAGCAATTTGTAGTCAAAAGGAGAGAGTTACCAGGCCTAACTCATTCAAAGTTGGCGGTGAATCTGCCATCAGGAGTGAGAACTGGACAACTTCTTCAACTTGGCCGACCGCAGGTACAGGCTGTAGTTGGCATGTACACTGGCCATTGTCGGCTAAGAAGCCACATGAACAAGATAAGAACCCACAGATGTGAGCCACAATAGACCAAGGGTCGCAGTGGAGGGTCCTATTTGGACCCACTCACGTGTACAAATACAAATACAATACCCCTAAAAATCTCACACTCTCCACACCCCCGTTCACATCTCCAATCTCTATCAGTGAAAAGACCATTAGATTCGTCTTGTCATAGTTGAGAAATAATCTGTTCAGCCAGAACCACTCCTCAGCCTTCTCTTGTGCTGCCATAGAACCTTCCAACGCGCTTTACAAATCATCAGCTGCACAGGAAATCGTCGTGTCATCGGCAATCAAAAATAGTATGGGTCCTAATACCGAACCTTGTGGGACTCCAATATTGATCACGCTCTCCTCCGAAGATACTCCGCAAATCCTGACCAGCTGTCTTCTGTCCAATAGATAGGACTTCAGCAATCTGATGCTCTCCTGATCAAACCCATACTTTGCAAGCCTCCGCAAAAGGATCCCATGATCAACACAATCAAAGGCTTTGCTCAAGTCACCCAGAAGAACAGATTCAAACTGTAAACGATGAAAACATTCGATGACGAATGACACCAGGTCCAAGCACCGGATTCTTATCTTTTGTGAAGCCAAATCGACTGTGCGGAAAATACTCATTTGCCTCACAGAAGTGAACAACCTGCAGTGCCATGCACTTTTCCAAAAACTTGGAAATAATAGGCAACAGCGATATGGGCCTGTAATTTTCTGGCTCGTTTATGCCCTTTTTTGAAGATAGGAGTTACCACCGCAAATTTAAGCACAGACAAAAGCATTGATTAATTAATTTGGTGAGCGGGAAAACTATAATATTTTTAACTGCTTTGATTAGTTGCACAGTTAAACCAAATATATCTCAGCTATTTTTGTTCTTTAGACCATTTATAACATCCCGGACTTGATTGTATGTTACAGGATCATATTTAAATTTCTCTGTTGGCGTTTTATCCTCTAGGTGATCTAATGGATCTTTATGTAATATTGGAATATTGTTTAAGTGTTGAGCAATTTGAGAAAAATAGTTGTTAAATATTTTTGGTGATATATTGCTTGTATATTCAGAACACTGTTTGGTTGTTCCGCGGTGATTATTTATGATACCCCGCATGGCTCGCACAGGGTTGCTAGAAGAAAGAACAATGTTGTCATTAGTTTTAATTTTTGCTTTGTGCATTGCCTCTTTGTATCCCTTTTTAAAAGTTTTGTATGCATTCATGAATTCTGAAACCCTGTATTGATGAGCAAGGTCCTCTAAAAAACAAAGCTGCTCCCTCATTTCCCTTAGCTCTTCTGTAAACCAGCTAATCTTTTTACCCTGATCTGATCGAACCCCATATGGTTTTTTCTGGAAAGCATTCCAGGTATGCAGTCTTTGGCACAGTTATAAATTTAGAGAACTTTTCTTTCACATTTATACAGTCTTCATTTATAAAATTCCAGTCACACTCTGATATTATATTATGAAAGTTAAACATACCTTTCTGAGTTGTTGGTCTACATGTGAAGCTACTTTTTGTGATGCCTTGCTTACATTCTATTGGTGTAAATTCCACAGTCTGCCCACGATGGTCTGAGAAACCCAAGTTGTGCACCTCTGCAAAAGAGACAGCCAAACCAGAGTCCAGAAAGATGTTATCAAGGCATCTCCGAGCTCTAGTTGGCTTAAAGATGGTCTGTTTCAGGTTGAAACTTTCCATTAAATCAGCTATTTTTTGTGTGAGTTGAGATCAGTACCTAAAAGGCCAAGACAATCTGTCTATTTGTGACCATTTCAGCCAGTACCCCACCCATGCAGGCCAAAGAGGTGTCAAAATTTCCCGATGGGCTGCGATACATTGTGACTACATTAATATTAAAATCTTTAATACAAATACAGCAAAACTCTAGACATTTTCAACATTAAGTTCAGAACTAACATTTAACACATTAAAATTAAAATTTAGAGATCTTTTTACAAAAATTGCTGTTCCTCCACCAGTTGAATGTGATCTTACGGAAAAATGTGCCAGTTCCAATGTAGTTTTTCTTATGTTAGCCAATGCTCTATCATGCTAAGCAGATCGATGTCTTTGTCAGCCATAAAAGCTTCAAGCTCACCTGCTTTGTGCCTCAGAGATTGCACATTTGCATGGAATATTTTTAGATCTACCTCCTGTTTATTTTCTGGGATTTTAGTAACATCTTTCCCTGGCTTTGAACATTCAGGGACTTCTGGTACAACCATCACATGAGATGAGCACACTCACATCCTTTTCCTCGTTTTTACATGCGATGCACCTCATGGTTTTAGGTTAGGCAATGCTGTTGAGACAGGCTTACAGATTTCGAAGCTTACAAAGGAAACTCCAATTGCACCAGCTTTACAGGACCAGTGGATGAAGATGCATACACTTTGCATTTTTTTACGTGAAAATCAAGATTAATGTTTACTCTTATATAACCCCAAAAATTTTGAGATGGGATAATTCTTTTCGGTCCCCTCATTAAATTAATAGTTCATCCGCAACAATATAATAATGTCCCATTTGATATAGTCAGTATTGTTATGAACCTTTGTTGGCAGAGCTAAAGGAACTATATGCTGACATAGTTGAGGAATTAGGATATTCGTCAATTATTGCTTCCACCCTACCGTTCCACAGAATCCCTTAGCCACTGAGAGATCCTTGAGGATTGATATTCTTTGCACTTGCAATTTGAGTATTAGATAAAACATACCTTAAATTGCCTCCAAATAATTTTAGGAATTCTGTTGTCCCAGTGAAATACTGGAATTAGGCAATAGATAGTAACCAAGACGTCAAGAGCAGTTAAATAACTTAAAAAAGTTTTTATACATTTCAGAAATATTGTGCTTAATTGAATTGCGGAATATGAATATATTTATTAATTTGCACGCAGCAATTCAATATATCAGACAATAATCACGAATTATGTTTTTCTGGCAGCTATTTTTTGTAACATATAGTGTGATACGTGGAGGTGTTTATATGAAAACAGGCCCGATTTGAAATAGGTACAGTTGAACTTTTGTGATATTTTTCGTGTGTTCTTGAGGTTGTTTTCGATGCCGATAATTTAATTAAGTATTTGACGATTTTCTGCGAATATTTTTAAATTATTTTTGCTGTTATTACATTTTTCATCTGCTCTTTATCGTTTCCTGCCTTAGTTTTTGGCGTCGGAGCTACTGCTTCGGTGGCGTGTCAAAATTGTGCCCGTTATTTGAAATGCTTATTTCAAATTACGCTGCAGATTTTCGAATTTTTGAATGTGCGAGAGGTCTTCTGCAATTATCAAATACTAATAGACTAAACGTATAGCCAAGGACAACCTTCAACCCTAGCAATTTCGCTGACCAGGCGGTATTTCCAGTCGTTGTCATCTCATCTACCGATATAATCGGAAATTTTATTACGACTAAACCTCAGAATATAGACCATTAGAAATTAATATAGAATAATTTTGTTCCAAGATTTTGCAGGCGCCTAAATTGCGTAAAATGTCAGTTTTCATGACGCTTCAATATTTCAAAACCAATTTTGGCTGAAAAAAAATCATTGAAGAAACCAAGACGGAACTTAAAGAACGATGAAAGTGTATTAATACTTCGTTAAACATATCTTTGTGTGAATGTTGTATAAATTGCAGACAATGTAATTAATCGGCAGATGATAGTAAGCACACAGTATACATTGTGTCCCACTTTAGATCTGCACATGTGAGAAACTTTGTATTTTAATCCACGTTAGTGGATCAACCTCATGTTATATTATATGCCCAATGAGTTATTGATATGGGGTCGTTTATTTTTTGAACATTATAATAAATCACGTTTTCAAGGTGATTTTGAATTATTTAGTAGAGCCCACGTGAAGTGAGACACTCTGTACATGCATTGTACCAAATGTGATATTTTGTGTAGATTTTTCGTCACGCATTACTTCGGGCGAGACGATGTACAAATTTAGGAAATTCTAATTTATTATTATTTATTTAATTTTGTATTATGTATTTTGCATTCTAGATATACTTTTTCATTTCAAGTGTAATTTTTGTTTTGAGTAAATCAGTCTGTTGATACGGTTTTGTTTACATGAAAAATTTAGATAATTGACGTTATTTCATTTTATTATTAACAGTTGATGTGATTGAAGTTTAAATTTGGTTCACCCGTAGATGTTTTACAAAAATTAATTTAATTAATTCCTCACTCTGTGCTTTTTTTGGCTCTGTTGTGTCGTCCGTAATCGGAAGAAAGCTTTGTGATGCCCTAAATCCTTATTTTTTCTATACAATTCGCGCTCAATCTGAAATATAGCATCTTCTTCACAACAGTGGTTTATTAGTCAAACGTCTTGCAACAGTATCGCAATCATTATATGTTGGATAAAGGCGCTCAGCTTTTATTTTGAGTCAAGTGTAAGTCTCCAAGAACCAATTTCAATCACTATCAACTTAATAAACGTACAGACGTCTGGCGATAAGTACGACATAATCAGGGATGCTACTCTGAACGGGCACGACATTTGCTAATTTTTCTATAGCCCAGTCAAATGGTAGTTTTTCCAAAACAAAATTGCGGACATTTTTTTCTCAACGGTTTTATATGTTTTCGAGGCTGCTGAATTCGAATTTATGGTTTGCTGTCCTATAGGAAAACGCAAAATATATTAATTTTTCAGCACTTTTTTTAGTTTTTTGCTTATATCTCAAAAACCATACGTTTTTTGAAGATGAGCGTTCTATACAAAATTAAAGCAAATAAAATTTCCTACAAAATACATTATTTATCTTTTATTTTCTGACAAGCGGTCTCCGCTTAGAGCTCAGTGAAAAACAATGTTTTTTTTTGTATTGTCACAAAAACGTCTAAAACACCCACTTTCATCCCCTGCAACCAGAGAAATATATGTTAATAAACCCTTATATCACGTGTGAGTACATTATATATATAAAAAAGATGTCTGCCATATTTAATTTTCTCACATGAGAAGCATGTTTGATGAAAACATTAAGAAATTATATTTACAACTTATTAGGTAGTTACATTAAACTGAAAATAAAGCTAACGAAATGATTGAAATACGTGCCCAGTATCATCATTCCTTTGAGTGGGTACAGACAAAGATTCAGGAGCTGTGGAAGGTCCAGGCTAAATACTAAATTGTGGCTGTTCTTCCACTGAAAAAAATATTACATTGAGGAGTGTAATACTAGAAAAAATTAAGTAAAAAATGCATGTAATGATGTAAAATATTATATAAATTAATACCTTCTGTCTCTTCAGCCGCTTTCCGTTTGGTTTTGGATCGTAAACTAGAAGGTCCAGGTAAAAGGTCTCGCCCAATCGAAGATTCAGACAAAGAGTCAGGAGCTGTGGCAGTTCTTCCACTGAAAAAAATATTACATTGACAAGTATAATACTGTAATGATGCAAAATACTATATAAATTAATACCTTCTGTCTCTTCAGCCGCTTCAGGCAGTGAGCATCATAACTATCGTCGATGTTGGAGCACGATTCTTCACATTGCTGGCACAGTTTTGTGCAGAACAGTCCTGCCCGCTTAGACCCACACCGACCTAGCCGACCTGTCTTGCATTTGCAAGATATAAGCTGGAGAAGCCTCTTGATGAGGTAATGGGACCCAACCCATTTCGTGTTAACTTCCGACCGCACTTTTCTGGATCCAAATAGTTTCCTATCCACTACTACCCTAAAGGCGTGTTGTTGAGCTGCAGCTTCAGTGGGAAGTAGGCAAGTAGGGACTTGTATTTGCTGATAAAGTGTAGGCCGATGTCAAGTATTGCTTGTACCTCAGTTTGTTGAGTATTATGTTTCGGTGGGTTGGGTTGCTGTTATAAAGAGCAACCACAAATATTTAACTGGCAGCTGTTATTTCATTTGGATGAGCTGAAGGTCAGTGAACTTCCTAACACATGATGCCATGTGAGTCTTGAGAAATTTAATCTTGTCCTGATTGAATAATGCATACGTAGAGTCGCAACCACTCATTGCATGGAGAAAGAGCATGTGATCGGCAATACTCTTCTCCACCGCATTTTCTGGTTGGTAGAGAAGCTATGGTGATAAAGAAAATACACATTGGGAGAAGTTTTGACACCAATCATTATGACCAAAATGTCAACATGTTCCCCAACAATTGCGACACTTTTGTGAGCTGAAGCGAGAGATTCTGCTGTTCGAACTATCAGTGTTTCTGCATCATTTCCTGCCTGTTTCGAAACTATTCCACGTTCGTTGCATTTTTTCATCAGCATCGTGATTAGCCTATCCTTGTTTTTCGCATTTGATAAAAAATTTGCTTTAGAAACTGATGGTGTCATGGTACTCGTAAAATGTAATTCTACGGACTGCTTCTTATTCGACCTCCTTAAGCGTTCCATGGTCTTGGTGCTTTTCTGTTCGAACATCATTGTCGCATTTTGTTCGTACATAATGTATATATGATTCGCAAATTCCTTCCAATGTGTGACCACTCGACCGTACCATTCTGTGCAATAAAAAGCCTCCATCAATCACATATACTGTACTGTCGTCCAATTACGTAGTGTTTGGAAGAGGTGTAAATGCTGTATACAAAGCAGATTTTGTCCCTTTTCTCATTCAAGTCTCATCGAACAAAGATAAGGAATATGGAGCCAATTCGTAAGTTAACAAATCTTCTAGTTCTTCTTCTGACGGCTTCGCGACAACCATCCTTTGAAACAGGGTGTCTGGCTTTATGACCACGGGATGGTTATTAATGATGATGGAAGAGCTTATGGTTGCGAGGGACAGCACTCGGTCGGTCCGTTTGAACTTGACACTTTTGAAGTCATTGCCAACAATTGCTTTGATACCCTTGGTGCCCACATCCCTGGACAAGTGACAATTGATTTTATGATCTCCTAGAAGCTCAGTGCTGATTGATATTAGTTCTGAGGTTTCGGGGAACGGTGGGTGTTGCTGAAACCATTCCAACATCTTTTTTGAACAATTGTTGTCAAGATGTATTCTTGCATCACGGCTGTCCACATGCTGATCGGTCGTTCCAAAGTTCACATCACAGAAATCCTCAATTGCATTTGGTCCATCATGCCAAGATGCCTTCACTGAATCCGCGTGCTCTACTCAACCCTCCTTCAACCTTCATGAGCTGCTGTTCAATATACATATCGCTCCATGTTCCGCTCCAGCATTTGTCAGTACGTCAAATAGTGAAACCCCCTTTGGAAGTGAATGCTTGAAATTCCCCAGGTATAATGGACTTCTCTAATGTGAGCATATCTTGCAAGTACAAATGCGCGCATTTGGCATTTAGGTAGTGCCCGCTGGCATGGAAATATGGTAGCATTTCGTATATGACTTGGAGGTGTAGTTTCCAATTGCCCATTCGCTCAAATGCAATGTTACCATTTGGAAATACTCAATCCATAACTTCGAAGTGGGGCCTAGGCTGGCAAGATTTTGAAGTTGGGTTTCGAATTTATTTTCCGCAATCTCTCTCATTTGCCTCTAATAGCTCACTTCGATCCCCACTGTACAAAAGGTGCTCAACATCCAACTGTAACACTGAAGGCAAATCTAGCGAATCCATTATGAGCGTACCAACTCCAAAAAGCCAATGTGGGTCCTCTGGCATAGATGGGCATGGCCTGTCATAAGCTTTGCAGTGCTATTGACAGCATAGACGGTGTTGAATAGTTCCGACAGACTACTACCTTCCATAATACATCCCACAGCTCCCATGAAAGACATATAAGTACCACGTGCTGTAGCTCAGGGTCTCGTACTCAACTTGCTAGCACATCACGCGCCTTGAGGTACAGGGGTTGATCGAAGGTGACGAAAGTTGTTTGCTGTCCCAAGGAATGTGTCTTTTTAGCTGCAGAAAGCAACCATGTGTATGTCGTATCGCATTCTCCAGGAGGTGCATTTGTAAAAGGCTGGCATTCTATGATTGTTGTTTGGTAAGGAATTTCTTTAGTTACTTCCTCCATAAAACCATTCCATCCAGAAACTCCTGGATGTACAGCCACAGCAGAAGTGGCATGAATAGATCTATGGTCTCTGTTCGTGAAACGAGTTACTTAGATCATTGATCGGAATAGCGGCTAAGCCTACATCATCGTTTTAGTGGCACAGCTCCTAAGTTTCCAACGACTTGTGCTGATGGTATATTTTTTGATCGTGCAACCTTCTGACCGGGAACAACAGCACTTTTAGGGGTACCACATCGGATGCTTCCCATTGTGTGGAAGGTGTTTCGACCATCCAGTGTTTGTATGTTGAAATCTGCGTTGCCATACACCATCTGACAAAATGCTGTTGATTAACATGTTACGGGTGGAAATTCTCCTATTTATAAAAGTCATTTTAGGAAGGAATATCGTTTGGTTAATCATCTCTATTGTCTTTTTTTCGATAAGTTCGAACCTGTCTAGTATTCTGACAGCAGTATTCGAATTGACATTTAAGGATTTTAGTTGAATGTCAGTCGATAGTTTTTGACGTGATTACAGATTTGTTTCTATTTATTAATCTAGTAGGATAAGGGAAAACAGAAGAAAACGGTTGTTGTTGATTCTGTGAGGCTTTTGTTTTGTCATTAGTCGAAGAAAATTCCCTGGGTGAAGAGATAGCTCCCGAGTAGTGTTCAATTTTGTAGATGAAATAGGCTGGAAGCCGTTTGAGACTCTCGAGGTTAGTTTGTAGAAGTAATTTCTAGCAACCGCCGATATGGCAATAAGCTCATTTATTTCTTCAAGATACCCACGAAGGTTTTTGGTGAACCCCAGTTATGGGTAAGCTGATTTAAGTTGTTTTGAATGTAGAATTTCAATTAGATTATTGGGGCCGAGTTTTGGCATTTCTGTTATTTTCATGTTATGTTGCTATTATGGATTAATTTCCGTTTTAGGGTTCTAGTAGCGGAATTCTAGTTGTGGATTCTCGACGTGGAATTCTAATTATTGCGGGGTTCTAGTTGCGGATTCCCTGTACTTGGAACCTGACGAAATTGGGCTGTTGAATTTACAGAGAAAGATGATGGCCAATTTATGAACATAATTTTACAGGAGGTCTATGTCCAAGATAAGTTTTACTTTTAATACACATTAACGTTTATCTGACAATGTTGTGCCAGAATTTATAACTTCGCTGTAGAGACTTTTAAATTTAAACAGAATTTAGTACTCAAACAGTATCCTAAACCGCTTTAATATTTTCTTTAGTATATAATAACAATTATCACAATTCACTAAATATATATGATACCTTTTGTGAAGTGTAGCTACGCCGGCATAGTTCCATTAGTTACTTCTTAAGGGTACTAGATTTATGGATAATCTCTAGTGCATATTATAACCGAGGAAGTTTATTCATTCTAATTATTTTTTCTTTATTTTGGCATTGATATTAAAACGTAACATAGCATTTTGAGGGATACGATTTCTGTTTGAAACTTGCAACTCGGGCTTTTGGAAACTACTACTAACCGAGTTGAATTAACTAAGTATAGTTTATGTGATAAGTCCCGTAATTTTATCACAGTCTAGGTTGCAGGTTACAGCAGAGCGTTTCGGAGAAGTGAATTTTATAAAATTAGACTGTCAGGTTGACAAGAGGTTGTGTCTAGTTAGACAGTAGACTGGGTCATTTCGAAATTTCACTACAGGGTAGCTGGGTTCTTTCAACCCAGGGAATTTTCTTCTGCTAATGACAAAACAGAAACCTCGCAGAATCAAAAACAACAGTTTTCTTCTGTTTTCCCTCATCCTACTAGATTAAAAACAGAAAAAAAATCTGTAATCACGTCAAAAACTATCGACTGACATTCAACTAAAATCCTTAAATGTCAATTCGAATACTGCTGTCAGAATACTAGACAGGTTCGAACTCATCGAAAAAAAGACAATAGAGATGATTAACCAAACGATATTCCTTCCTAAAATGACTTTTATAAATAGGAGAATTTCCATCCGTAACAAACAGCCAGAGAAGGACGCATAATTGCCGATACTTCAAGTCGAATTGCTTCATTGTACGAGCAACAAAATCCCATGGAAGATAAAACATCTATTAATTTGCGGGAACCAATTTTTTTTTATAAAGAAATGCTGCTAAGCCGACTTGAAGAGGAGAAAGAAACGAAGCAGGTCGCGCAGCAATAATGATGCTACGCGCAATGGCTACTGATTTTTTTCCATTTCTGCAGATCCCCTCGTTTTTTATAGAGCACCACCGAGTCCATGAAAGTTTGCAGGGTGTCAGGAATAAGATCTTCAGTTTCAGCTAAAAACTTCTCTGGAGAAGGATATTCAGTTAAATTATATACTTGCGACCTTATATCTTCCACAATTACGTCAACTCGAGCACGCTTTTCTTTATTTCTTTGGCAGCTTCTGAATATATTCAAACCAGGACTTATTTATTATTTTGTATCCAGTGCCTTTCAAACATACAACGTAAGGTTGACTTGTTGCCGTATTATGAAGGAGGTGTCTCCTAATTGTGTTTGGATGCGGATGGAAATCGCCTTCAATCTGATGCATCAGTTCTTCCATTGTAAATTGACCTTATGGCGGTCTCCCAACTTCATGTGAAGTCCGTGTGGGCTGATGGCAAAGTTTTCATGCACAGGAAATGGTACTGTGCATTAACTGGCTCTAGACGTTCAGCTATACTTTGCCCAAATTCATCATTTCGGTTTCGCGCAAGTGTAAGCACATTTTCTCTAACAGCTAGTTTTCTCACAGGGTACACCAAACTGCGTTTAGAGGGAGGTTTTTTCACTTGTTTCTCGGCATAGTTCAGAGGCACTTCCTCTCCACACAAAAACAGTGATTTTTAAAAAAGTATGAGACACTTGAACTCAGTGTTATTGATTGGCGATTCTCTTGTGGCTTCTTTAAAAACGCACTGTCGTGTAATTTTTTTCTACATCTGTCATGAACATAAAAAATTCAATTTTACCATCCTGCCTCTTTCGACTGACTTCAATAAATGATTTCAATCCTTTTTCTTTTACAACATTCGTCTGTGTCCCATCTGCTAACGGTTTGTCACACATTGCGATTGAGACATTTTGCGAACGTCACATAATAACACAAACTACATAAATCGCACTTAAAACTGATCTCAGTAGACTAACTCGCTGCGGCTGCTCGAGTACTGCGGCTGACCAACACACCACCGTATACCTAAAAAAACTGAAAAAGTGCTGAAAAATTAATATTTTTTGCCTTTTCGGCCATGAAGCCGACCTCCTACAAGGCAGGAAACCATAAATTCGGATTCAGCACTCTCGAAAACATATAAAACCATTGAAAAAAAGCTTCAGCAATTTTGTTACCAAACTAGCCCTATTTATTTAACAAAATCACTGAATGGCACATATCCTGGTTTTACATTCGAGTAGCAATCCTGACACCGTACGTCTAAGTATAAATAAATTGTCGATTATATGGACTGCCCTTTATTTAGGCATGTTCTCATAACTTCGAAATGATTAAGATTTGAAAGGGACTTTTTGAATGTTTGTTATATATCTCGTTTTCTGTTGCAAATATACCACCACCTACCATGCTACAAACACATGTGATTGAGATAGTGTTGAGAGTGCACTAACTGTGTGAACCGTTTCAATGTACAAAAATGATAAATAGTCTACAAAATTAAGGTTAACGTATGTCAATCTAAACAAAATAAATACCGAACGTAGTGCTATGTAAAAGTCTATTAAAGTTAAAAGTTACTTAAATTGTCTAGATGCAAATATCGTAGAGAAATACGCGATTCGATAGTGTTTTTTGTTTTCCACATCGGGTTTCAGGGAGTGAGAAGTATTTTTAGTATTGTTTATCCAAAATTATCATTATGGATCACTAAAGTTATATTTTCTGGCGTTGCATTTAAAAGGAAGATTGTTCGATTATAAAATTCTTCTCGCTAATGAATATTTCTCACTCCGAACAAACTCGAGATGTTCAATTTTGCACCTTTAAGAGAACAATCTGTCTTGAAAACACCGATTTGGATGTGATTTAATGGAACTTTAAAGCACATTATTTTTGTATAAGCCAGTGCGATTGCAACCCAAAGTGTCAGTTTTTTATCTACAGAAATGGCATAGCGAGGCCCAAAAACCCTCGAAACATGGACCCACAATACAATAGTTGCACTTGTTCTTATTTGCGAGCATCCCTCAATGCATTCAGATGTTGGTTTATTAATGGCAAATGAATAATTCCAAGCATCCCCATATCTACATTTTCTATCAGATAAAAAACTGACATATACATAATTATATAACTGAATACTTAGGCAAATCGTCAAATACAGTAGTAATAATATATTAGAAAATTTTAGATTTTTTGATAAACTATTAAAAAATAATATAAAAACAGCGCCTTTTGATCTCGTTTTTTAAATTTTATTGAAAGATCTAAAATTTGCAGCGAGCAATAATATTCTTTGGTCGTTTTCAATTTTTTTTAAATCGCCAGAATCTCAAAAAGCGTGTCAAAATGTATGGCCAGTAAGGTAGACTTTTTACTTGTAGAACCATGATTTCATAGCAAGTTAAGTAATTATTAAGAAGTTTCATTGCCATAATGCTTATGTTTAATATCATACCGTACGTACATGTAAACAAAATGTTGCGAAGTTCTTATCACAAATGCCTAATCGGAGATATAATATACAGCAATCAATAGGCAAATTATTACCTATTTCTCTACCTCTGTTTTATTGAAAATTTCTCTATATGGTACTGGCTCCGGGGTGTAAATTTCACAAGTGCTGTTTAAAGCTAAAAAAAACTTTGAAATGCTTGACATTTCGAGGAGTAAATAAATTGCCGTCGTCAAAAACGTGAGGCAGATTTGTTCCTCGAAACGTCAATCATTTTCAATTTTTTCAGCTTCATTGGGGTCCCTAAATTAAGGCTGTAAAAATTCTCTCGTTATTTGGGTTGTGGTTCGACTGCACTATATAGGATGCCATATGATACCAAATCAAACAATACGAAAAAGGCTATAAATGTATTTACCCTGATATCTGAATAGTACAATATTAGAAAGCAATCTATGGCTCGAAAACGAAAAAATTTCTTAATCTCACTATTTTCAGCTGATGATATAGGGCATAGGATGATTCTTTACCAAAACTTTATCTCCGACATTGAATTTACAGAATTTTTTAACAGACTTACGGTGCCTTTTTTACGTTTTACAAACTTAGTAAGTCAACATTTGAGTGCCAAAAAAACAAAATCTTGTTGAGACCAATTTTTACGATATTGAATATCTTTAATAAACGGGTTATCTCGAGAAATACCAAAATGCACCTCATTTGGGGAAAACCCCGTACTCTAATGTACAGTTTGATTTAAAAAGACTTCAATTTCACTTACAAGAGTTGCCCACTTACTATGCTTAGAATAACAAAGAGAACGGAACAGCCTTCCAATCTCTTTATTCACATGCTCGGTTTGATTACCTTGAGGGAAATAGGTTGAAGTATGAAGAACTTTAATTGCACGATCTTCTAAAGTACCGTACCACTGCTTGCTGAAACAGCAGGTACCGTTGTCAGAAAGAACCGCCTCAGGCTTTCCAACTTCTGCAAAATATTTATCAACCAAACAACGTAAAATTTCCCTCGAAGTGCCTCTTTTCAAAGCATAACACCGAACCAGCTTACTAAAAGCAAAAACGACCAAAAGCTGTGTGGTACCCCTTCTCGATCGAGGTAAAGGCCCCCATCAAGTCAACACTTATAAGTTTATTGGGAGCAGTAGGTAAAACCGATTTCATTTCTCCAAAACAGGTCTTCGACTGCTTCGATTTTTGACATAGTTCACGTCTCGATATAATCCGACGAAGTGAATGTTTCATTCTACACCAAAAATAAAACCTTGGCAAGTATGACAAGCATTTATTGGCCCCAAAATGGATATTTTGCTCATGTTCTTCAAGAACCAACGAAAGTACCATATAATTAGGAATACACAATTTACTGCCTGGATTCACCTGTGAACCTTTTCTAAACAAAACACCTTCCTTCACAACATACCATTCCAGATATTTTTATGCCTGGATTATTGATTTCAGACATGATTTTGTTACAAAACTTCTCAGTTTGTTGAAGAACAACAATATTTCCAAATTTTTTCTTTAGTTTCATGGCTAAAATTTCAACTAAATAACCAGAATTTTCTGACCACGGAAAACAAGACTGCGCATCAGGAATGACATTTTCTGAGTCTTTACAATGAACAATATCAAAAGAATATTCCTGTATATATAATACCCACCTAGTTAGTCGCAAATTAAGGAGTTTACACGTTTTAAGGAAAGACAAGGCCTTATGATCAGTGACAATCTTTAGATCCCTTCCAAACACAAAAATACGCCAATGTTGTAATGCAGATACAATAGCCAAAACCTCCTCCGTAACGGTATAGTTTGGGTTAGTTCAAAAAGCAAAAATGTTGCGATCACCACTGTCTTGTTGAATTTGGTACAAACAAGCTCCAAGCCCAAAATAAGAAGCATCGGTCTGAATAAAAAACGGCTTATTTGGGTCAGGGTGTACCTGCAAGGTAACCTCCAAAAATGCATCTTTAATTCTCTCGAAAGCCTCTTGAGCTAAAGGGTCCCAACACCATTTTATCTCCTTCTTTAATAATCTTAAAAGTGGAAGAGTTAAAGCTGAAAAATTCTTGCAAAACCTTCTGTCATAGTTTACTAGACCAAGGAAACCTTGTAGCTTCCTAATATTTCTGGGACGACGAAAATCCTTTATCGCACTAATTCGATCCCTCAGGGATTAAAACATGTCCAAGAAAATTAACATACTTTTGAGCAAAACCTCATTTTTTTAAAGTTAAACCAGTTTCTCTTATTTTTGAGAGAATAACGTGTAATAGGTAAAACCGATTTATTTATTTATAAAAAAAACAGAAAGCGGTAAAACCGATGAGTCTGTTTACAATAAAACAATAGTCAAAATTCAGTTCAAGTTTGTCGAACTGGATTTTTCTATGATGCATAATATACCAACACACCACCAATGTCTTCCATCTTTGAGTCAAGACGGTTTTTAAAAGTATTGTTTTCGGTGCACTCACTATTTCTTCAGTCAGAGAGTTCCACTTATACACTATCCTGTTACTTAAGAATTTTTTTTTGGTAGTTTGTTTGCCCTTTGTTTATTAAGTTTTTTGGAGTGACCTCGAAGATTCTGAAGATGGTTTAAGGAGAAAATTTTGTGGATGTTCCCGTTGTAGTGGTTATTCAATATTTTGAATGTTTCAATTAGGTCTCCTCGTTCTTCTCTCTTCCAATCATGTTAACCCTAATTGCTTCAGCCTGGCTTCAGATCCAGTGTTGTGGAATTCCTTTGGAATCTTAGTAAATCTTCTTTGTACCCCTTCCAACAAGTTTATGTCTTTGATAAAATATGGATTCCAAACTGTGTGTGCGTACTCAATCTTTGGTCTTATGTATGTCTTATACAGCTGAAGAATCATTTGTGGACTAGTATTATTGAATGCTACTCTAGCCAAATACGCGAAAGAATTGGCCTGTTCATAATAGAAGCAATGTGTTTGTCCCATTTCAGGTCATTTGATATTATAATGCCTAGATCCTTATATGACTGGACATGTTGCAACACACAACCATCCATATTGGTTTCCTAGATGATCTTCTGGACTTATGGATAACACTACACATTTGTCAGCATTTAGCTTCATCTGCCAATTTTTGGACCATGTCTCAATTGTAGCTAGATCGTCTTTCGTGTCAGAATATTGGCTCGATGCATCGCAATATAACTTGGTGTCATCTGCAAAGAATGATATATTGATCTTAATTTCTTTACCCAAGTCACCAACATACAACAAGAATAAGAGTGGTCCCAGCACAGATCCCTGTGGTACTCCACTAATCACGTCCCGAAAGGAAGAGCATTCTCCATTTACTCTCACCGTAAAGGTCCTGTCTCGTATAAAGTTGCCTATCCATTTGTGCAGACAACCCCTTATTCCAAAGTGTTCCAATTTGTACAGGAGCCTTTTAAAAGGTACCTTGTCAAAGGCTTTCTCGTCGTCTAGGTAGACTACATCTGTTGGTATATTTCTATCATAGTTTGCAGTCCAATCATTCAAACATCGAAGCATATTAGTTATTGTGGATTTCTTTTTCTGGAAGCCATCCTGGTTGTCCGGCAAGATTTCATTTATAATTGAAAACTCTGCCAGTTCCTTCACTATAATTTTTTCTATCAGTTTACTGACTGAACTTGTTAAGCTTACTGGCCTGTAGTTTTCAGGTTTAAATCTGTCCCCCTTTTTATAGATCGGTGTAATAATGGCTTTCTTCCAACTGGTTGGTATAGTTCCAAGGGTAATTGATTCATTCATTGCAAGACTTAGCGGTGTTTTTAGACTCTGCACACTTGTTTAAAAATATGGATGGAATTTCATCAGGTCCAGGACTTGAGTCGGTTTTAAGGTCTGATATTGCTTCTTTGACTTTCTCCGGAGTGAAGTTTATAGTATGCAGTTAGTTTATGTTCCTGTAGCTGTTGGGATTGTTGGGAAGAATAGGAATCTGATTGTTTTCTTTTGTGTACATGTTCTTAAATTGGTCTGCAAACATTTCTACAGGGGCCAAATTATTTTCTACTATGGAGTTAGTTTGGGTTAGTTTAGGGTAATTTTTGTAACTTTGGAATTTAGATTTTTTTCTTACATACTTATAGAATTTTTTGTTTGATTTTGATTGAACTATGTTTTGTTCGTGACATATTCTTGCATTAGGAATTGCGTTTTTTAGTTTGTTGTTCTGGAGTCTATACGCCTGATAGTGCTCGTCTGTAGTGTTATGTCTATACATATCCCAAAGCCTGCGTTTTTTGTCTATCTCCTTGAAGATGGTTGCAGTTATCCATGGTTTCTGCGGATTTTTCGTTACAGATTGGAGTGGGATAAAGGTGTCGATGGTTCTCTTGACGATTTTCTCACACAATTCATATTTTGTGAGGTTGGTATTTGTGTTATCGAAGTTTTGCTCGCTTATGTAGTTGTTGATGGCATTATAATCTGCCTTCCAAAAGTTTCGTGTTTTGTTTTTAAATGTTTCCTTGCCTTTTGCCTTTATTTACTACATGGACGCTGTGTCCAATTGGAAAAGAACTTTTTAAGTCGTATATTAATTTTTTTTCACTTACAAGTAGGAGATCAAGTAGAGACTGCTGAGTTCCTCTTATTCTTGTGTTAAAAGTTACCATTTGGTAGGCATTTGTTTCTTTAAACCCATCTAGGAACTCTTCTGCTTGTGCGTCCTGTTTAGCTGTTTGAAGACTATCCCAGTTTATCTCTCGATAGTTAAAGTCACCAAAAATTATGGTTTTATTTTTATTAGAAAAGGCAGTTTTAATTATTTTGACCAATTCTGAGTTTATTTCTGCTTTGACATAATCAGTTCTATATATGCAACCAAGAAGTAGCCTTGCACCACCTACGTTAATATCTATATAGATGTTCCTCCGGATTCTTTGAGTAAATAAGTAAATCATCCACATATGCAAACGAGAAACATTTAATGTCATCAACCAACACAGTCTTCAAACATTTTATAAAACTGCCCACTGATGTCGACAGACTAAATGGCAGCACACACAAAATATGTTTCCCCTTCAAATGAAAATCCCAAATACCTTTGATGCTCTGGTGACACTAGAACTTGCCAATAGGAAGCAGTTAAATCCAACGTAGACAGACTTTGGTCCTTAGAAAAATGGTCATTTGGTACCGGTGGTACAACATGATCAGCAACCATTCGTCGATTAATGAAACGAGCATCCAAACATGCTCAGTTTGTTCCTTCCTAATCACATTCCAAGCTATCAATTCAGATATCTGACGCTTGACCTCATCCTTGTATGCATGGGGAATAGGATAACTTTTTAAGTGAAACGGTTGATAATCTCTAAGATATATCTTATGCTCATATTTATTAGTTAAACATGGCCGATCTGAAAAAGTTTCACGGAAACCCAACAGCAACTGGAAAAGTTTCTCCTTATTTACTTCTGAAAAAGTTTCTGATCTAGCAATAACGCTCGTAAAATCATCATCAACGTACCTAAAAGTACTAAAATCGCTGAAAATTCATTCATCCAGTCTGACCCCAAAATAACTTGTTTTGAAAGGTTGGGTACCACCAAGAAAACAAGATCAAACAACACATCGTCCCATGACACATTCAGGTAAATTTGACTTTTGACACTTTGTGTCTTATTTTTTGAAGCACTAGGAATACGAACGCCCCTAGTCGGTAAAATTGGTATTTCAGGGTTAATTTTCAAAATCCTATCAACAAATTCCTCGTTGACACAACTAAAATGTGCGCCACTGTCACAGAGAATATTTACTTCCACACCACTAACCTTAGCGGCTATAACTTGCACCACCATTTGACAATCTTTAACTTCCTCCTTGGGTTCCTCTAGAAGTTCTTGCGGATCTTCAGAAATCAAAGTCCTGACCTGTCGATTAGGTGGCAAAATTAGAATTGTCATTGCAATTATTATTTCATCGAGGAAAAAATTATACCCCCCCCCCCCCCCCCCAGGTCTATTATTTTGTTGTGAATTATTCAAATTCAAATTCAAAAATAGCTTTATTTGTTATAAACTCAAAAGTTGTTAACAAAAGCTGAAAGGAAAACATAAGTATTAGTAACTTTAATAAACTATCCTTATAAATATATTATTTGTAAATAGAAATGTTCGGTAAACATGGTAACAGTACAATTGTGTGTCAAGGATACAAAAATCACAGTAGTAAAATTAAGATGTGGGAGAAAAACAAATATATAAAACAATGGCAATATCACTAAAAGTCGCGCTCATAGAATTCGGTTAAAGAATAGTAAGCTTTACTCTGCAACAACCCCTTCAGCTGTCTTCTAAATCTGATACCACACTCAATAGTTCGCAGATTTATAGGTAGGTGATTAAAAATCTTTCTTCCTCCATATACAAAAGATGCTCTTACCTTCTCGGTTTTAGGAATAGGAAGAGGCAGAGAGGAGTTATTGCGAAGGTTGTACTCGGATTGAGAGCCAAGCTCTTGTTTATATTTCTTGTGGACAATACAAGCTGTTTCCAGTACAAATAAGGAAGGCAAAGTCAAAATAGAGTATTTTAAAAATAAGTCACGGCAAGGAGTGCGAAATGGAACTCGACACATAAAACGAATTGCCTTCTTCTGCAAAATGAACATAGAATTAAACAAATACTGAGCACAGGATCCCCAGAAGACAATACCATACCTAAGATGAGACTCAATGAGGGCATGGTAAGCATTCTTAGCTACAACTGGGTCAAGTGAACTGGCAATTACTCTAATTGCAAAACAGTTGGATGAGATTTTTTTTAACAAACAAGAAATGTGGTCATCAAATTTCAAGCCATTATCAATTGTCAAGCCCAAAAATTTGGTAAACTTAGAAGGACCGATCAAATCATCATCAAAATCAAGAGCCGGAAGATCACACCTGAAAGTAAGAATTTTGGTCTTAGAGACATTAAATACTAGCTTGTTGCTGTCACACCACTGCTTCATACAAGTCAAATCACTGTCAATAGTAGTTTTCATTCTACCAGGGTCAGTATCATGCCAAAGAATGGTTGTATCGTCGGCAAAGAGTGTAAATTCACCGGAAATAGGGATGAGAGGAAGATCATTAACGTAGAGCAAAAACAAAATGGGACCCAGTACTGAGCCCTGTGGTACACCGACGTCCATGGGTAGCCTACTAGATGTACTGTTTCCAAAAACCACACTCTGTGTTCTACCAGATAGGTAAGACCGAAACCAATCAAGGGCAACTCCCCTGAAACCATAAGCCTCCAGTTTCTGCAGCAGAATTCTGTGACTCACACAATCAAAGGCTTTGGATAAGTCACAAAAAACTGCCGCCGCACACTCTCCCGAGTTCAATTGCAAGTAGAGGGACTCCAGAAGGTTAAAAATTGCATCGCCAGTGCCAATCCCCTGCTGAAAGCCAAACTGGTGTATGTTAAGAAGATTATGCCTCTTAAGAAAGTCCATCACACGAGTTTTTACCAGTATTTCTATCAGTTTGCCGAGGGTTGGAAGCAAGGCTATTGGCCTAAAATTAGAGGGGCTACCGGGGTCACCTCCTTTGTGCAGTGGGATTATTAAGGCATCCTTCAAGGAACAAGGAAAAGTGCCAGAGGAAAAGGAAACATTGATCACATCACAAAGTGCAAGAAGCGTGGTTTGTGGCAAAGCTGCGATTACTCTCGCAGATACCTCATCCCACCCACTGGAATGTTTGTTCTTTATGCCACGCAGAGCTACCCCAATTTCACTAGGATCCGTAGGTCTGAGGAAGAATGTTTCAGCAACCTGAAGGTTAGTCAGATAGGAACACGGATCGACAGCTGGCTGAGGCAACTTCTGAGAGAGACAAAAAGAAATACCCTGGTAATAAGCATTAAGGGACTCAGCTGACAATGTTTCAGAGACAGGAACACCTCCAACACCGCCTCTCATGGCATTTACAATTTTCCAAGTTTCCCTAGATTTATTAGATGATTGTTCAATTCTTTTGGTATAGTACAGGCTCTTTGCCAGCCTTATAGTTTCACGATATACTTTACGATACTTATTAAAGTAAGATAAAAAATGTGTATTATTATAAGCAAACTTTCTGATATAATGCAAGGATCTGAGATTTTTTCCTGAAATTAGAAGGCCTTTGGTGTACCAAGGTTTTCTCCCTCTCTTTCTGATTTTGACGATGGGAAAAGCCAGTCCAAAAATCTGCACCAACATGGAGTGAAACTCATGAAGTGGTTCCTCAACATTATCTAACATTAAAAGGTTCCAATCTGTTGCACTACAAAGCTCTTTAAATTTATTAAAGTTTGTCTTATTATATAATCTTCCCATCCTTGCTGGGTTTACAAAACAATTAGTGCTCTGCAAGAAAGAACACAACACAGCATTGTGGTCAGACAACCCGGGATTCACCACATTACAAATAACTCTGGTTTTACAAAAAGTTGAGCAGACATAATCTAAAAGAGATTCAGACTGGGCTGTAACACGAGTAGGCTGATCAACATGCACAGTAAGATTGCCAGACTGCAATGCCCTTCCCAAAGCTAAGGTAGTTTGAGAATTCCAGTCTATAAAGTCTATGTTTAGGTCACCAGCTAATATTACTGAAGCATTTACCGAAATCTCACTTAAGATACACTCTAATTTGTCAATAAAGATCTGAACATTTGCAGATGGAGACCTGTAAAAACTAAGGATATACAAATTAATTTTCCTACAATACACAATGCAAAACTCACAAATCTTTTCATCTAAAAGATTGTTGAACTTATCTACACTAATGAAACGGCAGTCACTATAAAAGTCCCTCCTTAACATTACAAGTGTTCCACCATGGCTGTACTCTATGCGAGAGAAAATGGATACCAAAATGTAGTTTTCCATAGAGAAAGGCTCATCTCGTTTAAGCCAATGCTCTGTCAAAATAACAATGTCAGGATTATTCTCTGCTGCCAAAAATAGACACAATTCGTCAACCTTATTTCTAACAGATTGTATGTTTAGAACGGCTAAAGTAAAGCATTTTCCCATGGAATTCTGTACAAAAAATTTTTCTTGGCTACTGTATCTTCTTTAGAGATGTGATTTAAAGATGGTAAAGTTTTTAAGACGATTTTAGAAGCTTGAAATGGTATACATAAGTACAGAGCCAAGAGATTACAGATTGATTTACATGTGAGTCGATAAGATGATCCAATAGAATTGTTAGTGATTACTCGTACAGAAACATTATTATCATGCACAAAGGAGTTTATATTTTTCAAGAGGTTAAATGTGTACTGATAAATATTAAGAGGGTTGTACCATAGACATAATATAATATTTGTACATTTTCCTAAAAATAAAAGTTTTCTTAAGCTAGACCATGACATATATGTAACACTTAAATTAAAGCATAAAACCAAATTGTCACTGTTATTAAAATCTGTAATGTTCCTAAAAACATCATTACAAAATTTGTAGCTTGGAGCGCCGCTAATGACATGACCCTTTATTTCAAAGTGCTCGTCTAAAGAGCTACTGAGGATCGATGACAGGTTTCTGGCACTGCAGTCTCCATATATGAGTACACGTGATTTCCTGGATGAAGCAGAAGGAACAGCTAATTCATGGCTCCTGTTGGAGCACTTTTCAGGTACATCTGAAGTTCCCTCGGCCAAGCCGCTACAAGAAAGAACACCATCAGGCGGATGCGTCACATCTGTCATATTGTCGCTGCGAAGCAACTCATCCATCAGGGATAGCTGTGGACCAGAGTTTAATGGACGTGCAGGGTGAAGAATCGCAGACTCTGAAGAAATCATTTTGTCCTCAGTTAGAATGGACACGCTTTGATTAACTGCTTTCGGCAGCGGCTCAGCAGCAAAAACACTCCCTGCTACACCTCTCAAACGCTTAATCTCCTCACTTCCAGAGTGATTGTCCGCCTCCAAAACCCTAATGGAGTCAATCATATTAAGATTAATCAATTTAAGATCGTTTAATTCATTTTGGAGAAGGTCAACACGTTCCAAATGAGAGCCAATACTATTTTTAAGAGTAAGATTAATTTCAGTTAGTTCCTGAATTTTTTGTCTTAGATGCACAGTTTCATTTATTTTTTCCTTTAGAGTGTCGACCAATTCTCTTTCTTGTTCCAGGGCAAAGTCCTCTAAATCTTGAGTTCTGCGACGCTGCCTTGCAGAGTGAGATACAGAACAAAAAACTTCCTCAGATAAACGGTTGATTTCATCTCTAAGGGTGATAATAAGGTCATCCTTCTCTTCCACTGTAGTGCTAAAGTCCAATTCTTTTTTTGCCAATTGCTGCTTAAGAGAATGATTAGATTGCCAGAGACCATCTAGTTCACCCCGCAACTCCACAACAGTCCGGCCAACATCAGAATCCTTCTCTAGGAAGCATTTTTCCGAGCAGAAAACCTGATTGTCATTTATCTTTTTATGATTTTTAAAGTCTCGCTCCAAACAGCTAGAATGGAAAATTCCCATGCAAACTATACAACAATAATATCCATGAGCTTTTGTTGCACAGCATTTGAAATTGAATTTCTTAATGCATTTAGACATGACTATAAAACTAATTATCAAAATTCACCATTTAACTACTTTGCTAAAACTCTCCTTTTAAAATCGAGACACAAATATAAACATAAACAGTTACAATCAATGTAAATAAATAAATGCGTAAGATAGTTCATAAAAAAAAGTCACTGACCAGGTAAAAATATTCTGTAAATACACACAGGCTTGGAATGCTGCTTTGTTCAATCTTCGTAGTAGAAATTCCGCAAATATTCAGGCCAAACCAATGCTGATTATAGTAGCCAATGAATTTTCTTAAATAAGTAACTCTAAGGCTTACGTTGAAACTACTTTCACTATGCAGTTTTGTAGAGGAAATTTTTCCCCACCTACTGGTATAAAATTTAAGTCAGTTAGGCCACTTTAGACCACCAAAAAACAACAAAATAGCGGAACTACCGCCGAAACGTGTGTTGTCGATTAATTATTGATGCCTGACTGGTCTAACCTACGCAAAAAATTTTCAACATCATCAATTGTACGACAACCAGAACTCAATATTCTCTTTCTAACATCAAAATCAAAATTAATCAAAATGTCAATCACTTCCTGCTCACTGGGTGGAGAATCTAAATTTTTAGAATTTTAAGAAAATAGTCTGCTAGAGAACCCTTATCATAGGCATCGTAACGTAATTGACGAAAAACTTCCCTTTGAGTTCCAATTCCCCAATATCGTTCCAAAAAAAAATCTTTTTAAAATCAAGAAAGTCCTTGCACGAGCTTTGCTTCAGTTCACCCCAATCAGCAGCTGAACCTCTCAATGAGCTGACGGCAGGCCCCAATCGTTTTGAAACTGGGACATCAGCCTCAGAAAACAAAGTACTTAACTTATTTATAAATTGGACCGAATTAGTGCCACCATCTGGTCGAAACTGAATCGCATTGCCCACCAATGTGAAACATAATTAAAATTATTTTGTACACTGGGGCTCACCCTGCAACATTTTCCGTTCCTTCTTCAAAAAACTTTTGTAAATGTGGCATGCCTCCGCTTACATCGTTAGTCGCTCTATTCTCATCATTTACTTTTTTTAAACTCTCAGCTAAACCTGAAATTTGTTTTTGTACCTTTTCATTTTGATAAGCCAAAACACCCAAATTCTCAGTCAAAATTACATTGTTTTGATCAAGGGAACCTTTAATATCTTTCATTAACTTAGTTAAACTAGATGTAAGCAATAACAGAGCCTCATATTTTGGTGAGTTTTCATCACCAGAGTCCTCCGCCCTCTTTCCTTTGTTAACATTCTTTCACCTGGAACCCATTTTATTTTTTCCACAAAATCGCTTATGCTATATCGCTAAATCTCAAACTACTACAACATACTCAAATACTCTAAATATGAACCAAAATATCATTCAATTTGGCTTTCGTATCATAAAACAAACCTGTACAGCCCCACGTTGGGCGCCAATGTAAAAATTCTCTCGTTATTTGGGTTCGTGGTTCGACTGTACTATATAGGTTGCCATATGATGCCAAACCAAACTATGAAAAATGCTATAAATGTATTTATCCTGATATCTAAATAGGACAATATTAGAAAGCAATCTATGGCTCGAAAACTTCCCTACTTAAAGTCTCAAATTAAAACGATAACGAACACAAAGTGTTAAACTGTAAACTTTCACAAACTCAGTTCTGTTGCAATTCAAGCGAAATTATCATAGTCACTCGGGACAAATTAAAACTTTCAAATCGGGACGATAAAAGTTCTTTTACCGACGATGCAGGAAAACTTTGGACATAAACAAATCGGACTAAACTTACGATTTTGTTATTATTTCAACGACAAATACTCTTGAATAATTGATGACAATGACCATTTTTAGTTTCTTTTCTACTTTTCAAAAGCGGTTGAAAAATCACATGTTAGAATTTGGAAAACTCGATTCTAAGACGTAAAATCTCCAACCCCCGCCCATTCCGCCTGTCCACCTACGTTCTTTTCTCTCGTCCCTTCTCGGTCTCCGATGCCTCACGAATGCCTCATATGGCTGCTCCTGTTACAGTCGGACTTGCCGCTGATGCAGTTCGACGGCTGAGCGGCAGAGGGGAAAAACCCTACAAAAACAGGTGGCGGCGAAGGCCGTCAATAGCAGTAGTTTCGTTTTTAACTGTTTTGATAGGGGCTGAGTGAAATCAATTTTTTTTATCGCATTCTTTTCGAAACTTATTACCTGACTTTACTTTTCTGACCAATCGGCCTTCTTCGCGCCAATGATTCCTTTCTCTCTTTCGCAGAGCGATTACTGTAATGTCCTTTCGCTTTAAATATTCACAGGTTGTCCGCGCGGTTTGCCACCTTCTCGAATGATATTAGAGTTCTCCCTCACAACCGTTATTTACATCATCCGTAAACGAAAAATACGAAGATTCTAATTTAAATTATTCGAAAAACCAACCTGAGCCATAGTTTAAATAGAGAACAGTTACTAAACCTAAACATTTAAAGAAATAAAATTATTATAATAATATTAATGACATTACAATAATAATAATGAAAAAGCGGGATCGACCTGCACAGGACTTGTACAATTTACACCCTGGAGCCAGGACCGAAGTGGCCATATAGATAAATGTTCAATAAAACAGGTAGAGAAATAGGTAACAACCGATTAGTTGTCGAGCACTTATCCAATATTCTTTCGTATGAAATTGTGTTCGTGTACATTTTTTTTCTCTGTATGTTACGTTGTATATATTGAAAAACGACCATCGAACTCTGATTATTACGTTTTCCGGTGCTTTTTGATGTAATAACTTTATTAACGTAAATATAGAGCCATTTTTTTTAATGAAGGAAAGCTTGAAATAAGGCTAAAAAGTGCCAAGACAGTTTCATCTGTATACCTTGAAAGTTCATAAAAGAAGTTGGGTTATATATTATGTAATATTTTATTATCCAGCACGAGTTATCCAATCGAGCTAATTTGTGGCCTAAACAGAAAAATCAACTAGATGTGTATACAAGGTTCTTGGGAATATACGGCAAAAATTCAAGAGGTTATTCCTTGGCTTATTCTATGAATATTTTGACAATGATTTTTGAAAAGCCGCTTTGTTGCGAAGATTATCAAAACGTACATGTAAAGCTTCTTAATTAATTAATTAATTAATTAAAAGTGAGGCGTGTAGCCAAAAAATAGCTGTACTGGATCGTTGATACGCCTTGTGCTATGCCGAGTGTGAAAAAGTCGATATTCCAAAAATCTTACGGTTTTCTTTAATAACATTCTTTGCGATAACTACACAGGGCTACTCTCTACATTCTCAAACAGTTGTTGCCTTCGGACATTGTATAGAATTTAATATTTTTATCTTTTAACAATGTTGGAAATATATATCTACCAAACGTGTATGTCCAAGATTATCAAGAAAATAAGCAGGGTTTTTACCAAACTTTTAACCTACCATGTACAGATAGCTATCCGAAGTGTCCTAGTACAATAAAATATTGCAAAATTCCATTGTTCTCATTGTTAACATATTATGAATATTGTTGATTAATTACACTTAAAAAACCATTTAAGAAATTACAAAGATGGTTGTGTCTGTATATATCTATTTTTAGCTTTATCAAAAAACAGTTTCCAATTTTAGAAAGAAGAATTCCTATACCAATTGCGTACTAGTTGGCCTTATTGAGAGCATTTCACGTCTATTTTTCTCCCAGTATTTAGAACATGTTTTTAATTTTCATTTTTACATTGTGTTCAGTAATTTTACTCGATTATATTGTAATTGTATATAAACCAGTTATAGCTTGAGTGTATAAAGCTAAAATTTATTGTAAATATTTTTTAATTTATGTTGTACTTAGAAGTTATTTTTATTTTGTAAGTTTTTTTAATTATTAAGACTGATCTTTATGAAATTTTAGTTCCTAAAGAAGGGAAGTATTTCAAATAAAATTGATTGTTTATATGGTGGTCATCATTTTACCCAATGCCTTCAAATGAGCTTAGATGATCTTAAAAGGCTTGTATTTAATTGATTGGATATCACTGCTTGTTTATTTATTTATTTATCCACACTAGCAACAGCACTAATCAATTACAGATACTCTTCTAGACCTGTTGTACAGGATATCAGGGACATCAATACTACCTTTCAGAATCTTAAAAAGTGTACAAGAACATATTTTTAATTCACGGTCTTTCGCTTAAAATGCCCAACAAGTATTTGTCACAATCGCATTGAGGGGTAGTTTCCATATTTTTTATATAATTTGCGTTGAACCTCAACAAGACATTGTATGGCGGGGACCATATTACGTTACCATACTCGATCCTAAGAAGAAAGAAAGTGTTTCTGATTACAAAACCCTTCACCCTCGGTTCATCCTGGATTCTCGCCATCATATGATCGATGAAGGACAACCAAAACAACTTATTCTTTGTTTAGAAGAGTACGCTTTGGTTCTGGAATTCTGCCAGGATAGTAAAATGGAACAGTATTATGGGAAGATATCTTGGGTCAAGTAAACAAAACTAGTGAAATCTTGTAGAACTGTTGAATGTTTGCAGAAATCTATTCTAAATTGGTTCGGTATCTTTGCTGTTTGTGAAATGCGCAATGAAGGACTCCCAGGGCCACCCAGCGCCCGGAGATCCGAATGGCCGGGGTTTACTTCCGGAATATTTTGATCCTGGAAGCACCATCATGTCTAGTACTGTGGAACCCGGAACCACCAGCGCGGAAGCGGAACGTGATTCGGAAAAACCGCTTAGCGCTTCCCAGTTCTGGTGGTGTGGTCTTTCACCGGACCATGCGAATAAGCGTATGCATTTGCCACCTAAGGTCGCTTCCACTGGAAGCATCGCTTTGGTGGTCACTAGTCTGACGGAGGTAAAAATGAGGTTTGTTGGGTCACTCCCCAGTGGTCAGCTCCAGACTTTGTACTTTGGTGTTCTCTAGCCTGGAGGAGGACGATGAGATTTGATGGGCCATAATCAAACTGTTCTCACCAGTTTGACGTTCCTGCCTGCTAATACAATGCAGCCCCTTTTGCCACAAATTGTAGGTTAATTTAAAAATATATTTTCCCTGGCAAGACCTACGCTGCATGTTCATCTCAGGGGCCTACAGATCCAAAATTAAACAAAAAGACAGAAACAACGGAATATTATAAAAATGGTTATAATTCAACTATAATATATCACACAATTTGTAAAAATAGTAACTAACTAGTCTGAGCAGTTACGAAGCATTTTTTAATATCAGATTATCTTATCCCTGTATAAAATTTACACAAAGTTACTAACTGGCTATAAGATAATAAATATATTTGAAAAACTAAGACGAATAAGTAGATTTGAGCTTAACATTTCTTATCATTCCGGTAAACAATAAGTTTTCACTCTTAGGTAACTAAAGCATTCTATACTAAATGCTTTAAAAATAAAAACGAGATCTCACACACACACACGCGCGCGCGAATTGAAACTTTTGTACGAATATCACGCTTTGTCATCATTGGAAGCTTGATTGCGTAACTCCGAGTCCGACCTAAAAAAAGGCAAATAAAATTAGTATATGCAATTCAAATATGTCCCTCCCGCCCTATAGCAAGAAACACTAGTCCGGCTTGTGGATTTAAAATTAATCATAAAAAAAGCTTTAGATGGTGACAATAATTACTTAATAAAATCATTACTTACTAATTAATGAAAAATAACTTTACATGTGAAGTTAGTATACATATGTGTGCTTTGCCAGATCTGAAGTGTTACATGCTCGCATGCTGTAGAAAAAAATAAAGTTGTTAATAAAGTGGAAGAGTAAATGGTTGATGGACATAACCAAGCAGGAAAAACACAACGGCACGTCAAATGAATTGCTGCAAACAATCTGCTAACTATGCTATGATTTAAGCAGATATAGAGATTGCTAATTTGAAGCAAAAAAAAATAGGATTATGGAACTTTCAGCTAACTAAACTCAGTAATTTCAAGCACAAATAAAATATACCAAAATTAACACAATTCTACTGGTCAGCTTTGCCTAATAATTATACCCTCGTCGAGTGACGCGTATGGCTTGATTCAAACGCAGTGTCTGCATAAAATGATGCATACATTTTGAAGAAATAACGTTTTGACTCGTTGATTTTGCTTCTTTATGTTCAATCTGCCCGAACCTTTTGATGATTATATGGCCCTTCCCATACTGGCATTAGCTTGGGAGATCTTCTTTTCTTCCTTTGCGAATTATATAACCAGACTTCATCGTTCATCTGAATGATGAGCTTTGAGATCATATCGTGTCTTCATTCGGTCACTGGCTTTTTCCGTGTTTTCTCTGACTAATTCATGGATGTATAGTAAACGCGCAGTCTTGAATTTCCAAATCCTGGTTGTCTAGTGTTCCGAATAAATAGATCACAGGGCAAACGGAATTCTCTTCCAAATAAAACCATGGCTGGTGTTAGTCCTGTCGTGTCATGAAAAGCTGATCTATAGGCCGTCAAAAACAGTGGTGTGTGTTGATCCCAATCCTTCTGATGTTCATCTACGATCTTTGACAAATAATGTTCTTCAATGGTCTTGTTAAATCTACCATGTCGTCTGATTGTGGATGTAAGGCTGTATAGTCAGTGTTTTATGAATGTTGAGTAAATCACAGACTTTCTGGAAATCCTTGGATTCGAAGTTGCGTACTTGATCTGAGTGCAGCTCTAACGGAACACCAAATCTGTTGAATAAGTTATTCACGAGGACCTCTGATATGGTAACAGGTTCTTGATTGGGGATCGCAAATACTTTAGGCCATTTACTTAAGTAGTCAATTGCTACTAAAATGTACTTGTTACCATTATTTGTTTCTGGAAAAGGACCAGCTACGTCAATGGCGATACGTTCAAATGGTAGGTCCACATTATACTGTTTCATTTTTTCCCTAAATCTTGTTTTGGGTCCTTGACTTGCAGCACAGGTTGAGAACTGCCGACACCACGATTTCACTTCCTGGCAGTAGTTGACCCAATAAAATCTGTCGCGGATCTTGTCATTCGTTTTGTTCACTCCGAGATGGAGCACCAGACTTTCCACTATGAACTTCTTCCAGAACTTTCGATATCTTCCTCCTTGGTACCACTAACTGTGTCTTCACTACTTGTCCATTGCCGCTTTCTCAGGCTCGTGTAAGAAGTATATTTTCCACTACCAGGGAGATCCACTGAGTTTTGAAAGCAAATCCTTTAGTTGAAATCTCTCTGCGTTTAGCAATAGTGGTATTTCACTATCCTCAAGCTGATCCTTTTTTAGTTGCTCTGTGGTCCACTGCTGATCAACCTCAAATTTCTTTTGCCTAATGGGAGTAAATCCTTCTCGTTGATCTATTATTTGGCAATGCTTACAATAATTGTCCTGGCATGACCTTCTGGATAAACCATCTGCATTATTATGCAATCTCCCTGTCCTGTGCTTAACCTTAAAGTTATATTGTTGTAACTTTTCAAGCCATCTGGCTACCTGTCCTTCAGGCTGTTTCATATCCAAAAGCCATTTAAGTGCTGCATGATCAGTCCTTATTAGAAATTCTTGAGCATACAGATATTAATGGAAATGCTCAACAGACCGTACTATTGTCAAAAGCTCTTTTTGGGTTACACAGTAGCTACGTTCGGGTTTCGAAAGTGTTCGACTGTACTATACGATAACTCGTTCTTCTCCTGCTTGTACTTGCGATAAAACTGTTCCAATGCCGGTATTGCTTGCGTCTGTGTCCAATAAAAATTTACCCTTTTGTTCCGGATATCCCAATATTGGACTAAAATATAGAGCCGCTTTTAATTTCCTGAACGCAGAATCACAGTTATGATCCCAGTTATAAATTGCGCGTTCCTCAGTGAGCTTATGTAGAGGTGCAGCTATATTTGCAAATCCTTGGACAAAAATAGTACATAATCGAAGGAAGCTCCGCAGTTCGTGTTTGTCGCGAGGACGAGGTCAGTCTTTGATTGCTGTAATCTTTCGTTGATCGGTTTGGACTCCCTCTGATGACACGACATGCCCGAGACCTTTTTTGTTGGGAAAGAAAACATTTCTTTGGATTCAGTAAGAGTTGAGCATTCTTGATTCTAGTAAAAACTTCATGCAGGTTTTCTAGGTGCTCTTCAAAAGTTTTTCCTATTACCATTATATCACCAAGATAGACCAGGCAAGTCTTCCAAGTGAGGCCTCGTAGAACAACTTCCATAAGACGCTCAGAAGTAGCGGGGGCATTGCATAGTCCGAAGGGCATAACTTTAAACTGATATAAATTACTTCCGGTAAAGAAGGCAGTATTTCCCTTATTCTGTTCGTCAATGCCTACTTGCCAGTAGCCGCTCTTTAAATCAAGTGTTGAGAACCAATGAGAACCTGCTAGTGTCGTCAATTCTGGGAAGTGGATAGTTGTCCTTCTTGGTGACCTCATTGAGCCTTCTATAGTCCACGCAGAATCTGGTAGTTTCATCCTTCTTAGTGACTAAGACAACATGAGAAGACCATGGGCTTGATGACTTCAATAATTCCATCGTCAAGCATTTTAACCACTAATGTGGCAACCTCTTGCTGCTTCGTCATTGGTAACCTCCGAGGATGCTGCCGTATGAGATGAGCACTTCCAGTGTCGATTTTATGTTTTATGATGTTCGTTCTTCCAGTATTGCTATTTTTCGTTTGAAAGGCTGCTCTCTGATAAATTGTGTAACGTTCTTCAGTTCTTCGGAAGACAAATGACGCCACAACTTCTGGAAATGTTCTAGGACTTCCTTAGGTGATGTTGAGGGTGCTATTTCTGACCGCGTTTCGCAACTGGTTGCCCACTGCACCTGCTCTCAAGTGGCTATTACATTTCCTTTATTGATTTTGATGGAATTGGATGAAATATTTGCTATCCTTATAGATATTTCGCCGTCGGCATCGGTTTTGACTAGTGCTTTGCCTACGAGGTGTTTGCAAGGCAAATCGTGATGTTGGATAAGTCCGATGCAGCCTCCAAAATCCTTCGCCCCAATTTCCCAAAAATTATCTGCTCGGTATTTCGCTTATTCTGACAGTATACAGGCCGCCACTACTTTAGTCGGTGTGCCATCTGTTTTGGTAAGGATGAACTCTTCGGTTAAGTTTGTTGTCAAAAGAGAATCTATGTTGACCGATGAGATCCATCCCCAAAATAAATTCGTCTTCTATGTCTGCTACTAACACTGTGTGGTGTAATTTAATTCGTCCCAGTTGAAGTTCAATATCCATTTCTCCAAGTACTTCAGCAATTTCACCGGTAAGCGTACGTAATACTACATTCTTCGGTATGGGTAGGACTTCTAATCTATAATTTTGTCTACAATGCCATAAACAATAAAGAACACATCGTGGGGCTTTTTTATGATCTGAGTCAAGCATTTGACATCATTGATCACGGACTGTTGCTAGATAAGCTATATGCTATAGGGGTTCGTGGAAATGCTCATTCATCGGCAAAAACTTATTTGGAGAACCGCAAGCAGATCGTTGTGATTGTTGGTGTGGAATCTGACAAAAGGTCAAGTAATATTGGTGTACCCCAAGGTTCAATATTAGCGCCATTGTTTTTATCATCTTTGTCAATGACCTTGAATCATCATTTTGCTGTACCCCAGATCTGAAAGTGTTGTATGCAGACGATACGAACATGTTAGTAAAGCATGGGTGTGTGGAGACTGTTTCTGACACGTGCACCGCTACTTCGGAGGATATATTGCTCAATGAGTGGACTAAAACTTAATTCTGAAAAAGATCTGTTTTATGCAATTCCTTCCGAAGACTGTGGTGACAAACAATGACTTGCTGATTAAGTTAGGAGGTAAGTCCATGCATAGTACTAAGCCCTAAGCTCCTGGGACTATATGTGGACCAAAAGTTAACCTGGGAAATTCACATTGTCCATATATGTAAAAGATTGAGTGTCTCGTGTTATGTTATAAGGAATCTTCGGAGTACTGTATCAATTAGTGTCCTGATGTTATATTATGGCATTGTGCACTCCCATCTTCAGTATTGTCTACTTTTTTGGAGATCCTCAGTCCATATACAAAAAGCTTTTATATGTCAGAAGAAAATTCTGAGATGTATGAATAATGAATTTAGAAGAATATCTTGCAAGCCTTTGTTTCGCAAGCTTGAAATTATGACTTTGTTATCAATGTACATCTTTCAACTTGTAATGTACATACATTAAATATAATTATGAGAAGCACAAGAAAAACTCTGATATTCATCAATACAATAATAGAAATTGTTTAAATCTGCATCTGTCCTTTTTAGAACGACAGTATCTCAGAATTCTCCACTTTACATGGGCATTAAATGTTTTAACAAATTTGGGACACTGATTGGTAGCGAAAGTAACAAATACTTTAGGACTGAATTAAAGCAGTTTTTGATTGCTAATACGTTTTATTCCGTGGGAGATTACCTTGATTTCTAAGAAAGAAAGCTGTTTGATATGTATGTCTATTTGCGTATAATTTTCCATTGTGCAATGTTATTTTATTTTGTCGGAAGCAGGACTTATTTGTCTTGGTCTATTTTATCCTGTAACTAAGTACTTTGTATAGTTTTAGATGTTTTGACTAGTCACATAAGTTTCTATAATTTTTTGTAAAAATTTCTATGGTGAATAAATTATATTTGATTTGATTTGCTCGGTTGAACCTTACCAAAGATACCGCCGCACCAGTGTCAACAGTAATTGTAATGGCTCTTTCTTTGATCTTTTCTTTAACAGTTAGACTGTCGGCGTTTTTTCCTAGGCTCTTTATGGAGACAATCCTGGGGGCTTTATCTTCTTTAGCCAACACCCGACTCGCAATGCTGACTAATTGAAGTTTTCCTGATTTGACTTTGAGGTCCTAGCGTCTCTGGATGGAGATCTAGACGGTAGTTGTACTCGGCAGTCTGTTTTGAAATGCCCAGTCCTGTCACATCAATAGCACTGATTTGAGGTATTTCGGTTACGTGGCCTATCTTCTATTGGTTCCCGGAATCTCTCCGTGGCCTGAAGAACTTACCGGTAATTTCTTCAAAATTTCGCCCATCTCAGTTAATTCACAGCTGTTTGCCGGCTTTTCTTCCTGGATAGATACGGCCCTGATTTTTGGCTTAGAGATGTTACAGGCCCGCCTCAATTTCTAGGGCTCTACCCAAAGCTTCACTGCTGTTATCAAAATTGGCTAGACGTAGCATCTTGTAAGTTTTTGGATCTCTGATACCATCCACGAAATATTGGGCAGCAAGTTCCTCTTGAAATTCTCCTGTTGCTTCCGCGTAGGCCAACTGAATGAGACGTCTAACGTCTGTCTCAAACTTTCGTAGGTTTTCACCAGGCTTCTGATATCGAGACTTTACTTGTGCCTTCTATGTTGGTCGCTAAATCGTCTCTCCAGGGCAGCTACAGGTTTGTCATATTTCCCCTGTTGGCTGATGGGAATGGTCTGTAGAAGTTCCAGGGCAGATACACGAAGCGCTACCACTAGTAACGTAGCCATTTCTTCGTTATTCCAACCGTTGGCAACAGCAGCTGCTTTCAATTGTCTTCTGTACATTGTCCAAGATGTTTGACCGTCATAGGTTGGAGGTTTGATATGTTGTCCTGTGGCGAATAATCTCTGTGGATCCTTGATTTTTTAGTCTGGTAACTTTGCTTGTAGTTTGTTCATTTCTTTCTGTACGTCTCCTACTTTTTCTTGTACATTTCCAACTTCTATTTGTACAATTCCAACTTCTTTTTGTACACTTACAACTTCTTTTTGTATATTGCCTACTTCTTTTTCAAATTTCTAATTTTGCCCGTCCAATTATTTTCTGAAATTTTCCTTGCTCGCCTACAATTACATCCAGCATCCATTTCTGAAGATGTTCCTGTTCTGCTTGCCTTCTACGTTCATCCTCTTCCCGATCCGCTTGCTTTTTATCTTCTTGGTCTTGTAAAATTTTCTGAAGCCAATCCTGTTCTGCTTGCCTCTCAGCATTTAGATTTTCCATGAAATCGGCCAACATATTATTTATTTGCTCCATTTCTGCCGTTTGTTGCCTCGTATTGACCATAGAATGTTATAAAATGTTCACAGAATCCACCAAACAAAACGTTCTCGGGATCATACTTAAACAAGGTTTAGATTGCTGAAACATTTTTCCTTGGGGCAACAGATCCAACTGAAATAAACGATGCTTTATGCAACAAGAAATCTTCTGGGTGGGACGGACCGTCATTCCAGACACTCTGGCTGAGGAGATAAATGTCTCCTAGTTTTTTTCCTTTCTCGCTAAGGGACGCCTTGAGTGTCCCATTGTTCAAGGGAGAGGACTATGACAGTTCTTCAAACTTTAGACCTATAGCTTTGCTCTCCACTCTGGGTAAATTGGTGCAGATTGGTAAAAACTTCCAGGCTTCCAGGCTGGAGTGGGAACCAGTGATGCTGTATTTAATTTTCTATTGTCTCCGGAGAGTGTGCAGCGGCAGTTTTTTGTTACACTTATCCAAAGCTTTTGATTGTGTGAGTCACAGAATACTGCTGCAGACACTTGAAATCTATGGTTTCAGAGGAATTGCACTTACCTGGTTCCACTCATACCTGTCGAGTAGAACACAAAGAGTGCTTTTTAGGAATGCTGAGTGTGCCCCAGGGTTCCGCCTTGGACCAATCTTCCTTATTTATATCAACGATCTTCCGCAGATCCCAGTTAAGGACAAATTTACTCTCTTTGCGGATGATACAACAATTTGGCATGGTTCAGATCCTAATTGGTTAAAGGCTACTATTGATGAAGACTTATTCTGGTGAAGTCATAGTGCAATATTTTGATTTTCAAATGTCGACTGATTATAGCAAGTTTTGTGTTTGACAATTATTATTACTAAGCTGTTGTTACATTATCACACTTATAGATGGTTATGAAAATTCTATCTAATGCACTGTAGTGAATCAGTCTCGGTAAATCTTCCTTTAGTTCTCTGTCGACCCGATTTTTGAAGGTGCCCACACAGTATCTCGACGCAGCGACTTCCAGGAATGCACCATGCGGTTCGCCAAGAAGTTCTTCCTTGGCAGTCTTGCTCCTCTCTTTTTCAAGCTTCTTAGAGTGTCCTCGAAGATGAAGATTTGAGCTTATGTGAAAAATGTCTGTCAATTTACACTGATAGTAACCACTTGTTATTTTGAAAGTCTCAATCAAATCACCTCTGTGCCTCCTTTCTTTAAGATATGTTAATTTAAATATTAGTAATCTATCTGGATATGTTAACTGTTCCAAGTCTAAAGGAATTTTTGTCACTCTGCGCTGGATCCTTTCAAGTTGTTCTATATCCTTAATATAATACGGATTCCATACGGTAAAAGCACATTCTATTTTGGGTCTTATATAACTTTTGTACAGGGTAGATATCATTGTTATGGAATGGTCTCTAAAGGTATGGTTTATTAGATATATGAAGGCATTTGCTTTTTTGGTTTTTCTAGTTATGTGAGTCTCCCATTTTAAGTCTGTGGTTACTAAAACTCCCAGATCGTTTTGCTCATTAAGTAATGTCAATATATAAATGTTTAGAATATAGTCTTTATTTGGGTTATTCGGACCGATTCTTAGAACTGTACTTTTTGTGGCATTCAACTTCATACCCCATGCTTTTGACCATTTTTCAATAGTCTGTAAATCGGTCTGAAGTCGATCTGCGTTTATAGTGGGGTTTGCATATATTTTGCAATCATCTGCAAACATTTTAATGGTTGTTTGGATATGATCAACCAGGTCAAAAAGGTATATTATGAATAGCTTTGGACCAATCACCGAACCCTGAACCGCGCCACTGCTCACGCTATGGGGACTAGAAAGTTTTTCATTAACTCTCACCTGGTAAAATCAATCATCTAGCAGATCTTTGATCAAGGCAAGCAACTTTCAGCTAACTCCGATGTGCTCAAATTTTTTAAAAAGTAGGTTGTGTGAGACTTTGTCGAATGATTTTTCGTAGTCTAGATAAATGACATCTGTAGGTAGGCCATTGTCATGGTGGTTTGTCCAGTCGCTGAGACTCCAAAAGGTTGGTAGTGGTCGAAAGTCTTGGTAGAAATCCGTGTTGAGCTGAGGGAATGAGATTTAGTTCCCGATAGAAAGATATTAGTTATTTTTCTACTATTTTCCCCATACATTTTAGGGGGTTACAGGTAAGACTAATAGGGAGATAATTTTCCGGTCTGTGTCTATCACCTTTCTTATACTTGAATACTTCCAGGGTGTTGGAATTTTTGAATGATCAATACATTCCTGCATTACTTCTGCAAGCAAAGGACTAATTGTGGTGCTACAGTTTTGTAGTAAAACTGTGTGTCTTTTTTCATACATTTGAGAGCTTGTTCTACTTTGTTACTTGCAAATTGAATTGTGTCAATTGATCTCTCCACTCTGTTCCAATGTAAAGCTGGAATAAGGTATACTTTACTTGTAAAGGCTGTGTCGAACTGTTCCGCAAATTTCTCTGTCAAGACTGCACCATTCAAAAACTGCTGAGTTGTTGGATCTTTCAGAGTTATGGTTGATACTTTGGGGGCCGATTCTCCTTCTAGTCTAGTAATTCTGTATTTGTCTGGTGTTTTGTTACTTTATATTTATCCCATAGTCTACGCTTTTTGTCTATTTCTCTAAACAAATACTGATTGATCTATGATTTTTGTTGATTACTTTTTACAGACGTGGCCGGTATATATTGCTGTACTGCACCCTTTATAACGCACTGGAGGTCTTTAAACAGTGATCTTCCTTGTCCTATTGGCTGGAGTCTAATGAAGTTATTTATTTCCTCATAGTTGGCAGTGTTAAAATTTCTTCTAGTTATTTTCTGTCTTTGTTTGAGTGAAATTTTTAGTTGGATTTTTACCTTTATTACAACATGATCACTTCGACCAATTGGCGGTTCTGTGGACAAATCGAAGATGCTCTTAGGGTCGTTAGTTAAAAAAAAGGTCCAAAACTGAGCTCTGGTTATTTCTGTATCTTGTTGGGAAATTTACAATTTGATGCACGTTCGTTTCATGATACATGTCTAGAAATTCCTGCGTCTTCTGATCCGGGTGCACAATTGTTTGATTCTCCCAGTTTATGTTTGGGTAGTTGAAGTCTCCCACAGCGAAAGTCGGGAATTTTGAAGTGTAGGCACCCTTTATGTTGTTCATATGCGTATTGATAGTAGCACCCGGCCTATAGATGCATGCAAGGGATATATTTGTTTCTCCTATTTAGATACCTAGCCAAATTGCATCTATCGGTGCTTCCAATTCGTGATTCCCAGCAATGCTACAGTTTATATTGTATCGACTAATTTGGTTCTTGACTAAAATACATACACCTACACCCTTCTGGTTCGGTCGGTCCTGCCGAAATACTGTGTACCCATTTATGCTAATCAAGCACATACTCTGCCGCAACCAGGTTTATGAAAGTAATATGAATATGGGATCTGAAGACAGAACTCTCACTTTCCATTCTTCGATCTTGTTTACAAACGAGTTTAAATTGGAGTACCAAAACGTGATTTCAACCACCCCAGGCGCACTTAGTTTTTTTTTTCAATTCTTTCAACGATTTTAGGTGTTCCAATAATTAAATTGGTTTTACCTTCGGCTTTCAGTTTTTCTAGCTCAGTCAGAGTATCTCTTAAGAATTTCCTTTGGGCCTCTATTTGGTCATTCCTCATATAGATACCTAATTGTTCTTCTTCAAGTACTTTTCTACGTTTCAGAGCTTGCAGTGCTTCTTCTTTCGTTGGAAGGATCACCTTCAGTGGCCTTTTCCTGTCTGTGGCCTCTCTACCAAGTCTGAACAACTTCACTGCTCCCGGTAGAAGAATATATCCATTTTTGAAAACAACATTGTAACTTTCTCCTCTCTGTCGTCTATTGCTTTTTCTTGTGGGCTGTTCTTTTTGGGTTCTTCAACACCAAATATTAGCACGATGGCACGATGTTCCCTTTCTTTCAATTCAGTTAGAGTTGATTCAATTGCTGTTTGTGGTATTTGGATTGTATCTACTTATTTTTCAAGCTCCTAGTCAACGTAGCTAATTCCTGGTAATTTTTTGTTGACTTGATTTACCTCGTTCTTGACTTCACTTATCTCTTTCCTAGCCGCTTCATTTTCTTTTTTTTTTCTTCGCTCCATCGAGCCCCTAAGCGACTTTACCTCTATGTATATAGTTTAGAAAAAAAATTAAACAAAAACAACGGGTAGGATCATTCCCCCCCAAACCCGCTTACATTTTTCATCGAATTTATTCATCATTTTATACCAACGTGAATTTGTGCATCTTAACTTCTAACCCAACAAAGACGTTAACACTAAAACCACATACCATGATATTTTAGCAACAACGGACGTTTTACGCAGAATTATCACTGAAATAAAATACATAAATATATTAGAGGCCATCACCTTAAAGTAAAAATTATATGAATTAAATGTCTATGCTCATGGACGAACCAAACCAGATGGTTAGCATTTTAAGAATTTATTTTGAAGCAAATATCCTTTCCCCAAGCACTCTTAGACTTAATGATACCTTGCTTAAAAGGCATTTTCTTTTATATACATAAACTCATCTTTAAATATTTCAAGAAAAAAAATCCTTTATGAAAGCGATTGTTGTTTAAACATTTCTTTGACGAGATAACATTTGTTGCATAGGCAGAGTCGTCGATCTGTCGATCTGATTGTAAGACGTTTGAAAAACATAATATTTAATACAAAACTATTGTTCTACTCTTTGCCTACGAGTAAACTAGTTTATTGCATCATTATCAGAAATAGTTGGCTGAATACAAACAACTTTTCAAAAGACTAATCAATTGATGCAACAAAATATATAGTGCTGACAACACAACCACGGCACAAACAAGAACACCCTCAAAAGTACCCACCTCGAGTAACTGACGGGATGGACGCCCAGACTAGCGTCGACTGGTCCCATCACATATTTGTTCACAAAATCGTACCGTAACAATCTAGTACAGCCCATCGAGACGCTCATGTGAAGCACCAAATAAACGCAGAAGATAACGTAGCATACGCCTAAAAAGAAGATTATGGTCATCGCGAACCAATGCAGGTTCAATTCATTTACTGTGCTTATCACCGTGTACACGTTGATGCAAATCACCGTCAGGCCGAGGAGTGTTGACATGATTTTGTTGCCCCTAGAAAAAAAAACTAATTACGTTTCATAATCTCAATAGGACAGAATATCTTACAATTCGTTTACGAATTCGCCCATAATCTGCGGATTACTGGTGAACGCAATGGTAGGAATGGCCGCAAACGGCAACTGAATGCTCATCACCGCGTTTAAAATGTCGTTCATGCTAGTTAAGTCGCCGATGTTGCTGTAGAACGCAAGCAGAAACGTTGGCACGATGGCAATCGTCCTGGTAAAGAGAACTCGTTTCCATCGGGCCCACTGCAAATTAAGGAAGCCTTCCATGGCAAATTGGCCGGCATAGGTACCTAAAAAAATACTTCGGTTAGCTTAGGGCAATCAGTAAATGTTATGGTTCACTTGCTGATACACCAGACCACTCGGATAATGTTCTAATCCGTATATTAAATTTTAGAGGACCTAACTATTTGATACAAGCAATCATGTCATTGGTTAGCTTGTAAGAAAACAAATACTTTATTATAGGATGGTGTTGAGGTCACACAGAGTTGCTGAACTGTTCACCCAACAGTTCCATGGCCTTTATGTAGGGGAGTATATCAACAACCATCGTTGTCTTCAAACACTGCATACCCCAACAGTAGAGGAAATCGATTGTAATACCCATATACAAGAAAGGAAGCAAGCACTATAGGAGAACAAAAAAACAACTTTTGGCGGAGTAAATATAGGGAATTCAGTGAAAAAGTTAAATTAAAAATAAAAATAGCCAATGTAGAGCTAAGTCTACATAGTATTCCTCAGTGTTTCTGATTCTACATTCGTAATGTTAGGAGTGATGCTGATGTTTCTGCATCTGGCGCAAAAAAATATTGCACATGTTTGACCAGTACTTCAGCTGTGTTTTCGTAGCTGGAATGTCCGTCGTTGAGAATGGAATCCCTCCCGATAATTGTTTCGAGAATAGGGCTTTATCTGAACAGGAAACTAGGGAAGCCATTAAGAAGCTAAAGGGCAACAGATCTGGAGCCATTATATGTTTCTTGTGCTGAGGGTTATTTTTTTTCTATATGAAGACAAGTACACTTATCTCCATTGAGCTGTAGTTGCCAGGCTTGTGTCTAAGCTTCCAATGAGATTAGGTCATCAGTCAGTGTGTGACTGCTAGTGAGAGGATTTCCAAAGATCTTAGTGTCCTCAGCAAACCAGGTCAGACTTGTAGTCAGCCAGATCTGCAATGTAAACCAGAAAGAGAAGTGGGCCCAAGACGGAACCCTGAGGTACTCTACTAAGAAAATCGTATGGTTTGGACATTTGATTTGTAACTCTTACCTTGCAGGTTCGTGCTCTCAGAAAGATTTCGATCCAGGTAAGTAATCTTTCCTCGTATGCCAAGGTGCTTCAATTTTAAACTAATGACGTCCAACGGGAGTACAACCATTCTATACCAAAATGTTCGTGGTCTTAATACCAAGACACATAATTTCTACAGGAGTGTCTCTTCAGGCGAAAATCATGTAGTGGCCGTGTCTGAAACATGGATTCAGGAGGGAGTGCATGATGCTGAACTGTTCGGCGATGAGTACCAAGTCTACCGCAAGGATAGGGACCTTGAGGCTCTGCGTGTGACCAAGGGCGGCGGGGTGCTGCTGGCTGTCCGGCGTGACATACCATCCGCCAGAATCGACTTAAAACAGCTCGAGCTGGATATTCCGAGTGTGGATATTCTTGGTTGTAAGTTAACCATTAACTCTCAGATTATGTTTATTTTTGTAATTTACATGCAGCCAAACTCTCCCCTGGGCCACTATCGGACACTATATGATTATTTATCTGCTCTTAGCCTTATTCATAACAACAGGATGGTCTTGGTGGGTGACTTTAATTTAGACTATCAGGTATCCGACATAGGTTTATACTCCAAACTCACAGTGTTAAAGGACTTTATGGCATATTTCGATTTAACTCAGTTTAATAACATTTCTAACTCTCACAACCGTCTCCTTGACCTTGTTCTTGCCAACTTCCCCTGCTCTGTTAGAAGGGAAGTGATGCCTCCTGTACCTGAGGACGCCCATCATCCCACTCTTGCCATCGCTGTCGAATGTTCTTCTCTCGGTCGCGATGGCAAGAATTTTCCTACGAACCCTCATAACAGAAACTACAATTTTCGCAAAGCCAATTTTCAATTATTATATCACCTTATATCTGAGACCGATTGGGAATTTCTCGCTGCCTTTTCCGACGTTGATGGGGCTGTCTCGGCAATGTACGGGAAGATCTACGACCTCTTTGATCGGTCAGTTCTGCTGTTTCGCTCTCAAAAACGTAAATACTCCTACCCTTGCTGGTATTCTGGGGATATTATTAAACAACTGAAGGCAAAGTCTCGCCTGCACGAGAAGTGGAAAGTTTCTAAATCCCAAAATGATTATAATGCCTTTAAAATAATGCGTGCAAATATCAAAATTAAGATCGACTTGGCATACAAAGAGTTCATTGCACAAACAGAGGACTACATTGTGAATGATCCAAAAAAATTCTGGAAATTTATTCGACAGAAGCAAAATAGTTCTCGTATCCCCGGTGAAATGTTTTTCGGCGATGCTGCCTTCGACTCTCCCAACGGCATTGTGAACGCTTTTGCTGACTACTTCAAAAGTGTCTATGTTGATTCCTCTCCTACCAATGATCATGAATCTACTGAGAGTGATAATGACAACTCACAAAACATAAATATTCTTGCCCTTGACAATACAGACATCTTATCTGCTTTAAAAGGTCTTAAAAATAAGGAAACTGCAGGGCCAGACGGCATTCCGTCATTTCTTCTGCGGGACTGCGCATCAGTGCTGGTGAAACCTATGCTCTTTATATTTAATCTTTCCATTTCCAGGGGTGTCTTTCCCGAACTATGGAAGTGCGGTAAAATCTGCCCTATCTACAAGAGTGGTAATAAGAGCCATATTGACAACTATCGGCCAATATCCATTTTGTCAAACTTTTCGAGGGCCTTTGAGGTCTGTGTTTACAATAAACTGTTCCATCAAGTAAAACATCTTATTTCTCCGAACCAACATGGTTTCTTTCCATCTAGATCAACTGTTACTAATTTAACTTCCTTTTTAAACACCGCCTATCATGTCATAAATACTAAGCAACAACTGGACGTTGTGTACACGGACTTCTCGAAGGTTTTCGACAGGTTGAATCATAGTATCTTGAATCTTAAACTTCAAAGGATGGGATTTCATGACAGTCTGTTGCGCTTCGTCGCCTCCTACTTGGGAGGTAGAAGGCAATTTGTCGAGTACAGTGGTTACAGGTCTGGGGTCTTCCTGGCATCTAGTGGTGCCCCTCAGGGTAGTGTTTTGGCACAGTTTTTGTTCTCATTGTTTATAAATGACATTTGCAATGACATGTCGAGCCATTTCCTCCTCTTTGCCGATGATATGAAGATCTTTCGTGTCGTCCAGGGACTCGATGATTGTCAGCTTCTTCAGCGGGATCTTGACCGACTGAGTGTTTGGTGTGATCAAAACTGCCTTCCACTTAATGTTCAGAAGTGTAAAAAAATTACCATCTCTCTAATATATAACACGCAGCATTACAACTACACCCTCTGTGACGCTTCACTCCCTGACTCGGAGGCTGTGCGAGATCTGGGGATCATTGTGGACAGGAGACTGACATTCAACGGGCACATCGATGAGGTGGTGTCATCAGCTTTAAAAATACTCGGTTTTGTTACTAGGGCTACCTCCGAGTTTACGAACCCATCCAGCCGAATAAGTATCTATAATTCATTAGTAAGATCTAAACTTCTTTATGCGGTTCCAGTATGGTTTCCTGACTATAATGTGCATGTGGATAGATTGGAGCTGGTACAGCGTAGATTCCTGAAGCAGCTTTCTTTCAGGGTTGATGGTGTCTATCCACCCAGAGGTATCGACCAGGGCCAACTGCTCAATCGCTTTAAAACCTTATCCCTGAAACACAGCACTGTCTGTGCAAGCCTGATACTTCTGTATAAGTTGTGCAATGGCTCTGTTGATGCCTCGGATCTCCTGTCCAAGATTAACTTTTTGGTCCCCCAGTTCAACACTCGCAGACACCTGGTCTTTTATCTCCCCACACACCACACCAACGTGGCTGTCAAAGAGACCATCTATAGGGCATGCGCCTGGTTTAACATGATAAATAGTGTCCACTGCTTGGACCTGTTTAACTTAACTTTAAAATGCTTTAAGAGGGAGGTGAAGTTGCATGTTCATCTTGTGTAGTCGGGTATTCTGTAATTATATTTATATTTATCTAGACATCGTTCTTTGTTCTTATATATATATTTATTTATAGTATCTTTAGTTTATTATTGTAAAAATATTTTACTTTTTTGTTATTTTACATTGTCTTGTTATTGGGATAACCTGTTGGACAATAAACCATTTGAATTTGAATTTATCAAGTATCTGGTGTGTGGGCCCTTATCAAAGGCCTTTTCATAATCGAGGTAAAGTATGTCCACGGGTTGGTTCTCATCAAAACTTATTATCCATCGCTTTAAGCATGTTATTAAATTCGTGACTGTTGATCTTTTGGGAAGAAATCCTTGTTGACTTGGTGGTATACTTTCATTTACTAGAAGGAATGATGTAATTTCCTTGACAAAAACCTTTTTCATCAGCTTATAAGGGCAACATGTAAGGCTTATTGGTCTGTAATTAATGGCATTGTATTTAGTTCCTTTTTTTAAAAATGGGGACGACATGGACACTCTTGCAGATCTTTGGAAAGTTTCCAGATTCAATAAACTGGTTCATAGCATCTGCTAAAACAGCTGCCAGTGAGCCTTGCTTATCGGACTACAGTGTAGCTATCCTAGAGTTTTTGGTGTATTTCAAATTATATTCTATGACTCTCGCTTCTTTTAGTAAGTCCTTTATTTCTTTGTGGCCGTCTGGCCTCCCCGTAATAACTGAAGGGGGTCGCAGAACTGGCTTTTGCTTTAGCGGCTTCGATTTTATCGATCTTGATTTTGCTCTGGTAAGTATTTTCCTCTCTACCGCAACTTAAGAGGAGGCTACGCTGTTAGCGTCCTCGTTTTCCGTATCGGTAAGCACGCCATAACGGTTGTCTGTATTCCTCCGGTATCAAGATATACCTTTTTTATACTTCGTTTAAAATAAATGGTACGATAAAGAGTCTTGAATAGATTCCCTTCCGTTTTTTGTGTCACCGGGGCAGCTGATGAAGTACTCTGTTGCGGATCGATCTCTGTGATGTTAGTTTCTTTAACGTATCCATGTTCTGTTCTGGTACTGTTACGTCACATAGCTTCTGCTTTTTTGTGTAAGTCGGCGATGTTTCAGTGCTACCTACCGCTTTTGCCGTTTTCTTTTTGTTTCGGCAGTCAACACAAGCTGGGACTACCTTTTTAGGTTTGAAGAGTGTTTTGTGATCTTCGAATAAACGAACTTTAAATCTCGCTATCGCAGTTTGTAGGTCGTTCTTGCAAGGGCCGTCCATGCTTTGGGAAAATTTTCGCCAAATCGGCACAATTCTTGCAGTCACTAGTTTGTTTTGCGAGTTTAGATAAGTAGTAGATATCTAATTCTTTTATTTTGAATGATTTTATCAGATTCTACATCCGTAGATATCTGAGAAAGGTCGTCATCCGTCTCGTACGACATTGATTTGGACAAAATTCGGGATTCCATCCCCGAAATACTGCAAAATGGCAGATGAACTGCGGTAGTTTTTACTGGTCTACAATTTATAAAGAAGCAAACTAAAAATATTACAATGAATATAACGGGAATATCGAAATTTTAAGATCACGCAGAGCTCGTTTATCCTGAGAATTCTTCAATCAGGTCCTATACAGAGCACGGTTTGCACAGGAACCTTATATGGCAAAATTAAACATAATATATCTGAATGCCAACATGGCTTTTTGACGGGGAAGTCTACCTTAACCAATTTGATTACGTTTTGTCTGTTTATCCAAAAAGCAAGTTGATGCGATCTATACGGATATGGAGAAGCCATTTGATAGGGCAAATCATAGTCTTATAATAAAAATGATGTTTAGTCCATACGAAGCGAAATCTGTATCTTAATCATATAAATTCATACTAACCAGTCATAGTTGAACTCTGCCCTGCGGCCAATATACCGACCGCCCATACATACATGGCTACGATACCATATGTGCACCCTAAAAAGATGCCCCCCTTGTACAGATCCGCGTCCACGTATTTGTGAGCTTCGTCGCCGGTGGCGGGAAAAATGGATGCGTTGATCGAAGGATATTTCAAACACTCCTTGTTCTGAAAAGAATTATTTAATTAATTTCTTCCCGACAGGATTAAAAAATACTTACAATTTCTGCGTTGGTTTTCTGGAACAATCCATGAGCGAACACGGCCACGACGAAAACGTTGATCACGAAGCTGACGAACAAGGCTATGCAAGCCTCGACGAAAAAATATAGGTTTGCGTCTCTGACTTTTTCCGGCTTCGTCCGGTCTATTTCACGGGATTTCACCAAAGCTGAATGCAGGTATAGATTATGGGGCATTATAACCGCTCCTAAAACAGAAAAAGTATTCAATATAAATTTTTAGGCAGGAGAAATGGTAAATGATCACTTATGCTGCCCTCCAGAGTATATTAAAATATTTATTTATTAACGGCCCTTATCAACTTTTAGTACAATTTTACAAATTTTTCCGAACGAAATTAATAGAATGGTTTACTCTGATGTGGGTATAATTATTGTGATTCAAAGAATCATATGCCCGCCAACAGCCACTGTAAACCGTGGTGCCAGGCATTATTTTTTGTTGAATTATTGTCATTAATGTTTCTGAAGCTGTACGGCTTCTAAGAAAATCCGTTTAGTTCCCCGTTGGATCCCCCCCAAAAATCCATTGCTCCTCCAAATATCTACCCCGATTATATTTTCTTTTCCCAATTTTCGCCTCGTCAATTTCTACAATTTTTCCTTCGCCCCAATGACCTCACTGTGTCTTTATTACCCAAACGAAGCAAAACCAACAGAAACTAACCCCCAAACTAACCAAAACTAACCTAGACTAACCCTAATTAAGCAAAGTAAAAAGACAAGCGCACCAAGCGCGCTTGTCTCTTCACTAATCCAAACTAAGCAAAATCAACCCAAACTAACTGAAACTAACCCAGACTAATTCTAAATAAGCAAAATAAAAAGACAAGCGCGCTTGTCTCTTCGCTGACCCACACTAAGCAAAACCAGAGGTTTAAGAAATCTGCTAGACAGACTGCCCCAGGCTGCTGATCTGTGCCTGTAGTGTAAGTGCCCAGCGACATAAAGTTGCATTTATGAATACTGTCTTGAAAATTTTTGTGTGGCTTAATTGCGGCTAGTCTACCACCTTTTCCCTTTATGAAAACTTTCGTAGTGGGGGCGTTTGCTTTCCAGTTCTTCCGAAAGCCGACCAATTCGCGTAGTGCAAAAAATTTATGGATACTCTTTTTATTTTTAATGTAATCGCCAGGCAAGTTTATGAAACGCGCGAAAAAAAAGTGTCCGACAAAAATTTTTTGGCGTTAAGGGTGTCCGACAATTCAAACACATCCAATTCATGACTCAAAAAAATTTATGAATAACGAGCTGATTTTTTCAGCATTACTTAATAAAAATATGTAGAAAATAAATATCCAATTGTCCGACAAATTACATTTTCCGATTTTCCAGTCCGACACTGGAAAATCATCGGTTTCACGAAGCCAAAAAATTTACGAATAACTGTCGGACAAAAAAGAATCATGTATATAAAACAAGTACTCGACATATGGTATAACTGTCCGACAAATATGTCGGGACCAATCTGCAGTCCGACAAAAAAACAACAATTTTAAACAGCATTATTTTTCAAGTATTCATTAATTGTGATAAAGTTTTATAAGCTACTGTAAATGGATTGTGAAATGCGTAAATAGTTAATAATATGTATTGAAACCTTGATTGAAACTTACCGACGCCCAGTACCTTCTGAAAGTCGACAGTCAGACACGTGATCGTACAATTTTTTACAAACCAATTCGACCCATCCATTACGTTGTGTATTTAGTAGCTCCCAAATTCTTTTAGAGTTTGGAGCCGCAATAATTCTTTTGCATTTTCCTTCTTGGGAACTCTTGTTTCCCTCTTTTTTCCTTCCTTATCTTAGCAATTAATACACCAAGAACATTTAATACATTTATTAAATAAACGGAACCAGTGAGCACATGTTAACCCATCAGATAACCCTGACGCCCTACTAATAGAACGGCATCTTTTAAAATACCTGCGCACACCAATGGTGAGAAATTTGGCTCGTCATCTATAAGTGAATTTCGGGACAATCTTATTTGACAGTTCCGCGCCGTATTGCTTGCGCAGGGCTGCAGATTTTTGTTTAACTTAATTATAAAAGTGAATAAAAATGGCCGAATATAACATCAAGTTTGCTAGGTAAGTATATTACTCAAGAAACATTCAATAACTTATTAGTGTTAGCTTTATTTTCATGTATATATATACCAAAATAACAATATATTTACTGATAACTTCAGTAAGGCATGCTAGTCGTTGGCAGCGAGCCGCCATTTATTGCCGTCCTTTATACAGGCCGTTAGGAATAAGAGCTACTTTACGAAATAAAAATTTGTTTACTTATATTATTTTGTAAGTAATGAGTAAAGTAAAATCTAAAATTACCTCTATTTTTCATTTTTAGAGGTTTTTCAATGCATGAAGACCTTTCAGCCACCAAATACATTTTTTTATATATACTGAATTCTTTGTAGCACGATGAATGATACCCAATTAGTTCTTCATCGGAAGAATGCGGTAATATCACATCAGTATATTTGTGGTTGTGAAACAGTCTTGATTTTAAAAATAATTTAGACTAACAAAATATTTCTGGCGTAAATGTTTTCACTTCTTTTGTTTTTTGCTTAAAATTAGGTGTATCTTTTAGTGAATTACACAAAAAACAATTATTTTTTTTTAACTTTCAAACTACTGCAGGGATTAGAGAAAACATGGCACATAAAATGATGTTGCTTTAATGATGGAGAGCGCCGTCGCCATACTTGAGCATGCCGATCGCGACTTGTACGAAAAGGTACATACGATCATATATTAAATATATGCATACGATCAGCGGATTCATGGCAGCGCAGCGGGCCACAGGTATCGCGATTTTTTCTAGAAATGTTCGATTGTTTCGTTGCCACTTATTACACAGCTTATTCAATAACCAGCCACTCATCTTGCGGCGGCATCCTTTGATTTGGGAAAGTTAAGTGGAAATTTTAGAAGAGGGCCATGAGTTAATATTTTTCTAAACGTCTGGGCATCTGAATAATACTTTTGGCAGTTCGTTTAATTTCAAATACGATGTTTTATCGTCTAAAATCCGTTTGATAACGATTTTAAATGGTAAAATTGTATAAAAATCCGAAATTTCCGGTCTTTCTAGGGCAATAGACGGAAGAATTTGTCGTGGATTTTGAAGTGAATATTCATTTTAAATTCAGCTCGCTTCGTGTCATTACATTGCCTGAAAAATCACGAGACCGTGAAACTGAACCGCTCAAGGCACCGCCAGGATGCGTAGTGCCCGACACTCCAACTTTCCGATTTCGATAGAGATGAGTAGCTAGTTATTGAATAAGCTGCGCTTATTGTATTTACATAGTCCCTTTTATTCAATGTTTAAAAAATTAGCCGGTTATTTGAAAATGGGTGTATATAATATACACACTCCAAGCATTAGTACAACGACTAAATTCAAAAAAACATTTTGCTTCTTTTTTACGCATAAGGTAACGTTTTACTGTCGGACAACTTATTCATTATGTTCTCTAGTTCATTTCAAAGCAAAAAATCGAAAGAAGAAATTGTTATTCGTAAATTTTTTGGCTTCGTGAAACCGATGATTTTCCCGTGTCGGACTGGAAAATCGGAAAATGTAATTTGTCGGACAATAGGATATTTATTTTCTACATATTTTTATTAAGTAATCCTGAAAAAATCAGCTCGTTATTCATAAAATTTTTTTAACTCATGAATTGTATATGTTTGAATTGTCGGACACCCTTAACGCCCCAAAATTTTTGTCGGACACTTTTTTTATCGCGCGTTTCATAAACTTGCCTCGCGATTACATTAAAAATAAAAACAGTATCCATAAATTTTTTGCACTACGCGAAATGGTCGGCTTTCGGAAAAACTGGAAAGCAAACGCCCCCACTACGAAAGTTTTCATAAAGGGAAAAGGTGGTAGACTAGCCGCAATTAAGCCACACAAAAATTTCCAAGACAGTATTCATAAATGCAACTTTATGTCGCTGGGCACTTACACTACTGGGGGTGTGCCGGGATGACGTCCCAATCCAGGGATCCTCGACCGGCCAAAACTCTTTCCTCTAGTTTGACAACAGTGGGCCCTCCCGCCTCTGGAACCGCTTTCGCATTACTTCAGAGGGGGTGTTGTCCGTGGGAGCCTGTTGTACCTTCGCCCCCTGGTAATTCTCATCCTCTATTCTTCTCCCTTAGCAAGCAGGTTTTTATCCTCTATCTTTTGTTCTAGAATTGATCTGGCGAATTGTTTTACAACTGACCAGTTGTCCATACTACTGATCATCTTTTCACCTATGTTGTCTGGGGTGATTGCACCGATTTGTGTTGTACATGTCTTCCGTTGTGTCTTCCATTGCCTGCAGTAAAAAAAGGTATGTTCGATATTATCAGTTTCACCGCAGTATATGCACTCATTGTCCTCTGTCTTATTTATGTTATAGGTGTAGTCCCGGAAGCAGCCATGCCCTGTCAGCAGTTGAGTCAGGTAATGGTCTGTGTCGCCGTGCCTTCTGTTTATCCACGCTGGAATGTTTGGTATTGTTTTGAACGTCCATCTACCTTTTGTGCTGTTTTCCCATCTGTTTTGCCAAGTTTCTTCTACCATTTCCTTAGCTGTTAAACGAGCGGCTTTTTTTTCTAGAGTCTGTGCTTGGTATATTTGGGTAGCTTGCTTTACCAGGAGATCGATTGGTGGTTGGTGGTGTCTCAGATATCACTAGGATGGCGTCTGTAGATGCCGTACAGTAGGCACTACAGATTCTTAGGGCAGCTTGCCTCTGTATTTTCTCCAGCATGCCTCTGTATTTTTTGTGCCTTATAGCATCTTTCCATACTGGAGCGGCGTATAATAATATGCAGTTTGCGACTGAACACAGTAGTCTTCTCTTGCCGGGGTCTGGCCTACCCATGTTGGGCATGATTCTTGCCAGTGCTGTCATAGCGGACCGCGCCCGACTGTCCGTTTTTTGGATATGCGTCGTGAAGGATAATTTGTTGTCAAGCCAGACCCCCAGATACTTAATTTCTGAAGCAGATTCTGACTCTCTTCCAAGGATATTGAGAGTTCTCGTAGGTACGGACCTTCTTGAGGTAATTATGATAACTTCCGTCTTTTCTTCCGCCAGTTGGTTTCTGGTTAGCCATCCTACTATGGGTGTCATTGCAATCCCTATTTTATTTTCCACTATGGTCAAGTTTTTGCCTGTGACAACCATAGCCACATCGTCCGCATATCCAATGAGGGTTACTCCTTTTGGCATCTTTAAGTTCAGCAGTCCGTCATACATGATGTTCCACAGCGTTGGGCCCAAGACGGAGCCCTGCGGGACGCCGCAGGACATGTCAAGCGATTTATTTTTGCCTTCCGCTTCAACGACGATGGATCTGTCTGTTAGGTAGCTTTTTATGAGGTCTATCAGGTAGGGGGCTGCCTCTCTCCTCGCCAATTCCTCTATAATCACCTGCCACGATGCTGAGTTAAAGGCGTTTTTGACGTCGAGGGTGACGATTGCTCCTATTTGTCTGTGTCTGTGACTTCTCTTAAAAATGGCGGCTTTGGCAATTTCTAATGCCGTTTGGATTGCTGATATAGTGGATCTACCCTTTCTAAAACCATGCTGCCGTTCACACAGTGTTTCTGTCAACCGTAGGTTCTCCGAGAGTCTTGATACTATTATGTGTTCCAGGAGTTTGCCGGTTGTGTTTAAGAGGCACAGCGGCCTGTATTTCGGAGGGTCGTCCACTGTTTTTCTGGGTTTCTCCATCAGCACGAGTTTCGCTACTTTCCATGAAGAAGGGATCTCACTTTGCTTTATTATATTGTCGAAGGTTCTGAGGAAAGGTTCAGGATATCTTTCTGAGATGAGCTTTAAGATGTCAGCTGGTATGCCGTCCGGGCCTGGGGCTTTATTTGGTTTCAGCTTGTGACTTGCGTAGACTAGTTCCTCTTTGGACACTGTAGGGGCTTCTATGTCTCTTATTTCTGCTTTTTCCCAGGCGACAATAGGTCTGACGGGGAATAGTTCTCCGGCTGCTTGCAGACCTTTTTCCATTGTTAGGGCTCTGTTTTCACTAATCATCTTTAGTCTCCTTGTGGCGATTTTGTAGCCCTCTCCCCAACAATTTGTATTTATCTCATCGCAAAGGTCTCGCCAGCATTTTCTTTTGGCAGCATTATTAGCTAGCTTCAGTTGTTTTCTCTGTTTTAAGAAGTTTTCTCTGTCCAGCGGTGATCTTGTGGTAGATTTGCGGTTACTTCTGGTTAGTTTCCTTCTCAGGGCAAGACATGTTTCTCTCAGCTCGCCGATCTGTTCGGTCCACCAATAGACGGCTTTCTTGTTCTTATGTATATGTTTTTTCGGCATTGAGTTCTCGCATATCGTTACGATGAGATGGTCTAATTGGGGGGCGTCTTTGGTGTTCTTGTCTGTTTTGCTCTGACGATAGCTTCCTCAAGTTTTGACATATTTATCTTCTTAAAGTTCCATCGGTGTGTTAACGCGTTGTTGTTTTGAGGCTTGTTAGTGAGCACTATTTCGAAGTAGATATATCTGTGATCACTTGATGTCTCCTGATCTAGAACTCTCCAGTTACTGAGTCTTGCGTTGATGTTGCCTCTTGTCATTGTCAGGTCTATTATGGAGCTAGCGCCTATTTTTGAGAAAGTAGCTTCTTTGCCTGTGTTTTGTAGAACTAAGTTTTTGGATGCCATCCATTCTAACACGATGTTACCTCTAGTATTGGTGGTATGCATTCCCCAGTCCGTTGCCCAGGCATTGAAATCCCCGACCAGTAAAAAATCCTTGTTTGTTCTATCCAGGAGTGTCCCCAGAGATCCCAGGGAATTCCTAACTTCCACTTCATTCAGGCTAGGTGGGAAGTAGCAACTTGTCACTATCAATTATTGAAGTTCGGCCCATACGAAGCCGTCTCCTGCCCCTGTTTTAAGGGACGGTATAACATTGTTTCTTAATTTTAAAGCAGCGTCCATCTTTGGGTCAGCCAGCCATGACCCTTGTTGCATGATCCTGTGGTTTGGTTCAGAGATTGCTACAATGTCGATGTCCATTTGGTTGGCTGTAACTGTCAGGAGGTCGTGTGCTGCGTAGCATCTGTTTACATTGATCTGAAGGAATTTAATGCTCGCCATTTTCGTTGTTTGGGTTCCTTTGTCTCTGTCTGCTTTCTTGCCTTTCTAATTTTCTTAGAACTGATAACGATCTTCTAAACGTCTCACATTTTCCTGTGCCTGCCCTATGGTCGTTTGTTTGACAAATTGGGCATCTTTCATTATTTTGGCATGTACGTGCTGCATGGCCTTCCTCTCCACACTTATAGCATAGCTTACTCCTGTCCGGACCTGAACAATCTTTCGTGACGTGATCGTAGTTCCAGCACTTATAGCATTTTTCCATATTGAACCTTCTTTCTAGTCTACACCTCACTAACCCTATTCGCAGTTCCGAGTGTTTGGCCAGTATTTGTTCCGCCATTTGCTTGGGTAGCATCATCGTTATTGCTTGAGTATTGTTGCGATTTGGTCTTAGATCACTTAGATGGAAGTCCACTTCTTCCATCTTTAGCTCATGTCGTAGCGCGTTGACTATATCATCCTTTGTTGTTACCGCGTCTATGGCTCTAATGTACATCGCCTCGTTATGTATGTTTGCCTCCGGTCCCATTATCCTTACGTCCGCCTCTTTATATGACTCCTTGATTTTTTCTCTCAGTATCTTGATCGCTACATCGTCCTTGTCCGTTGTTATGATTAGTTTTCCGTCTTTTGTTTGCCGCATTTCCTTGATAATTTTGTTTTCCTTTATATTTTTAACTCTCTCTTTGACGTTTTCTACCATCTTCTTGAAGCCGTCCGCTTTTTGGTCTACAATTAGGGCATATGTCGATCTTTCCCTTTTTGGGTTACTTGTTGTTTTTATTTGGGTTGCTTTCGTGCGTTGTGTCATCTGATTGGCCAGTGTTGTGTATATAACGACGTTTGTATTAGATTCTTGGAAAATTATTTATGTCATTTTCCTTAGTTTGTCCAGGCTAATACGTTTAACGTGGTGAAGTGCCACCCAATCATCACTTCAAACTTCCCTGAGTTTTTCCAAGGACTCCCATAGTTTCACATCGGATGTATCCTGTAGGATTTTAATAATCTTTTGCCCACTTATCTGTTCGGATCCTCTTATTTTTATTGTTTGCTCCATAATGCCGAAGTCATCTTGAATCTCCAAGATTTCTGGGTATTTTTTCTTGAAGAGAAGCTGTATGCTTTCTCTCATCTCAACATCTGTTGGCTCTACTAGCACGACTTTTACCACGCAGGATTTTGTCTCCAGCGGGTTCCCTACTTTTATGTCTGTTTTTTGATAGACTTCTTTGGCCCATCTACGCTTTTCTAAATTTGTAAAGTCTTCTAATGTTCGTATTCCATATAGGGAATTTACTTCTTGTTCCTTGGAGTTTGCGACGTTTTCCGTCTGTGATGACGCATCCTTCATTAGGGGTCTCTGGTTAGTGGTTATTTGTTAGTCTTCAGATTTCTGGGTGTGTGTTTCATCTTGTGCTCGCCTACATGTTGGACTTACTCCTCTATCTGGGGAGTTGGGGTCCACCTTATTTTCTTTTTCCTGGTTCTCTATTTCCTGGATGATCTGTGTCGACATGTCCTTACTTAGGCCTGAATTTTGTCGTTCTTCTAGGGTGTGGGCTTCTGCCTTCTTGGGACTTGTTTGTACGTCTGTTTCCCTTGTGAGCTGCCCTATTTTTTCCTTTTCGAATCTGTGTTGATCTAGCCAATCTACGATATATGGCTTTTTTAAAATGCCTATGTATCTCTTCAGTTTTCTAGGTATCTCCTTGATCTCTCTTTTGGTGTTTTGTTCTATTCTACCTTCTAGGTCCTCCTCGAGTTTTATGATCATGTCTAGCGACTCCCTCAGCGTAGAGAACTCTGGGCTCTCTTTTTTCTTATTCACCATATCCTCTTCGCTCTTTTGGAGTGAGGTATCCAAAAGTTTCCTTTTCTTAGTAAAGTCTAAAGTCTCCTGTCTAGTTATTACATTTTTGCCTTTTGAGCCTCTAATGGCGTCCTTCCATGTTGGGTTCGACGTAGTCAGATCTATCGTGTGATCGCTAAATGATCCTGGCCTCGGCGGCGTTCTGTTAATTGAATTTCTTCTAGCAAACGGATCTATCTCCTTACCTATCTCCTTAGACTTGTCAGGCGCAAATGGGTGATTGCCCCCCCCCCCCCCCAGAATCCGTGGGGCAGCCCTCTTTCGAGGAGCGGGATTTCCCGGCGTCGCCGGTACCCGCCTGGGGTAAAATATTTTTTGTTGTATCCTCCAGCAAGCAAAACCAACCCAACCTAACCAAAGCTAACCCAGACTAACCCTAATTAACCAAAGTAGAGTCATCTTCATTACCCAAACGAAGCAAAACCAACCGAAACTAACCAAACCTAACCCAGACTAACCCTAATTAAGCGCGTGGCGCGCTTGTCTTCACTAACCCAAGCTAAACAAAACCAACCAAAATTAACCCAAACTAACCAAAACTAACCCTAATTAAGCAAAGTAAAGAGACAAGCGCGCGTCTTCACTAACCCAAACTAAGCAAAACCAACCCAGACTAACCCAAACCAACCCTAATTAACAAAGTAAAGAGAAGCGCGCTACGCGGGCTTGATGTCTTCGGTATCTCAGATTTAAGGCTCCGGCACACAGAACGCGGCCTGTCGCGGCGGGCAGCGATATTGGACCGCAGCGGCAAAGCGATAATTTTATATTACAAGGAAATGTATTATAACAGTCACACTGAAGGCGGTCTATCGCGGCGGGCAAGTTTAGATCGCGACGACGCGCGATACACTTGTACAAAATCACAGATTTTCGCGCGTTTCATGCATCATGTCGGAAAATACTGAAATATTTATAGAAACTGTGAGAAATTTTGTGTTCCTGTACGACACTACACATGCATATTAGAAGAATATATTAAAGAAAAGTGAAGCTAATCTTGACATGCGGAAATATTGAAAAAATCTGGCTTCATGCTGATGGGATGCACCCAATAACGACTTTTCTTTTTCTTTTTTTGTAGCGCAAAAAGAAGAATTTGCTCCTCGTCAGAGCTATACATTGCGAACACAGGCACGACCGAACAAAAAGTAAGAAAATATCACAGCCTGTGTGGCATTATAGATCGCTTTACCGCTGCGAAGATCGCGCGAAAGCTGCCCGCCGCGACAGACCGCGTTCTGTGTGCCAGAGCCTTAAGCAAAAATAATCGAAAATAACTTTAATTAACCAAACAAGAGCATTGAGACAAGCGCGCTATGGGCTTGATCAACCCCGCCTAACACAAAACCATAATTAACCCAAATTAACAAAACGAGCGCGCTACGCGTGGTACTCTCTTAACTAATCCAAATGAACCAAACAAGGGCGCATTTGTCCTCTTTCTTTTGGACGTTAAATAACGAGCGTCTTGCATAACTGAAACTTGTGAAGTATTATTATTATTTATTTTAATAAACACAAAGTACTTCTGAATCACCATAAAGTGTTGGTTGACTGTACCCAACAAGATACCGTATTTTAGAACCGAACAGAAATTACACTTGGCAACACCAATGCGTAGAATGACAGCTGGTTGAAATGCTGAAATAGTGTTATGTTGACGTTTGCTCCAGATATGTTATCATTTTATAATGCCAAAGAAAACAGTTATATTAGCGGTTTTTAAGAAAAGAAGCTGGTAAAAAAATGTTTAAGACTATTATTATTTATTCTTGTTTCGCTATTACGCCTGCCCGAAGTCTTTGCTTTTTGCTTGCACTCTTTGCAGATCCGTTTGGACTGTTGTGTGCGTGAAGAAAGGTGAAATAATGAGTGTGCGACAGCGAGATAGTGTAAGTTTGGAACATTTATACAACTGCAGTTTGTAAACTTTGTTATTTTTTTCTGATAAGTAGAAACATTTGCGCAACATTTAATTTGTGGGAGATGGTAAGGAAAGTAACGTAGAATATGTCAGTATTTTTATTTTTGTGGTAGCCAATAAGTGCGCAAAGTAAATATTGACCCAAGTTTAAATGCTATCACAATGTGCAACGGAAAAAGCTTGAATATAAATAAAAACAAAAACAAAGCAAAGAAAGCACAGCAATTTTATCTGTTTTATTCACTCACAGATTCACAACACTCATGAAGCATCGAGATTCCCCTCAGAAGTAGCTCTATTAAACAGTTTTTGAAGATAGAAATTTATGTTTATGTCGGCTTAATTTAACAAAAATAACCGCAACTACAACGCTTATAATATATCACTTTTGTAGAACTAATATTCATTCTCTGTCAAGTACTTTGTGGGCAGTTTAATATTATGAATCAAAGCAAGAAGCCACAGAACAAGGAACAACCACATGCATACAGTTATGCGGCTTAAGCTTACCAATAATTCCTACGGCCTGTATAAGCGCTCTCTTGTCACAGCCACTACACCAGGGTATGAACATACCCTCCAACACGCCTAAAGCGTTCGGTTTCGAGGTCACGTACTCGTATCCGAATGTCACACCCATGACGGTTATCAACAGTCCAAAGAAGGTCTCCAGCTTTCGCAGACCGTACTTATCAAACATCAAAAAGGTAAAAGTGTCCACTATCGTGATTAGGACGCCTCCGTATATCGGTATTCTAAAAAAATAATTTATATTTAGCTATAATGTAACTTTGGCTTAACTGACCTATTACTAATTGACTTAGTATGTTTATCACAAGAAATATTAAATAAAGATGTTGACTTACGGCTGCTCCAAAACTATGTAACAATGTTTTGGATCAACTCTATATTCACTGTAAGCCAGCTAGCTGATCTGATCTTATATTATTGTTAAACCCTAACTTGAGCACGCTGTTTATCCTATCATATACCCTTGAAAAGTACAATGTAGCTATAAGTATCCTAATCCTCTACAGATTCATCATTCTACGATGAGTGAAATATTCGGAAGAGATTTTTCTATTAATAAATATTTCCAGAAGTGCATGCGTTGTAATTGCCTCTAGGGTCATATTCAGCTTAAGATTATTTATCATACTGTTTTTGCATAATTAATTAGCTTGAAAAATTCGAAGTCATCCCTATATAGTGGACTTAAGACATACCGACAGTTTTTTCACATAAATAACTCTCAATTAAATGAACATTACACATTCCAAGGAAGACTATAGAATTTTTAATACATACCATGATGGTCGATCATAAGAATTCCATTAACTGCCTTAATCTACTTTGATATGTAATCAGAATTAAATTAAATCAAACTAATTCTGTGAACTATAAATGCATTTTCATTTCGCAAGAAATGCGCATGATAATAATACTAATAATAATAATAATATTACATTTGTCTTTAACTACCCTTTCGGCATCAAGCAGTAATCACAATGACTGTCACTTATTTATGAGCTTAAATTAATGGGTCCATGACCAGCAGTGTGACATTATAAGTACAATGGTCACCTTAAGCCTACTATATACAAATCTTTACAGCTTAACGTATTTCATGTAAGGACGCCTGCATCTTAATCAGGTGCTTTTACGGCCCCACAGCACACGTAAGCAAAACTCGGGCTGATGGAATGCCCGGACTTGTATTTCTAGTAGGCAGGTGGCAATGCGCGATGCTATCTAATTTTACTTAGGCGTTGCCTTTCAAGAGTTTTTACGTTAGAATTACAAAACATATGGCAATAGAACTTTGTGACATTCCGTTTTGGTCACTAACGGTAACCTGTTGTTAGTGAATTTTTAGGATGCCCCTGGTACTATTCCTGCATCCGCTCCTAGTACGAAATTTAATTCCGATACTAAATTCGATTTTATATCTTTCTCCCGTGATCTTGAGGGGTCCATTTGATTGGTGCGCCGAGAAATGTCCTGCGCGCTGATTTCATTTTGCAGGCGCGCGACGACACCTTCGTTCTCGTTCAGGTACGGCACTTTTTCAAAAGCTTTCCCGTTGAGTTGTCGATATTTAAATCTGGTTTAAGCCCAGGCATCTTGGTTGGATCTCATCGACAAACAACGTAGAAATTTCCGCATCTGCCATTTCGATTAGTTTTCGTTAGTTTTAGTGCCGTAGATGAAGGAATAACTCGCCAGGCGAGGATTTTGGGAATTGGCTTTGTCTAGTGTCGGTAGCCATTGTGGAGCTTGGCGTTTTGTGTCGCGTAGTCCTGCCCTCTTGTTAAGAGGTAAGCTTTCTTTAATAATTGCAGATGTTTTGCGTTTCACGTGTCTTTATTAATTGCATTTTTTTAATACTTCGCTTTTTATTTTATCGGACTCGATTTAATAGCTTAATTGATCGGCGTGACGTCATCTTAATTAAAGATTAATTAAGGTTGCTAGGTTTTTATTCGGATGGCCTAGTTTATTATTTAATAATTATTGAATTAGCCGTTTTCATTCATATCGGACTCGATTTAATTAGCTTAATTGATCGGCGTGACGTCATCTCAATTAGAGATTAATTAAGGCTTTTGGGCTTTTATATTTGAATGGAATAGTCTTTATTATTAATTCACTGGGTCTTGCGATTAGCCTAATTAATCGTTTTTATTTTATTTCCAACGAAATGTTATGTAGATTTTCGATAATTAAGTAGTTTAATTTATTTGACCTTTCTGAGGCGGATTAGCAGCGAGTGTAAAATTTAACTGTTGATTATTATTCTGCTTTATCAAAGGCATCTATTGTTTACAGCCATAGGTTGTCACTAATGCCAAAAAACCGCTAATTTCATGGAATTTATTTTATTACCGAAGTTAGAATTGATGCAATGGGGAATTGTTGTTTTTATCTTTAATTTTAATAATTAATCTTGCAATTAACTTCTAGTTATTGGCGTGGGTAGTTGATTTCAACTATTAATTAGACACTAAACCGGGAAATTTGGTTGTCAATGGTTAGGTAATGCAGTTTGGTTATTATTGGTTTTCGTTACTAAGGGAAGCCATCAGATCGCGTTATTGAATGCAGATTACATATTTTCGTTCGTTGTTGTTTACCTTATTGAACTTTTCTTTGTTTTCTTTTAACTTTTGGTTCATTTTTGAATTTGATTGAAAAAAAAAGGGGGAAACCCTATCTCTTTAATCTGAAATTTGAAACTCTGCTAAATTATTCTTTTGAAAGGAGAGTATATAATAGCAATCGATTCACATATTATTGTGACTCGTTTCTAGGGAATGTTTCCATTCCTAGGGTCCTTCCACCTGGCTGGGATGCTGTAATTCTCCCATCCAGTTCGAATAGTTGGAACTTAGTAGTCCACTTAACCGGTGTAATCGTACAGTCCAGTTGACGGGCTGGACTTGTTGGACGTCTGAGGTTCGTCCACCTGGTTTGGCTTGTGTGGTTCACTCTGGTATGAACTAAGGGTCCGGAACGAGCCGTCCTTGTTCACCTGATGTTGGAACTTCAGTGAAAGATAAGTGATTAGCCTTCGATTTAAATTACTGTGTTTGAAATAACTGTCACATTTTAAGTTAGCACCTTTACACTTGTAGTTCTAGCGCCCACCTTATATCTGCGGTTTACGTGATCACGATCAAGCGCGGTAGACAAAACTCAAATTAAGTTTTTTTTTCTCTCTCCCTCTGGAGCACTTGTCTGGTGCCGATTCATTAATTTAATCATTTACCAAGAGTTTTGGACAACCACTATAAAGATCATTCAGTACATTCTCGCCGCGGCGCGCGGTAGCGAATAGCGAGGATCTCAGGCGGGCCTCTACGAACCTGCCTCAGAGCTTCCAAAGAGAGTCATCCCCCACCCCCCCTGCCAAGCTCATTCACGAAACTTATCCACACCGCGTCTCTGTGAGTTCGAATATTCCTCTTAATTTGATCGGTAAGCGCATTTACTCTGATCAGGTCATTTACTGCTCTGTTCCTTTGCCACCTGCGCCGAATTCGGTTCCGGAAGCTAATTAGGAGTAAGATATCATCAGCAAGAGTTTCCATAAATGGCCTCTTCCTGATTTTCGGACAAAGTTCGTCTCTAACGCGCTAGATATTTCTGCTAATTGAGTTCACTTCAGCCTCCAAGTCTTGGCCGGAATCGATTAGCCCGGAAAGACAGTCCAGACAGTTCAATCTCTCTCGGAACACCCTCCAATCAAGATTTTTGTATGAAATATATTCTATTTCATAGGCTCAATCTGATTGGGAGATGATCCGAGTTAAGATAATTAATAACCTTAGGCGCCGGGACACCTGCCACTCCTCGAGCAAACGCCACGTCCAAGTATGAAGGGATGCAGCGTTCTCTATAGTAAGTAGGGTCACGAGTTCTGAGATATTGGACGTCCAGACTGTCTTCAAGCAGAGTGCGTACTATACGACCTTTCTGGTTCGTATAACCATCGCCGTATGCAGTATGTTTGGCATTAAAGTCTCCTATCAAGATAGAACGCCTGGTTAAAGAAATGCAATTTGGTCAGCTTGTGTTATGCGCAGGTCAGGGGGTGCACCGCTGATACATAGGCCACCATCTAGCCTGACGCTCACGAACTCTATGACCTTCTTTTAAATCTCAGCGACCTATGTATCAGGCAGACCACGCCTCCTCCTGTTCGGTGCGCATCAACAAATCGAACTCAACCCTGAGGTCGATTCGAGCTGGCATCCCGCAGAGAACAGTACTATCACCGTAGCTATTCAGCTATTACATAGCAGATCTGATCTTCCCTCCCATCCTAATTCATCCGTGGCATTTTACACCGATGTTACGGCTCTTTATCCCAATCATCACCTGTGGCTTCACAACACAACCCTGGGTGGGTTTTTGCCGACTCAACCACACGCCTCCATCCTTCTCTATCAAGCAAGCACCCGATCGGAGCCACCTTCGATTTTCATGGCTTTTTGGTCTTTTTTAATATTATCTCTCCATCTGAGGCGGGGCCGACCTAATGGACGTTTTCCCCCTGGAACCTCCTCCCACACCAGTTTTACCATTCTATCATCTCGCATTCTTTTAACGTGTCCTGCCCACTGTAGTCTCCTGGCCTTCGTTTATTATGCGGGTATCAGTGTGGAGTTCTTTGAGTTCTTGGTTGGTTTTTATTCTATATTGCCCTGTATTTTCGGTCATTTGCCAATATTTTTCTTAGCACTTTCCTTTCAAAGATATTAAGTCGTTCTTCGCTTGCAACCGTTAGTGTCCAGGTCTCACATACATATATTACGACAGGCCTTATAATTGTTTTGTATATGTTCACCTTAGTTTTCCTGGTAAGTATTCTAGATTTTATTAAGTTTTGAAGAGCAAAAAGGCATCTGTTTGCAGCCTGTATCCTGTTATTTATCTCTTCTGTCATGTCGTTGTTTTCACTAATACTTGTACCTAGATATTTAAATTGTCTTGTCCGCTCAAAGTTGTAGTCTCCGATAGAGAAGTTTTGTCCCACTCTATCTCGGTTCCAATTATTTCTACTGAGGTACATATAATTGGTCTTGTCCTCGTTTATTTTGAGGCCTATCCTTTCTGCTTCCTTTTCGAACTTTATGGAGGAGTCTCTGAGGTTGATCCTGCTATTGCCAATCACACCGACATCGTCTGCAAAAGCCAGGAGCAGTTTGGGTCCCTCTTGATGGAAGATAGCAGTTGGCTTCTCGATTTTGCAGTTCCTAATTAGGAATATGTAATTACATATTCCAATACTATTAAAGAGTTGAGGTGAGAGGGCGTCACCTTGCTTGAAACCATTATTGATACTAATGGTACTGAAGGAGTCGGAGAGACTCTGTCCCACTCTTACTTTACATCGCGTATCCTCCATACATACTGTTGTCAGCGATATAACTGTTTTTGAGAATCCAAGTTCTTGCTTTGCTTGCCACAACTTTGATCTATATACTCTGTCGAATGCCTGTTTGAAATCGATAAACATTTGGTGGAGTTCTCTATCGAATTACCAGCATTTCTCCATTATTTGTCTAATGGTAAAAATTTGGTATACGGTGAACCTATTTGATCTAAATCCACATTGGTAGTCCCCAAGAATCTCTTCGGTATATGGTTTCATTCTCTCCAGCAGGATATTGAAGAGTATCTTATAGCATCTATTCAGAAGAGTTATTCCACGATAATTTGTGCATTTCTTTTTGTCTCATTTTTTATGTATAGGGACGATTACCCCTTCCTTCCACCCATCCGGTAGGGCCTCTGTCCTCCAGATGATTTGTATAAGCTTATGTAAGGCCTTATGGAGTGTTTCTCCGCCAGATTTTATGCATTCGGCAGGTATGCCGTCGCTGCCTGAAGCTTTGTTATTTTTCAATTTCTTTATTGCCTTCACTGTTTCTTCGTACGACGGTGGCTGTATTTCTATTTCGGCCGTTTATATATTTGTTAGTGGCGTATTTGCATTTTCCTCATCATTGACCAGTTCACAGAAGTATTTCTTCCAGGTATTTAGAATCTTCTTTTCGTTGGTTATGAGTTCTCCATTATTTTTTGTGAGAAAATTTTTTTCTCTGGGTTGGTATCCTGCTTTCTGTTTTGAGACTTCGCTAAAAACTCTTTTGTTCTGTTATTCTGTCTATTATCTTCCATTTCCCTTATTATTGATAACTGGTATATTCCCTCTTATTCCGTTTGATCATTCTGCGTGCTGCTGTTCTTTGATATCTATATTCTTCTATATTAGGTGCTGTTGGATGTTGTAACATTTTTTTCCTAGCCAGGTTCCGTGCTTCAAGTGTCCTATTGCAGTCATCATCGAACCATTTCCTTTGCTGGTTTTTGTTTTTGCCAAGTACCTGTTTGGATACGGTGGTTATTGTTTCTTCAATGTTAGCCCATAATTCATCTATGCTGTTTTCGTCTTGAGGCTCCTTTATTTGTTCTTGGTATCTTTCTTGTGTCTCTTCTGTTTTTAGTTTTCCCGTATCCCAAATTGTTCTGGTCTCCTTCTTAGGCGTTGGGCAAGTGGAGATTCTTATTCTAATCTTTGCCCTTACTAGGAAGTGACGTCCAAGCATACCATGTCTTCTATCTATTATGACGTGGTCGATTTGGTTTCTTGTGAATACATCATTTGAAATCCAGGTCTCTTTGTGTATTTTTTTTATGTTCGAAGATGGTTGATTTTATTAGGCGGTTGTGGGACGTAGCCAGGTCGACAAGTCTGGTGCCATTGTCGTTGCTAGTGTCATGGAGGCTATGCTTGCCTATAGTTGTTTGATAGGCTTCTTCTTTGCCGACTTTGGCATTAAAGTCTTCAAAAATAATTAGCATGTCATATTTGGGTATACTCAGTATAAGATTTTCTAGTTCGTCCTTTATTTCCTCGTCTTTCTCTTCTGTCGGGGCATGGGCTGAGACCACCGAGTAGTTATACCACTTTCCTTTCAGTCTCATATAGCAGAGACGTTCGCTTATTGGTTTAAACTCCATGATTGTTTTTGCTATGGGTTCCCTGACTATTAAACCTGTCCCAAATTGGTGTCGTCCCTGGTCATTTCCGCTATATAATAATACCGAATTTCCCACTCTTTGAGTTCCATTCCCTGGCCACCTGATTTCTTGAACGGCTGTTATGTCCATGTTTTTCCAGTTCTTTAATGGCCTGTGAAGAGGCTCCAGGTCTATAGAGGCTAAGTAAGTTCCATGTGCCCATATGGCACACATTCATGAATTTTATTCTAACAGGAAAATTCGTTTAAATGCAACCAAAACCGAGTTGGCCTTATTTACACGCAAATACACAAACACTGACATGCTCCCAATCCGAATACATAACTCCTTTATTTATCCCAAACCCAAAGTCAAGTATTTAGGAATCATGTTTGATAGGAGGCTGACGTTTTGTGATCATATTGCGTATATTAGAGGCAAAAATCACATCATATGTGACAAACTGAGGCCCCTTATTAGACATGGTTCCTTCCTTAGCCCTGAAAATGAAGTAATCCTTTACAGGTCCATCACGAGGCCGTTTCTGATGTATGGTGCACCGGTTTGGTGCTCTGTTTCGGACACCCAACTACAAAAACTGCAAGTCCTGCAAAACCGCCACTTGAGGGCAGCTTTCTCGGCGGATCGATATATTAGGACAACGGACTTGCACGCATGGGCTCGTATAGAATAAGTCAAAGAGTACGTGGATAAGCTCGCGTGCAGGTTCTACGACTTGCTTTAGAATTCTCGAGGGATTCGAGTCTCGAGCAAAAAGACAATCTGAAAATTGGATTTGTACATGAAATGCTTAAATTCGCCAAGTTTATTTCGAATACCATTTACAATTCCAAGATAACATAGTAAACGCAGACGTCGAAAGCAAGCCATTTATATATTGTATTTCTACATTTCGGAGGAAAATAATTGAATTGTCCCTTGACTAATCTTAGCTTTGTCATTATTGCATGACAAACCGAAGGGAGCAGGAGTCCTCTTCCCTATCGGACATTTTGCGGTGTTATAGCCGGGGCGCCGACAACAGATCTCTAGATCTGTTGCTCCGACCCCGAAACCAGAGATTGCAGACAGATATCCGCAGATTTCTAAGAATACCACTAAAAATTCACCACAAAATCGCTACTTGATAGATAATCTCCCAAATTTTGAAAATACCGGTTAAATCGCGTGAGGGCCCAGTAAACAGGAAACACTTCGAATCCTGACATTCTCTATACAAGCTAGAACAACGTACTCCAGCAGTGTGTTAGGACGCATCGCTCTACTCTACTTCCTAAATACTGAGCGGTATAACCTTGGCCTCCACGCTCTCCTGATCTTGGCCCAATAGATTTTATATTCTCTACTAGTGCTCCTTCTCGCATTTGATTCCGCCAAAAACGTACGTACCTTGTGCTATTGATAAATATCATTTTTGTTAATTATACATATTGGCAAAACAAGCTAAATTTTGCACATCCTCGAGCGCTAAAATCTACTTAATGATATGATTAAAATTACACACGACTGATTCTAAACAATAATTGTTCCCACATTTGCATGAATGCTCTATCGGCTATGCATCGAATTTCACACAATATAACAAGGTCTAGCGCAAGTAGTAAAAATTGACATAAATTAAACGAAATGGTATTTTAGCGGGCAAAATCTAAATTATTGGTCGTAAACAGAAGTCGACTATTAATTATTATGCAAAAATAGTAATGTAATAAGTGCATACCTTTCAACAAGTGAGAAAATGTTTTACATACTTGATTTTAGCTGAGCGTGATCTGCTGCTAAATTGAAACCAATTTGTCTTATTCAACAATAAAAAGAAAGCTTCACCTGGCTTCAGGATCATTGGCCGAGTATTTCCGATATTGTTCTTATACTAAACAAACCGGGATAGAAAATAAGAAAATCATTAATGATTTGGGTGCAGTTGGGTGCTGATTACCTCATCGTATTCTTCTAATATGAGTTTTTCCGAAAGGCCTAAAAAACTCTCCCTCCAAAAAAACCAAATTTTGTCTCTTATTGAAATATCCTTCTGATATAGCAATTTAAATTCTATAATAACTAAGATCGACGAGGGGAAAGAAAGCATTTCAAGGGTTTTTCCTAGTATAATCCTGATTTCTGAAACCTGGCTACACGAGCAGATTCCTGACAGCATAATACAGATTTCAGACTATACTCTTTTCCATAGGGACAGGCAAGGTTACTGAGGCGAGGGTGTTTGTGTAGGATAACATCCTCGGATATAGTGTTCAGTTAGCTGTGAGTCAATCCTTTTCGACTTTGAACCTAGCTATGGAGCCCCTATGGATAAAGATATATTTATAAACGGTAAAAAATTGCTGGTAGCATCTCTATAGACCTTTCGACTACTGAGGATGACAACCATGAATTACTAAATATAATAAGAAGAGCTTGGAATTTCAAAATCCCTACTGGAGATTGGAGATTTCAACTACTTCGAGATCAACTGGAGCAAAACCGCAGAGTTTATGTTGAGTGCTATAAAGAAATAAGTGGCCACCAGCTCGTCAGTAAAAAGCATTTTGTAACTGAACAGGGCGCCTAAAAAATACACAATCAAGCTCCATCTTCGACACAGTGTGATGGATTTGTTATCTTCTGCTAATTATTAATCGTTTTGTCTCAATGAAACAGAAACTGGTTAACTCGCAACTACCAGAAATATATTTAAAGAAATACAGGAAAGCGAGAGGAGTAATATCAGCTACTGCAACTCCAGAACGCACAACAATTCACTCGAAAATCAAATTAACCCAACTAGAAAGGATAAAAAAATAAGTGTCAAATTTGCTTAGTTCTTCCAACAAACATTTCCATGCTACGAGGTATGTAAACTAATTCCATGATCACTGACAAGGGGAAGTTTGCAGCGTGTAAACATTAAATACTAAGCAACATGGAACGATCGAACTTAAACTAAACAACAACTAAAATACACTTACCTTGTCCCTGATAACAAATAAATAGCTATGGCGGTCCCAATCACTTCTTGCATGTCAGACCCTATAATAGCTACTTCTATCATTAACCATAGTATTAGTCTCGGAACTTTCTTGTACTGTCTATAGCACATTTCTGCCAAGTGCAGGCCGGTAACTACACCTAAAAAAATTAAACCAGTGTAAATCTCTTGTTTGAATTTCCTTAATTTGCACAATAAAACATATACTAGATTAATTTTGTAATAGTACTCCAAATATGTTGTAACCTACCTAATCTTGCAGATAACCTCTGCATTAATAATCCTAAAATAGTGGCCGACAGCAGCATCCATAGCAATTTGTATTGGGCTACGGTGCCAGACTGCAAGTCACTTTCGATATTTCCAGGATCCAAATACGCAATGGACATCAGAAATCCTGGCCCCGTGAACGCCCATAGTTTTTTAAAACTAAAACCATTCTGAAAAAAAGAGTTTTGTTATGTTCAGTTCAGGGGTGAACGTTGTAATTTTAGGAGACTCGATGAAGATATTCAAAAATTTAACGCGCGCACAAATCCGGCTGAAAAGATCACATTGTAAGCAACTGGTTTAACTGATCATAGAGATCAGTTGAAATTTAAACAGGAGATGAATCCGCTGAAAGGAGAGACTTGGCCTCATTTTTGGCAACGACAGACACAGTTTATCGAAACACATACGAGGTTGACCCTATTATCACTCTCCAAGGTCCCCAAAAGGGCTTTACACTCGAGCCAGGCAACTCGTATCAGATTCAAAGGCCGACCACTGATCACAGATCAGTGGAGCCAACAGACCATCTCTGCCTTAACATTTGATTTGTTGCCAGACTTATGCATTTATATTTAATCACTTCACTCCTTACTCAATTGATATTTAATCTGCCATTGAATTTCATTATTTAAGTGTCCAACTGTTATTATTATTATGTAAATAATAAATATACTAAGTAAATGACTACTTACATGGGTCGTTTCTGGTATTCGAATTCTTTCGTCAGCAAAATAAGTTTGTGTTCCAGAGAGTAAAGTCGTTTCGCTCGGCATAGCGCCGATTGGGTCGCTTAAATTCGTATTACTCTGGCTGTATGCCGAATTTACGTTCCCATTCTCGCTGGGACTATAAGTTTTTCGAGGCATCTGAAGGCAATAAAAATTATTTAGGGACTATTGCATTTTGCATTTTATCTACAACACTAATCTAGTTAAATAATATAATTTTCACAGTTATTGCCTAAAGTATTCAAAATAGTTCAAAAATTTCCAGGGTACTGCGCATCAGACGCTATTCCCCTAGTTAATTATTCTACTATTACGACAAAAAGTGGGAAATATACTCATTTCTGCTTACTGTAGGAAAATATTGCTCAAAACATATACAACTACCGCCCTATTAGTCCGACATCTATTCTCCACAAGACAATGGAGAGAATCGTCGCCTGGAAGATCACGAATTTTTCGCTTATCCATCATCAAAAGATATAGGATACTCAACAGGGCTTTCTACCCGAAAGGTCAGTGACAGTCTAACGTTTCACAAAATCCCAATAGCTATAGCATAGGGCCATTGGCTGTGGTTATTCCATAACTCACAAACTCAAACATTACAGGCTGAAAGGCAAACTTCCGAGAAGGAATATATCACTAATATCAGGTACGAACAAATCGCACTGAGCGGTGTGTCCCAGGGCTTCGTATTGGGCTCTCTTCTGTTCCTAATCTATATCTCGGAGTTTCCCGAAAGCATGACGTGTGAAATCATGCTTTTCGCTGACGATACCAAGCTCTTTGCCGAACCTTCCCCTTCTCACCAATGTGAAGAGGTAACAATCGACCTCGTTAAGCTTGATGAACTAACTGACAATAATAATAATAATAATAATAATAATAATAATAATAATAATAATAATAA